>CM075184.1:4289093-4656593 GCA_037577475.1 Chaunax sp. Z400
AAAGAACTATTTTGTCTTGAAATATGAAATTAAACTTCTATTAAAAAGTAGTTTTAGTCATTAACTGGATCCTCTACAGTCAAATGTTTAAAGCTTCTCAGTCCATAGAACATTTCTGGAGCTTCACAGCGTTCTGCTGAACACCTGAAGAGGATGGAGTTTTGTTTTATAATGTAAAAATACACCTAACATGACTCCATACAGCTCATAACGACATAAGCCGAGTCTGTGGAAGACCTGAGATCCCAAAGTGATGTTTTAAAGTTTTAAAGCTGAAAAGCTCTGTAGCCTCAGAGCTAAAGGCATTAAGGCCCATTTATGCTTTGGTGAAGATGCATACGAGACGGACGAAAGAGGGCAACTCCACCGGAAGTGTTTGGGGGCAGTGTAGCTACAATACAAGCAAGGCATGACGAATGTGTACGTAAACAACGACGAAGAAAAAAGTGAAGTGAAAAAGTGAAAAAACTCTCCGTCCTCAAGTCTCGATGTACCTGATGACCTCACACACCAAAGCCGAGTACATTGTTACCTCCGCTGTGTATTTTCTAGGTTCATTATCACAACCTCCTCTACTGTTGTATTTGTTGTTGTCAAAACGTTTGACTCTTCACTTCCCTCTTGTGGACGTATCAATGCCAACGTAAAGGACACATGGAAACGTGGGCACACTGTTTGAAATGGACAAGTCTATTTTCGTACATAAATGGAGCATAAATGAGCCTTTAGAGCTCAACCCGTCTGCACAAGCTCTAACGTACGTTCATGTGACGCTCAGCGAGATCAACGAGATCTCTGCACAGCTAACACTAACATGTTTAGTTTAGAGGCTACAGTGAAGAGTTCAGCTTAAAAAAGAGTAGAAGAAGAAACTTGACCAGACTTCCCATCGCTGTTGGGGTTAATAGACACTAAATGTTCATTTTTGAGTGAACTGCTCCTTTAAGACAGGCCTTAACTCCATGTACTGTCATTCTTTATGTTCTTCTTCTTCCTCCAGATAGACAGACAAACGCTGAGCAGGCCGGTGCTGCTGCCGGTGCTGCTGCCGGTGCAGCAGGGGGCGCTGCAGCCGAGCCGTCTACCTCACAACCTCAAAATACAGAACAGACGGGGGAGAAGACGGCGGGCCAGCAGGACGAGGCAAAGGTACCAGAGAGACCTGGAGAGAATCTGGAACTTTATCTGCGTTTAAATTGTGATTTTAGAAACACTTTTGGCAAAATGACCCTTTACTAAGACGTTAAACCAACGACACAAGCAAGACTATTCATGGAACGTAACTGAGTACATTTACTTAGTGCTGTACTTAAGTACACAGTCTTGTTATGCCACTTTCTACTTCTACTCTACTGTTTCTCAGAGAGATATTGTACTTTTTACTTCACTACAATGACATGGCAGCTTTAGTTAGTAATTATTTTTATATCTAAAACATAAAAAGAGTTTCTAAAATGTTTTGTTGTAGATTAAACGCAACATTTTACACACACATAAAATAATTGATAATTGGTAAATAATTTTTCATGTAAACATTTCATGGTTCCATTTAGAGGAATGTTAAGATATGCTGCTCCTTTTAATGATCACCTTTAATTTATTTTTAATTATTTGAGGTGTGGACTATTGGACCAAACCAAAGTTGTGAAGGTTTCACTTTAGGTTCTGAGTACTTGTTACTACATTTGTTAGTATTTTCAGATTTGATTGATTAATAGAGAAAATAATCAGCAGATTAATTGTAATAAAAGTAATTATTTGTTAATATCCATAATAGTTCAAAATGAGCTCAACTTTAATCACCTAATCAACAGTAGAATCCTGTTTTTACATTAAGTTGAGTCACAATGTCATGATATGTAATAATATAACAGTCACAGGGGACATTTTCCTGCACTGAGTACTTTTACTTTTAATACTTTGTTTAGGGTTTGAGTATATTCTCCACAGCTGTGCCTAATCAAAGTAACATCACCTGAAGTTAATACCTAACAGCATCAGTTTCCTCCTGACAGAAGACGTGTTGTCAGTTCAGTTGTTTCTTAATAATAATTTGACAACAGGGAAATAATAATGATGAACATGTGAAGGCAGAATAAATGTTGTTCTATACCTGTGTGAATTATCTGTTGGTTAATAATTCTGCTGAAAACTATTAATCACATGAACAGATAACATTCAGCCAATAAACAAGCAGCTCCTGTCTATTTTAAAAAACACTAAAGGAATTTAAAAATGCACAATGTGTTTATTTCAAATTTATTTTGGTAGTTTGTGTTTTATAAAAAAACAACCTATATATTTATCCTTATTATCTTTTATTCATGATTATCTTAATTTAAATTTGAACAAAAACAAAGAGGTGTAACAAAAACATAGAATATAGGATGAAAGAGTTCATTTAGTCAAGACTTAATGAATCAGACAATAGGATCCATATAGAGCAGGCCTAAAGTAATAAGTCTTAAAAGTAGCTGAAGAGAAAACAGGTTGTTTTAAAGATTAGATAAAAGATAAGATAAGAAAGCTGAGGTATTGATCCTGATTCTGGTCATTACATGTAGTCAATCAGGGCGGTGGCCATCCGTCTACATAACACTAATATAAGGGAATGGTGAACATTCACAGCCTGGCGACTTGTCTGGTGGGCTGCCTACATCGATGACATCATCCTGGTCATGTTGCTCCTCCGTCCTCCTGCCTTTTTATAGCGATGGGTTACTTTAACTATTTAACATGAGAGAGGTCATCCAGGATTAGTTTGAGTTTATATTAAACCTCACATTGAGACATTTCCTGTTGCTGTTTCTAAATTTGACAGCAGAAACTCATTAATCTGAAAAAAAGAAAATCAAAATGACTCACAAACTACTTCCTGAACTAACCCTGACTCATTAACGCTAATTTTTATGCTTCTGCACGAGTCGCCGCCGAGACAAAGGTCCTCTGAATCCTTGAGATGAGCCGTCTAATCAGAGCTAAAGAGCTCTTAATGCCCCGTTTTAAAGTGAGTCACCGGAACAGAGAGCATTTTAAACTGATATAAATGTGTGTGGTTGCTTAATGGACATATTAAATAGCACATGATGACCTCATGTTAGTGTGTTTTATGTCAGGCATGACAAAAAAAGATGTCCTCCTAGGGTTGTGTTGAAGATCTGACAGCAAATGTCCTCAGATTTTCTCACATGTGCTGAGTAATTCAGCCTCCACAACAGCAGGTGGTGCTGACTCAATTTAAAAGCACCAAATCACTACTGCTTAAATTAAGACTGTCCAGATACAACTAAGAGGTGTGCTGCTTCTTCTTTAGAGGTTCATTGATCGATCCACTGATGAGTGGTATTTTTATTGGATAAACAGATATCAGTAAGAAAACATGGTTGAATAAAAATACCAGGAATTATATACTAATTGTAACTCTGCCCCCTGGAAATATTTAAGGGGTTTCAATTTATGGAGAAATTAATCGGCAGTAAATTTGAATAGTTGTGGACAAATGTTGTGTTAATAATAAAGTTAAAGGCACATCTTGTCTTTACAGATCACACTGTTTGTTGGCGAATTGCCGTGCATTTGTAAGACATGTTTTGTTTGTTTGCTAACTTTTGTCAGGATTTTCAAGACCTTTCTAAATTATACCCAGAAATGAAAATTCAGTCTTTTTCTGCTCAGCCCCATGTTGACGGAAAGTAGAGTTTTGTAGATGCTACTAAACAACTGAAGAAGACGTTTTAAATTAAATTAGAAGTATTCATAGAGCGCATACCAACACCATTAAACCCTGAAAACAGTTTCCAAGCTACGTCAAACCTGTCATGACAGTTTATCACAGGTATATCAGAGATTATTAAAAAAACATGGTTAAAAAGATTTATTCATATGAAAATCCCTAACATACATAAATTTTAAGGTTTCTACATGTAACATTGAATAGTGAAACATAACAGCCAATCAGAAACGAGTATGACAGATTTAATAACATGAAAACATTCGTCAGAAAAAATGACAGAATATTTTTAAAGAACGGTCTTTAAAACTTTTAAGATTCTAAATGCATAAAACACATTATTACGTTTCTTCACGTATAACCTTTTAGCAAAAATGCATCAATTTCAGAAATAAATGTAATCCTAGATCTGGATTATGATCTGAATATGGATCTGGATCTGGATTCAGTTGTGCGTAGTGGTGGAACGTCAAGAGTTCTCCATGGCTGGGCATTTTTTAGTTTGTTTGGGCAATTGTTTATTTTGTTTTCATGATGTTGGTATATCCATCCATCCATCCATCCATCCATCCAGGGTCCGGTCGCGGTGGCAGCAGGCTAAGAAAGGTATTCCAAACTTCACTCTTGCTGAAAACATTTTCCGGTTCCTTTTGGAGATCCTGAGGCGTTCCCAGGCTAGATGAGATATGTAATCCCTCCAGTCAGTTCTGGGTCTACCCCGGAGTCTCCTCCCAGTAGGTTGTGCCTAGAAAACCTCCAAAGGGAGGCGGCCTGGAGGCATCCTAATCAAAGGCTGGAGCCACCTCAACTGGCGCCTTTGGAAAGCGAAGGAGCAGCGGCTCTACTCTGAGCTCCCTCCACATCCTCACCCTTTCTCTAAGGCTGAGCCCAGCTGCCCTACGAAGTAAATGCATTTCAGCCGCTGCTATCGACCATCTCATTCTTTCGTTCACTCAGCTCATGACCATAGGTGAGGGTTGGAACGTAGAGCCACTGGTAGATCCAGAGCTCATGACCATAGGTGAGGGATGGAACGTAGAGCCACTGGTAGATCCAGAGCTTTGCCTTACAGCTCAGCTCTCTCTTCACCTCGTAGGACCCATACGGCACCGATACATCGCTATGTTCATATAAAGTTAAAAAAGCTCAATCTGGCAATGTTGAAGAAAGTGAGAAGGTGATCCAGAGTCTGCATCTGTACCAGATTAAGAGATTGTGAGTTCTCAGTCTTGTCCAGTGGTGCTGGACTCTTGTTCCCTACATACATTATCCATCTGGACTGATGCATGGTGGTGATTGTAGTCTAGGAACAGTCAGAACAAGCTGTTGTCTCTTTCACTCATCTCACTGGTGTGGTCTCTCCTGCAGGCTCCAGCGGAGGGATCAGACGGCTCAGAGGGCAGCGCTGAGGACCAGAGCAGTAATGAGGAGAATAGTGACTCCAGCGAGAGCGATGATGATGATGGAAACAAGGAGGAAGAGAAAGATGAGGAAGAAGAGAAGAAGAATGAGCCGTTGTCTTTAGAGTGGCCTGAAACCAAACGGAAACAGGCCACGTATCTGTTCCTGCTGCCCATCGTGTTCCCACTGTGGCTCACGCTGCCGGACGTCCGCAACCTGGTGAGTACAAGCCGCCATCATGAAAACTTCACCCTACCATCAGAGAAAAACAAGCACCCGTCTGACCAGTTCAGATGTTCACTGGTGCCAGTTTCTCCCACAGCTGGTTTGAAACTGGTTTGGTAATTTTAATGAGGGATCTGTTCACCAGTGATGTGTTTTCTATTCAACTTTTTATATTTTATACATTAAGGGGAACCTATTTACATTTCACATGACGCTGACTCTGAAAGCGACTTATCCCTGTAAAGCCTGAACCATCAAATAATTACCAGAAAATTCTGATTCTTTGAAACTGGAGTCTTTATTGGATCCTCTGACAATAACAAAAAAAACACTATTTTAGAACGCTTTGTATATATGAGTTTTGTTTTGTATCATATTTGATACATGCAGTGTTTTTTTTTAACAATATATAGCACACAGCATGTTTTTTTCTAAACATACAGAACACAACATTTAATAACCCTTTAAACTCTTTGAGTTTCCTTTAAATTTAGTCATTTATGTTTTATTTTTGGTGATAATCAATGAGCAAAACCCAATTATTAGCAATTGACCATAACTAAATATCTCAATTTCTACACTAAATGCATCTAATTAATTTTAAACTTTAATTGGTTGGCTTAAATAACCAAAATGCTGCATATGGCTTTATTGTATGGATAATGCATGAAATACAATAAAATGACATTTGACAGATTTACAGATATCTTATAAACCTGCTGTATCTAATTTGATACACATATTTTCAATACAGTTTTACTATAAAATAGGCTACAAAACATTAAGTAATTATACATTGCCTCAATTCATTAAATGCTCCTATTGATGGATCACTAATAATTTGAATGTTTTTATTTCATATTTTCAAAATTGGAAAAATATCCACACAAAACCACTTTTGTGTCACGGATTGACAACAGCATGCATTTTGCCCTCTGGTGGATTATCCATGCACTGCATTGTATCTGATTGTATACATTAGGTTTTTCAGGGGGGAAAATTGTCGCACTGATGATGTAGAGGTCTCAAAAACTCATGTATCAAATATGATACACTTGGTGTTACAGGGTAAAAAAAAATATTTAGGTATTTTTTATTCTAATGGGACACATTCAAAATCAGTTTAACATGTTTTAATAAAGATTCTTCATTCATCTGGATCTAGATCTCTGTTTTGTTCTGTGCTACTTAATCTGAGCACCAGGTGTGTTTGTATTTTCCAGGCGGCCAGACGATATTTTGTCCTGACGTTTATCGGCTCCATCCTGTGGATCGGAGTCTTCTCCTACTTGATGGTGTGGTGGGCTCATCAGGTTGGTTGACACCTCACACACTGTGACACTAGTTTATATGTTTACCTGTCATGTATTGATGAGCTCACTTCCTGCATGTTTCTGCAAACCAGGGGTTTAAAACACTTTTCTATGTGGTCCAGGGAAGAATGCGAACTTAAAGGTTCACGTGTGTTATGTAGAGCGGAGAAGGAGAGAAAAAAAACTCTCCATGCACCAACAACCATGAGGAAGACCACACAGTAAAAGCATCACTGAGAAAACTCAATACAGAGACTCGTAGGAAAACGAGACATAAACTGATGAAAGCTAGATAGAGTCGTTATGATTAACATTAAAATATATTATTTTTCAAATAAAACATCACAAGATATGAGTCAAAATTATTGTTTGTGTGACTGGATTTATTATTTCCTTTTGTGGAACGTTGTCATGTGATCTGCTACTTCAGCACACTTTAACAATTTAATATCAATGAATTCACATCATTTACACTAATACTGACCCCGGTAAGAACATTTTTACACACTGACGATACACTGTCCAGTCATATACTAGGTTATGACCCAGTCATAGATTAGGTTGTGACCCAGTCATAGACTAGGTTATGACCCAGTCATAGACTAGGTTATGACCCAGTCATAGACTAGGTTATGACCCAGTCGTATACTAGGTTATGACCCAGTCATAGACTAGGTTATGACCCAGTCATAGATTAGGTTATGACCCAGTCATATACTAGGTTATGACCCAGTCATATACTAGGTTATGACCCAGTCATAGATTAGGTTATGACCCGGTCAGAGACTAGGTTATGACCCGGTCATATATTAGGTTATGACCCGGTCATATATTAGGTTATGACCCAGTCATATACTAGGTTATGACCCGGTCATAGATTAGGTTATGACCCAGTCGTATACTAGGTTACGACCCAGTCATATACTAGGTTACGACCCAGTCATAGATTAGGTTATGACCCAGTCATATATTTGGTTATGACCCAGTCATATACTAGGTTATGACCCAGTCATATATTAGGTTATGACCCAGTCATATATTAGGTTATGACCCAGTCATAGACTAGGTTATGGCCCAGTCATATATTAGGTTATGACCCAGTCGTATATTAGGTTATGACCCAGTCGTATATTAGGTTATGACCCAGTCGTAGATTAGGTTATGACCCAGTCGTATACTAGGTTATGACCCAGTCGTATACTAGGTTATGACCCAGTCGTATACTAGGTTATGACCCAGTCGTATACTAGGTTATGACCCAGTCGTATACTAGGTTATGACCCAGTCGTATATTTGGTTATGACCCAGTCGTATACTAGGTTATGACCCAGTCGTATACTAGGTTATGACCCAGTCGTATACTAGGTTATGACCCAGTCGTATACTAGGTTATGACCCAGTCGTAGATTAGGTTATGACCCAGTCGTAGACTAGGTTATGACCCAGTCGTAGATTAGGTTATGACCCAGTCGTATACTAGGTTATGACCCAGTCGTATACTAGGTTATGACCCAGTCGTAGATTAGGTTATGACCCAGTCGTATACTAGGTTATGACCCAGTCGTAGATTAGGTTATGACCCAGTCGTAGACTAGGTTATGACCCAGTCGTATATTAGGTTATGACCCAGTCGTAGACTAGGTTATGACCCAGTCGTATATTAGGTTATGACCCAGTCGTAGATTAGGTTATGACCCAGTCGTATACTAGGTTATGACCCAGTCTTAGACTAGGTTATGACCCAGTCGTATATTAGGTTATGACCCAGTCATATACTAGGTTATGACCCAGTCATAGATTAGGTTATGACCCAGTCGTATACTAGGTTATGACCCAGTCATATACTAGGTTATGACCCAGTCATAGATTAGGTTATGACCCAGTCATATACTAGGTTATGACCCAGTCATAGATTAGGTTATGACCCAGTCATATATTTGCTTATGACCCAGTCATATACTAGGTTATGACCCAGTCATATACTAGGTTATGACCCAGTCATATATTAGGTTATGACCCAGTCATATATTAGGTTATGACCCAGTCATAGATTAGGTTATGACCCAGTCATAGATTAGGTTATGACCCAGTCGTATACGAGGTTATGACCCAGTCGTATACTAGGTTATGACCCAGTCGTATACTAGGTTATGACCCAGTCGTATATTAGGTTATGACCCAGTCGTATATTAGGTTATGACCCAGTCGTATATTAGGTTATGACCCAGTCGTAGATTAGGTTATGACCCAGTCGTAGACTAGGTTATGACCCAGTCGTATACTAGGTTATGACCCAGTCGTATACTAGGTTATGACCCAGTCGTATACTAGGTTATGACCCAGTCGTGTACTTGGTTATGACCCAGTCGTGTACTAGGTTATGACCCAGTCGTGTACTAGGTTATGACCCAGTCGTATACTAGGTTATGACCCAGTCGTATACTAGGTTATGACCCAGTCGTATATTAGGTTATGACCCAGTCGTATATTAGGTTATGACCCAGTCGTATATTAGGTTATGACCCAGTCGTATATTAGGTTATGACCCAGTCATATACTAGGTTATGACCTAGTCCTGTTGTTTTCAGGTGGGGGAGACTATCGGTATCTCAGAGGAAATCATGGGCCTGACCATCCTGGCGGCCGGAACATCCATCCCTGACCTGATCACCAGCGTGATTGTGGCCCGTAAAGGTCTGGGGGACATGGCTGTGTCCAGCTCGGTGGGCAGTAACATCTTTGATATCACTATAGGGTGAGTGACTGCAACACTCCTTCAATACTAGCTGTAAGTGAAGTAGAAATCTATGATTGTGGATGTATATTTCTTAGTTGAGGAAAGCATCACTGAAAAACGTCTAACTCTGTGTCAAAAATGGCTTTAAGGTTGTGAGTGTTACATCAGTTTGTTTATACGTATATTTTCAGTTTCTTTAGCTGTAGAAAATTCTGTGTCATCCAATAATATGAGTAGCAAAGAAATTTGGCTTAACCAGCAAATACAGTAGAGTATCATCATCATAAAAACTGGAAAGAAATTAGGAAAGGATCTAAAATTAAAACCTGAGGAACACCAACAGCTAATATTGGCAGAATGTAATGGTGCAAAAAGTACTTTTACTTAAGTAAATTCAGGTAAAGGTCCTGCATTCAAAATCCTACCTATCCAGTGTGTTGTATTTAGTGGCATCTGAAGGTGTGGTTTCAGATGGGAACCAGGTGAACACCCCTCGTCTCACCCTTTCCTGCAGTGGCAGCTAAAAATGTGACAGGCCTCTTGAGTCAGTGCATGGTTTGTCCATTTTGGGCTATTGTAGACACATGGCAGTCTCAGTGGAATCTACCTCTGCAGGTATAAAAGGCTCATTCTGAGGTGATTCCAGGTGATTGTGCACCAATGAAAACATAACTATGAATATTGTTTTTAATATCTGCCAATATTATTTTCACTTTATGCTCCTAAATCCAACACACTGGTCCATTATTATTATTATTATTATTATTATTATTATTATTATTATTATTACTGTACTGGAGTAGATATACTTTACTCTCCATCCCTGTCTGAATAGCAGTGATCCATTGTCCTACTAACAGAATCACATCTACCCTCTCTGGTTTCAGTCTGCCGGTCCCGTGGCTCCTGTACACCCTGTTACACAATGGTGAGCCGGTAACGGTCAGCTCCAATGGCCTCTTCTGCGCCATCGTGCTGCTCTTCCTCATGCTGCACTTCGTCATCATCTCCATCGCTGCCTGTCGCTGGAAGATGAGCCGAATGTTGGGCCTCACCATGTTCGTGCTGTACTTCATATTCCTAGTGCTCAGCATCCTGCTGGAGGATCGAGTCCTCATCTGTCCGATTTCCATCTGACCAGAGGGGCCAAGGCGGAGAACGAAAAACGCCGCCGCACAGTCAGTACCGTAGGACAGTAGAGAAACTAAGACTAATGGCAAAAGGCTGACTGGACACATGGTAGAAACACGTAGCTAACAAGCAGTGATGCTAAATCCACAGCATTTTATTCACCCTTTTCTATTTGATCACCTCCACCATGGTGGATGTATTTTCAGCTGTGTTTGTTTGTTGATTGGTTTGTTAGCAGGATTACACAAAAATTACAGGATGGATTCCCACTAAACTTGATGGCTGGACGCTGAATGCTGGCGTTGATCCGGATACAGGGGAGGGTCCAGGAATGTTGTCTAGGCTTGTTCGGTCATGGCAAGGTCTGAACCGAGTGACACCATACAGTAGCTTTAGTGCTGTCACACTGTTTGGAAACACACCATTCACAGTTAGCCCCTCGTTTTCGCCTCCATCAGACTGAGAGCAGTGGCGGCCGAGCGAGCTGCAGAGTGAATGAAGGGAGAGATGTTTTGTCTGAATGTTAAAAGTTATGAGCAGATTTTGAGGACATTTTTTGGACAGTTGGGTGCGACTCATGGAATAATTTTGGTGGTGATGCGGATCATGATTCGCTGCGTGCTTAAGGCCCATTGTAAAGATGGATTTGGATGGAGCCTTTCATACATCTTCTGCAACATTTTCGGAGAGCTTACAGTTACGGACAAGATGGAGCAATACCAGCAGAAATGTTCGGGGGCAGTGTCACTACTATTCAAACAAGGCACGACAAATGTGTACAGACACAACAAAGAAGAAATAAGTGAAGTGAAAAAGAGTAAAAACTCTCTGTCCTCATGCCTCGATGTATTTAATGACCTCACAGACCACCAAGTACATAGTTACCTCCGCCTTTACCTCTTTGTATTTACTAGGTACATCATCACAACCTCCTCCTCGACGTAGAGGACGTACAGAAGTATGAAGGCATTGACAGACAGACCATTTATGGACGGATGTATCCGTTTACATACGTAAAGGGAGCATAAATAGGCCTTTATGGTGTTCTTCAGGGAGATGAGTGAGGCTCCTGTAGAGGTGAGCTCCATTACAGATTTGTTTAGAAAAGGAAGGTGTACCACAGGGAGATTGAAGTGTGGCCACAGTTTGCATTAAGAAGCTTCACAGGGGAAACGTCGTGGGGCTGCCTTGGTGGAGGTTTGTGCTCTGATTACCGTCTAGTTTCATGATTGTTTCACTACGGTTACGTTCTTTAATAGAAATAATTCAAATACAGCAATATCAAGAGAATCTAAGCAGAAGTCTCTGTAGATAAACAAACCACCACACACCTGTAGTGGGACATATGTGATGATAAGGATTTATGTGTGTATTTATCGTTTAACTAAATCTACAACCCGCCTTCTGAAACAGCTGTGACACATCAAACAGAATGTGAATGATTTTTATGACATAAACTTCATTGATTATTGTAAATATTTGCTTCTTACCTCAACCAAAGAGGTAATGTGATCGGCTCCGTTTGTTTGTTTGTTTGTGACCAGGATTACACAAAATCTACTTCATGGATTTTCATGACCATTAATGGGAGGGTTGGTCATGTGACAGGAGGAATATAGGATATCATTTATTTAAAGGTTCTGTCAGGCTTTGATGGAGGTTGATCTCTGCTAGTCGCGTTTGTGTTTTAAGGTTGAGCAGCGTCTTGTTGCATTAAATTGCAGCCA
Organism: Chaunax sp. Z400; assembly: GCA_037577475.1. Taxonomy (NCBI): domain Eukaryota; kingdom Metazoa; phylum Chordata; class Actinopteri; order Lophiiformes; family Chaunacidae; genus Chaunax; species Chaunax sp. Z400. The sequence goes on from CM075184.1 coordinate 4,301,358, forward strand.
TAGAATGAAACGATTCCTTTTTGATTTGGAACTGACACCAAATGAAAAACTGTTGTTTGAAACTGAAACTGATTTAATTTGCAATAACACTCACTGCAGCTGCCGGAAATATGTTGATGTCAAACGATCTCTGACTGCTCACCGAAGATAAAACTGTGCCAGAATGTCCCAAATAGTCAATCATCACTGACAGTTTTAGTAAACCGTATGTGAGTGTTTTAGTCTGGAGTTTTCCTTTAATAGGTTAATTAGTGACATCATGCCAATTACATCACTGACTGGTAAGATTCACTGTGTAGCAAACCTACTGGATGCAATTTCAGTTTTGTATGTTCAGTATTTTCTGAACTGCATTCGTAAACTGTGTTTTTCATGTTCAGTGTAAAAATGAAGGTGTTTGTGTGAACAAATGTTTAATTTTCTCAACCTGTGGAGAGAAACAGTGATTGTATGTTTTGTATGTGTTTGAGGTAAACGTATCATAGCGGTGAGAAACCCGACAGGTGTCATGTTGTCAGTCGTGTTAAATGTTGGAATGACGTGGATGTCGATAGAAAAATTATCATTGTTTTAATTAAAATTGCATGCTGCAATAAATGATTTTTCTAACAGTGAACTGGAGTTGTGTGTGCAGTTGCTCTGTGAGGGAGAGATGCTAATTCACAGCAGAAAACCCAAAGCTGATGGATGAAAAGGATGGAAATCGACGATGTTTTTAGGCATTGTTTGGCCTGATGGAACCATAGAACAGAATAGAACCAGCATAGTTCTACATGTATGTAACAGGGATGGGCATTCATTTTCAAATAGCCATTAATTATTTTAAAAATGTATCAGTATACATGATAAGTGTTTTGTCATAAGATGTTTTTCCCTTTTCACCTCCACCTGATGGTAATGCAGTATTACTGCCAGTAAGGGTAGATAGCAGATAGCAGATAGCACAGTGGTTAGAGCGCTGGCCCCATGTACCGAGGCTACAGTCCTCTAGCGGTCGGCGTGGGTTAGATTCCGACCCGCGGCCATTTGCCGCATGTCTTCCCCCAACTCTCTCTACCACATTTCCTGTCACCTCTTCAGGCTGTCCTATCAATAAAGGCAAAAAAAGAAGGTGGTGGTAATACACCTACAGGCTGTTTGCAACCACTATAAACAAAAGAAGAAGAACGCACTACGACCACAAGGCAGACAGCAGAAGCATGCTAGCTGTTAAAAAGTGTGGAATGCCTATAAATAATAATAGTTGATCAGCATTTTTACTTGATATGTCCATCCCTTGTAACAACGGATGTTGACATTTGGTATCTAAGATTTAACATTCAAGCTCACAGGTAGAACAGAGTGATAGCATTTAGCATTGGTTTAATATTTGTATCTTAGCAACTATGGTATAAATGAAACACTCATTAATTAAATTGCTCCACAGTGCCTCTAGTGGTGAAAACTCTATGATAAGCACTGGATGATGAGATCTTCAACACATCTGAATATTTATAGAAATTTCATCATGGCAGTCCTTCAATTGTTAGATAACAAGTTTGGATAAATAATGTAATAACTTTAAAAAGAGAGTAAAGAAGTCAACAACGACGAGTGTAAATGGTTTTATTTACAGGTAAACAGTTCTGTAGATCTGGTCTCTGTACACAACCTGCACCATATCTACAAGTTATAAAATGTGATTTCTACAAAGAGGGAGTTAAAATGTGCATTATCCTGCACAATCATTCATTAGCACAATTTTTAAATGGATGATTGGCGGTTCGTTCCAGCTGCTGACATCATGGTCGACGCATCCCGTCCTGAAATCATCAACAGTCAGGTCACTGTTCAGGGGCAAAGTCCAACAAATGTCACACATGGTTGACGTTCATGAGACCGTCATGAGTTCAGGTCCTCCTTCAACCAACAACTGTTAACACACATCAGGTACTGCCAAAATCCAGAGGGGTAAACTACAAAGCAAGGTCCATGTAGTTTGGTTTTCTTAAAACCTAGAACCTTCATCAGAGATGATGAGCGAGAAAAGTGCTGATTATTTAAATTCATAAAAATGTAACATTCAAAGCTTGGTTCATTTCTAATGTGTTGTAAGGCTCCTAAACGATGTTTTAATCTGAATCTGGATCAGAAGACGTGGACCATGGAAATCACTTATTGATTGAATTTTATCTGTGATAAATATCAATAGACTTACCAGTGTTCTAATCTGATAGAGGCTGTGTAAAACAGACATCCCTAGCCCTGGGGCCACCCAGAGGGCATGAGCGATCTTTCAGAGGCTTGTCTCCAGTATCTAAGCAGTTAAAGGTCTACGTCAGTGACTTTGTTGGAGGTGGCCCTTTGAGGCCCCTCTGGGCCTCTGTTATTATTACATTAGTAAAGTACGTCATATTATTGTTATTACTGGATTATTAACATAGATTATTATTATTGCATTGTTAATGCACATTTGTTATTGCATTATCAATGCACATTATTATTAAATTATTACCGTACAATATTATTATTGCATTATCAATGTACATTATCATTAATGTACATTATTGATGTGCAGTATTTTTATTATTTCATTATTAACGTACACCATTACTATTATTATTACATTGTTAAGGTACATTATTATTACATTAATGTATATTATCATTATTACATTATTAACGTACACCATTATTATTATTACTACATTATTGCATTACTAACGTCCAATGTTACAACTATTGTTGCATTATTAATGTGCATTATTAACCTGCATCATTGTTATTACATTATTAATGTACATCATTATTATTATTAATACATTGTTAAGGTACATTATTATTACATTAATGTATATTATCATTATTACATTACTAACGTACACCATTATTATTATTATTACATTATTGCATTACTAATGTACAATGTTACAACTATTGTTGCATTATTAATATACATTATTAACCTGCATCATTGTTATTACATTATTAATGTACATCATTGTTATTATACTACATTAATCTACATTATTATCATTGCATTATTAGTGTATATTATCATTGCATTATTAGTGTATATTATCATTGCATTATTAGTGTATATTATTATCATTGAATTATTAATGTACATTAGTATTGAATTATTAATGCACATTATTGTTATATTATTAGCATACATTATAAATACATTATTAACGCACATTATTATTATTATATTATTAGAGCACATCATCATTATTACATTATTCATACGATATTACATTATTAATTACATTATTATAGCATTATCAACACATTGTTATGATTACTGTTGCGTTGTTAACGCACATTATTATTACTACATTATTAAGGTATATTATTGTTATTGCATTAACATACAGTATTATCATTAACGCACATTAATTTTTATTACATTATTAACATACATTATTGTCTTGCAATATTATCATTATTATTGCAGTATTAATGTACATTATTATTATACTACATTAATCTACATTATCATTGCATTATTAATGTACATTATTATTACATTATGACCATACATGCCTCCACATGGATACTGAGGAGTTTTCCACACTGAATTCTGCTCTCTGATCCTGTCAGAATGAACTCAAATATTTTTCATACCCACAAAAATATTTTACAGCTCAGTTCTTCCAAAAACACCATTAAAATGAAGCCCAGCAGTGTTAATATATTTCTATTAGATGTATGTACATATGGTAAACTGTGTTGGATAAAGTCAATGAGAACATGATGTTCATGATAACGTCAGGCTATGAAATAAAAATTCTACCTTTTGCCACGGGGGTTTTGTTTTCACTCGTGTCTGTCTGTTGACAGCATTATGCTAAAACTCTACTGTATGGATTTCCATGAAACTTGGTGGAAGGATGGGTCAAAAACTCAATATGATGCATGAAGTTTGTGCTCCCTGCTGTAACTAAGAGTTTTATTTAGTGACATTCTTGACATTATCCGCATATAACTTATTCCCTAAATCCATATCGCTCTGAGAATATCATGGGACAAAGAATCAGTGAAAGGACAGCGCTGTTTTTTGCTATTTTAATCTGAATCTCTGAACACAACATCCTCCAGGGTTGGGTCTGCTCTTAAATTACAATCCAGATTCAAATAAAGCCACTGAAGCCTCACCGACCCGTTACTCTTGCTTCATAGTCGCCCCTCAGTCTCAACAGAATCTCATACAGTTTAAAAAACACAAACATCCCTGGACAAATATGTTTCACTTCCATTTTTTTCAGTAAATACAGTCACAACTTTAGTTCTAAAATGTAGAGGGAGACTTTTTATAGTGTCCAGAAGAACAGAAACAAACGTCAGTATGAAAGCATTCATGATATAAAGTCACTCTTTGTTTTTCACTTTGATATTAACGTCCTGATTTACACCAGTGCAGGTGAAAAGTGTTTATACGTCATCATCCCTTCATTTTAACACAGATATGAACTCCTCTAGTTTTTAGTTACTCTTCATGTTTTCTTTCTAAGCTTTGAGTTTGGGCAGAAACTAAATCTGGACATTGTTGTTTGTGTTTTAGATTTTGACATTTCTGGAACTGTGGTGAATGAGAGATGAAATCTTCTGGACATGAACTGAAGGTTTATCTTCAGACGTCTCTATAATCTCTGCTCACTGTAGCTTTGTATGAAAACTGTTAACCATAGTCTGTTACTGCATTATTAGGATTTCCTGTGGCGCTGAGACAAGAACCAATGTTTGGTTTTAAATGTTTAAATCACTGAAAAGATACTGATTTCTTAACTGTCCCAAAGCTGCATGATAAACATAACTTCACATCACAGGAGACGCCTTCAGAAAACTGGTCAACATTCATTAAGTGGTTGGAAAATGTAAAACCAGACTGGTTCCAGGGACCAGTTTGGGGGATTTAGTGGCATCTAGTGGTGAGGCTGCAGCCTGCAACCCAATCCACACCCCTTGTGTGCCCTCTCCAGAGCCAATGTTTGGTTTGTCCATTCTGGGCTACTGTAGGAACTCTGTGGAAGAGGAGTCACTCCCTCTGTAGATACTAACTTTATAATTACCTCCAGAATCCATTTGTTGTCCTGTCAGACCTGGAGTTTCTTTTAAAGCTGTGTGACTGTTAAACATGGCCACCAAAGCAAGTGTTAAATCACCCTAAAGTTTCAAAGTGACAGAAAAGTGACGGAGCTGCATTTTATTTGGTATTTTAACCTTAAATCCATCTCTAGACTCAGGTAAAGCTCGGGTAAATTCTTCAGGTAACATGACGTGACTTCATCCTAACAGTAACACTGAGATTAATGAACAGAGCAGCGATGCACTGCTTTAAAAACTTATTGATCATATGAAGAAATAAGATATTCTGTAAACAAACACGACATTAATTGATTAATTAACTGTTGTAATGTTGGTGCAGTACAGAGAACATTTGGATACTAACACTAAAGGCACCTTAAAAAGATCTGAAATTAGGGCTGCAGGTAACTTTCATTATTGTTTTGTTGAATAATTGTCAATTCATCAACCGATCATTTCATGAAATGTTAAAAAAGATGCTGCTCAGAATTTATCGTTCCATCAAAATCCACAGATATTCAATAACCAGTTGATTAACGACTGAATTAATTTCCTTTGACGGATTGATCAGCAGCTCCAATTTGAAGCTCTTTTTATGCCCTGACTTCTAAAGCACAAAAAGCGAGTCGTCACTTTAACCACAGGCACTAAAATCCACACAGACGTCTCCTCGTCTAAACGGACAGACGACGGCGACCACAGGACACGACAAACACTACAGACAGAAGACATGACAATAAATAAAGCTGACTTTGTATAAATAGAGTTCAAGTTAAAATATTGCTAATATAGTCTTCATATGCTTCAGGACTATACAGTATAAATGTTGCATTTAAAAATCCTACTGTGTTTATTTACAGTCTAATTTTCACAGGATTTCTACAGAAACCAGGTGAGTCACCGACACCAGATGAAGGTATGATGATGAAGGATGTTTCCATGGTCATCAGCTGAGATGAAGTCTGTAAAGTTTTAGTTCCAGGCTACATGAGGCCGGCCGACTGAACTGTTTGCTCTCTCTTCTCCGGACGTTACAGTAAAGCACATTCACAGTCTCCAGCAGGTTTCCTGAGCTCGTCTCAAAGCCGTGACATGAGGGGGTGTGAAGGTGAGCGTTTACAGGTAAGGCTCTCCAAACGTCCTGCGACACTCCATCACCCCCGTGCTGGGAGGACGGTCACAGTTGTGGGTCAGCTTCACCAGGCCTGGCGTGAGCCGGTCGTACGCCAGCTTGTATTCACGATCGAACGCGTCTGAGGGAGGAAAGAGAAGGATGTTATTGCATCACAGAATCATGTGGGCGGAGTCAATGAACCCGCAAAACATGTCATGTCAGCAGTTCCCTTCAGTTCGTTGTTTTGGTTCACTCATCTAAGGACAGGATGTGAGTCATGTGAGCGGTGAGTTTAAACTCACATCTCCTGGCTGGTAGGTATGTGTATGAGCTGTCAATCAACCCAAACTCCACCCCCTTTGGACTCTCATTGGCTACGCTCGCACTGCAGGCTGAAAGTGACACAATTCTGTCATGTTTGTATGAGAGCCGTATCTGACAGATGTGTACCATGACCCCACATTTACAAAAAGCATCACTATGAGCAGCAGAAAATATCACTGGTATGACAGTTCACCACCAACATGAAGAAACAGAGCTAATGACTAAGACAAGTGTTTGCTGTGAGGCCATTATCTACTAAATCTACAGCCTCATGTGGTCCAGCTGTTGTTACTGTGATCCTCCATATTTAACTTTGTCCACCACTGCGGAGAAAACACTGATGTGTACAGTACATTAAAGCCTGGTGCATCTGATTCAGATGCTCAGGGATGAGCCAAAGATGACATCATGAGAATGAGACCAGCTTCTGTTTCATAGAAAACACTGAAGAACAAAGACAAGAAGCAACGTTGGACTCTTCTATTCCACCAGATTCCACTACGGCAAGCAGATCAATTATCAGCCCGTCTTTGCTGCACACATTAGGAGACAAACACATTTAAAGGACATATTCAGATCATTTGCACTGGAACGTTGTGTCTTCCTCATCAAATGCATCACCATGAAAATGAGCAACTAATGTTAACAACGCTGATGAAATATTAATGAACAATGTGATCAGTGGTTTCAAATGGCTCTTTAAATATGCACAACATTTTCTGGAGAATGTTAAATCTTCTAAATGCTTTTAAACAGTCTGGATCTTATGTCTGTTAGGTCTCAGTTTAATCTTAAGGCAGCATTTCTGGTACAACATTTAGCAGCTAAAGAGATGAGAAAAACAGGTTAAACGACAGAAAATATTCACCAATGAATGAAATGTTAGCTGCCACACTGATGTAATCAATGATTTATGACTCACCGATATCGATGTTATCTTTTCCCAGAGCCACCAGGGAGAGGAAGAGGATGTCCCGGTACAAACTCCTGAGGAGGACAGAATCCAGCTGTTTTCACACGCTTCAACTATTTTATTTACTATTTTCATGATACCTTTTTTAACAGAGATTGAAGTGATGTTTTTTTTAAAGTTACCTAAACCTCTTTGAAACCAGAAGCAGTGGATTTAGCCATGAATGGACAAGCAAAGACGAAGCACCGCCCGACTCCAACCGAATCACCCACCAGACGGAGCGTTTTTTAGTCCGGTGCATTCTGCCTGTTTTACTTGTTTGACGAAGAATACTTTATCCCTCTTTTTTTTCTTTTAAAGAAAAGACCATCTTTTCAGAGGTGAAATAATTCACTAAGTAAAAATAGCAGGTAAGTTCTGCATTCAAAATTTTACTTCATTAAAGGGCCATATCAAACATATCAGAGCTTGAGGTACAGCTCAGCAAGATAAGCAACAGGCATTGAATGATCACAAGTTGTAGGATCAAATCCCAGCTGTCATGACAAGATATCTTTTGGGGGGGGTGACTGTGGCTCAGGAGAGCGGTCGTTCACGGAACAAAAGGTCAGTGGGTCGATCCCCAGCCCCTGCAAGTCTAGTAAGTCAAGTATCCTTGAGCAAAGATACTGAACCCCAATCTGCTCGCCGGGCGCCAGGCTATATATATATACATATATACTACCACTACCAATAAAGTTTATTTGTATAGCTCCTTTAGAGTGTTTTTTACATAGTGTGCATGTTTACATTGTGTGTGAGTTTATATTTGATGTTATTTTTCTTATGCACCAACAGGAGTAACACTCTTGATTTTGTTGTATTTTGCATATAAAATGACAATAAAGGCTTTCTATCTTCTTCTAGTACAAGAAATGCAGCTCAACATTCTTTACAACAAATAAAATATTCACAACTAAATATATTAAACAATATTTCCCTTTGAATTGTAGAGTAGACGTATAAAGTCATATAAAATGAAATAACTCAAATACAGGTACCTCAAACTCATATTTAAGTACAGTACAGAACTCATACATTAGTCAACTTTAAATTCTCTACAGCTACTTTTTAAGAGGTTGATTGTTTGACAGAATATCACATGTAATGGTTCATAATACTACTTAATCAGAGCCGACCTGTCCACCCCCAACAGAAGCCCTAACATGAGTTTAGTTCACAGCCAGAGGAGACAGTAAGATGATGTCAAACGTGAGTTCTGACCTTTGCCTCCTGACGCCCAGCGTCTGGCCCTGCAGCTGCAGCAGCTGAGCCATCGGCCGGCTGACGTCGTTCCTCTGGATGCTCTTCACCACGCTCTGCAGGAAGTCATCGCTGAACAGCTCCTCCTCCTCCGGGACGGAACGGGACAGAGGGTAGCCCACATCTGCAGGACACATGAGTTCATCAGCAAACTCATATTACTAGAGCTTCAGACATAGAACTATGAAACGGGATGAAGATGGACTGAGGAGTTTTAACAGAGTACTGGGGCTGGGTATCTGGAATAAAATTACTTCATTCACATGTATGTGGGATTTGATCAATATTCTGGTAGTAATAAAAAAGTAGTAAATTAGAAGAACAGTTTATGCTGAAGAAAAGCTTATTATTTGATTACTACACTATACATTACTATGGGAAAATATGTTTTCTATAATAATAAATTATGATGTCAGTTTAAGTATGTTTTTAAACTTTCTCACGTATTTATTTAAATCACATCACACTGTTTATAACATTACATAGAATTCAATCTTATCCTATTAAATATGGAGAACAATTAGTCATTTGAGAACACGATTCATAACATTACTAATCCTGTCACAAATATATTCCATATACAAAGACATAAATAAAAAAGGGAAAACCTAAGAATGTAAGCAAATAATTTTATTATCTGCATCTTATAATAAGTAAAATTAGAATAAATATTCATCACTGTTTCTGATTATTGGTATCGGTTGTTGTTTTGGTCTAATTGCTTTAAAATAAATAAATATAAAAAGACACGAATTAACATCTGACGTAGCCTCCTCTCTTTGTCTGTAGTCTCATTTATATTCTCAGTATCTCACCACAATCTGATTGGTTACACGTCATGAGTAACGACATATCAACACTGAGTGATCACGATCTGCAAAGTAACTAGTTACTTAAGTTGTAAAATAAATGTAGTGGAGTAAAAAGTACAATGGAATTAAAGGAAAACTGACATATTGAGATAAAGTAAATGAGCAGTAGTCGAGTAAATTCTACTTATTTCCTGGTTGTTCCTTTATTTTACACCTTTATTTTTACTGTTAATGATTATCTACTAATAATCGGTATCAGTGTTCAGTACCCAGCCCTTTAAGTACTACATTATATTGAGAAGGTGCTGAATAAAACCAAACATGCCCACGACAGGGAGAGGAGAAGCAGATTCACCAGAGATGCAGACCTTCATTCAAACACAGCAGAGCTGCATCTGAGACAAACATGATAGATTTTCACTCCAAACACTGAAACTATGAGAGGAAGAGGCTAATTTTCACAGACGACACTCTAATGCAACACACAGCAGCCTCAGACAGTACAGGACACACAGCGTGACTCATCTGTGGGAGAAGAACTCACTGTCTAACAACAGAGCACAATTAAGCCCTGAAAGACAGAAGCACACAGAGCCTGTTAGCATTAGCATCAGCCGGCTCCTCCTCCTCCAATAGATAAAAAATCACAGCTCATCTGTCGATGTTTAAGTCACATGATTCATGTACATGTCACCCCCATCCCCTCCTAAACCACAGGCACATCTGTTACACATGTTAATATACACCAGTCCAGTTTGCTCTTCATTTTCTGCTGCTGAAACCTTTTTTTCTGTTTTTCTCCTGCTGCTGTGGGATCAGAACTTTAGCGCTAACGTGAGAGGGAGTTTCTCCGTCCTCTCAGATGAATGTTAACCTGGTGTTTAATCTGGTCTGTTTGGCAGAGAACAGAGCTCCCATTCAGACCTGCTAGTAACAGAGCTACAGGTGTGAACACAGCCTCATTCCTCTGAAACAAGAAGAAACCACAATAACAGACAGTCTGATTTCCATTTGGTTCTCGGTCATGTAAATGATGTGTTTGGGCTCTTTTACCTGCCACAGTAAGCAGCAGGTGTTTGTGAACACACCGTTAATAAAACCATTTCTCCATTATCCCCTGACTCCTTTCAAAATCATTTGCAGAGTTGTTGATCATGGAGAAACTTAAAAAACATATATAAATTCTGAATCATTCACGACTTCCTGTCGGTTTAAACGCAACACAAGAGGTTTTTTCTTTGCTTGTGTCTGACCTACTAACATTTAGCATCTGCAACACATCAGATTTATGAAAAGAGACAACACATTATTGACAGTAAACATATTTTATAAATACATTAAACAGTACAGGCTCCTTTAATGCCACCCCTGTGGAAAAGACCCCAGACTACCATAAAAACTCTCTCACTGTTGTGGCCTCTTAAGTTCATTAGAAATAGGAGAACCAATAGAAACGCAGTCAGTGACAAATTGGTGACTAATGTTTGGGCCTTCTTGTAAATTAACCTATTTTTCTCTTCATGGGTCAGTTTGTCCCATCTTTGTTTATTTGTTTGTTTACGTGTTTGGTCAATTGAGACGTAGGTGGAGATGCTTTAAAATGCTGCTGTGAACAGATTGGAGCTGATTACTGGTGATTACTGGTCATCAGATCCCTGAGGACGGATGTTTAACAGGCTCACAGAGAGCGAGAGCGCCGTGACTCACTGTACGTGTTCCAGAGGATGTAGAGAGGCTGAACCGGGTCCTGGTGCAGCTTCAGGTTGTCCCACAGGATCTGGATCAACACGTGTTTACTGTCCTCTGACATCCAGTGACGAGGAACCTGATGGACAGGAGTAGGTTACGGACAACATATTTATTCCACTTTACAGAGGGAATCATGTTTCCACTGTGACTATCTGAATACCTGTACTGTGATTTAACATCCACAATTAACGTTTTCTCTTTAAATAAGACTCTTTAGTTCACAATTAACGTTTTCTCTTTAAATAAGACTCTTTAGTTCACAATTAACGTTTTCTCTTTAAATAAGACTCTTTAGTTCACAATTAACGTTTTCTCTTTAAATAAGACTCTTTAGTTCACAATTAACGTTTTCTCTTTAAATAAAACTCTTTAGTTCACAATTAACGTTTTCTCTTTAAATAAGACTCTTTAATTCATGAATTAAATAATGAAATAAATCATACAATCTAGGTAACATTTATATTTTAAAATCACCATTGACACAACAAGATTTAAATTGTAATCAAAAGCATAACAAGTCTGTTGATGGTTTATATTATATATTGTTCTTATTTCTAATATTTCCTGTTGTTTATGTTGTTCCTATTTTTATATTGTCCTCCTGTTTATTTTTTCTACAAATATTTTTTCCTCTCGTTTACATTGTTCCTATTCTATATTTTCCATCTGTTTAAATTGTTCATATTTTTTAAATATTCTTTCTTCTTGTTTATGTTGTTTACTTGTTATTATATATTGTTTTTATTGATGCTTCGTATCCATTTTTTCTGCCCACTTGCTGCTGTAACACTGCAAATTTCCTCATTTCCTCATCTTATCTTATCTCATTTGAATTTTCCTCACTTATCTCCAGATAATGTGATACAAGAGGAATTTAATCGGACACAAAAACAGCTGAACGACGTTTAAACAGATCCTAAAAAAAAATGTATTTGCATTGAAATGTGAAAACTTGAAGATAATAAGCTTGTTATAAAAAATACAGCTAAATCCAAATAAAATATAGCAGAGCTTGGTTTCCAGTTTAAAATAGAACTCTTAATAAATAGGTTGTAAAATATGACTTTTAAGAGCAGCTGAAAATCTGGTTTTTGCTCCGGAGGTTTAACTTCTCACCTTTCTGCATTATAGAAATGTGTCTTTGTGTTGGTCAGTAAATCATGACATCACTGTTAGGTGTGATAACAGGAGCATCACACTTAAAACTACCAATCAGAGAAGGCGGTGAAACACTTTCACAGCTGACATCATTTCGTAACTTTGTTTAGAAAAGTGCTACGAATTTTTTTTACTGAGTGTGTGTCTGTGTGTTGTTGTGTGTGTGTTGTTGTGTGTGTGTGTCTGTGTGTGTCTGTGTGTGTGGCTGTGTTTGTGTGTGGCTGTGTGTGTGTGTGTGTCTGTGTGTGTGTGTCTGTGTTTCTGTGTGTTTGTGTCTGTGTGTCTGTGTGTTTGTGTCTGTGTGTCTGTGTGTGTGTGTCTGTGTGTGTGTGTCTGTGTTTCTGTGTGTTTGTGGCTGTGTGTGTGTGTGTGTGTGTGTGTGTGTGTGTGTGTGTGTGTGTGTGTGTGTCTGTGTTTCTGTGTGTTTGTGGCTGTGTGTCTGTGTGTGTGTGTCTGTGTGTGTGTGTCTGTGTTTCTGTGTGTTTGTGGCTGTGTGTGTGTGTGTGTGTGTGTGTCTGTGTGTTTGTGTGTGTGTTTGTGTGTGTGTGTGTGTTTGTGTGTGTGTGTGTGTGTTTGTGTGTGTTTGTGTGTGTGTGTGTGTGTTTGTGTGTGTGTCTTTGTGTTTGTGTGTGTCTGTGTGTTTGTGTGTGTGTGTGTGTCTTTGTGTGTGTGTGTGTCTTTGTGTTTGTGTGTGTCTTTGTGTGTGTGTGTGTGTGTGTGTGTGTGTTTGTGTGTGTGTGTGTGTCTTTGTGTGTGTCTTTGTGTGTGTGTGTGTCTTTGTGTGTGTGTGTGTGTGTGTTTGTGTGTGTCTTTGTGTTTGTGTGTGTCTTTGTGTGTGTGTGTGTCTTTGTGTGTGTGTGTGTCTTTGTGTGTGTGTCTTTGTGTGTGTGTGTGTCTTTGTGTGTGTCTTTGTGTGTGTGTGTGTGTGTTTGTGTGTGTCTTTGTGTGTGTGTGTGTCTTTGTGTGTGTGTCTTTGTGTGTGTGTGTGTCTCACCTGGGAGTCTCTGTTGCAGTGGTCCGAGGTCAGAATGAGACCGGGCAGGTTGCTGGGCAGGTCCAGCCGTCTGAAGTACCAGACCAGGTTCCAGTAGATGATGGGATGATGGTCCACCATGTCGGCCTCTGTGATCACCGGGTCGCCCTCGTTCTCCAGCAGACTCTCCAGTTCCTTCCACAGCACTAAGGGGCTCAGGTAGGGAACCGTCACCGGCTCAGGGTTGTGGAGCCGCCACTCCATACTCAGCGGGTCCTGGGGGGCCAGAAATGAGTGAAGTGAGGATGGGTGGGAGGAGAGAGGTGAATGATCTGCTGGTCCAGATGCAGCTCTGCATCTGTTTTGTGTCATCAGATTTTATAATGATGTCATCACACCTTTGTTTTATGCTCCATACTGAGACATCAGGATGATGCAATTCATGTTTTTATCTTAAAGGAACAGTTAACTCAAAAATCAAAATCAAATCAGTATTTACTCTCCTCATGAAGAAGGGAAGACAACCGTTTCACCCAAAACCAGTTATGTTTTGTTGTGTTTTAGCTGTTTCTACTTTTGAGAATGGGTTCCAGAGTGTAATCTGATAATCCTCCTGTAACTCCTCTGAAACCAATGATGTCACAGCCCCGCTTCATGCATGCCTACTACAGTTCCAGCCTTATTCACGTACGCGGACAGAACAACAACAACAACAACACAACATCTGACTGTCTGGTTTTGTTTGTGCTGCAGACTCTGTTGAGTTTCTTTACACTCCTCCTATGTAGATTTGCTGCATCACTGCTGTGATCTTATTCTGTGGTGTTTTAGAACGGTTACACCACCATCTAATGGCCTGGCATACAGACTACAGCGTTTTCAGTCGGACTTGTGGATCTGTGTTTACGGGGACGTTGCTGTGTGAACGCAGAACTTTTTTAAAATGTAAAGAAAAAGCGTCTCTGTTTTCAGCAAAAACCTTGTCGTGTAATCATCAGATGACTCCGTAGAGCTCATACTGTGTAATAAAAGTCTCCAAGTAATCCCTGAGATTCCAAATGGATTTGATTGGACAGAATTTATACCCTTTATAAGCTGAAATCTTCACTGTAGCCTTGAAGCTAAAAGTGCTAACTGTTCTTCTAAAGACCCACTTTCTTTTTTGATAAAACCTTTTTTGATAAAACCTCCATCACTAGTGATACGTGTTGACACACCCTGGCTTCATTGAGACGACTGGGCAGGCTGCCTGACGTCAGCACAGAATGGTTGAGAAGCGATGCTTCCTCCAGAGGACCAAAGGCGCTGACACTGCGGGCCATGGGTGCTCCGGTGGACAGCGGCCCCTGTCGACAGTTGGTGGGAATGTTGATACCCTGAGCCCTGTTTGATCGAGTTCTGTGAAGACACAGAGAGGACTTTTAACAGATGACAAGAAGCCATGGATTCTATGAAAAGTTTTTTAATCTGCAAAACAGTGATATCAGTACATGTTTGGGTGATGATAAATAATTAACATTCTGCATATCAATTTCCAATATTTTAAGGTTGTAACCATTGGCTGCCGTCCACATAGAGAGTCCTAGATTAGTTAGAAAACCTCCTTCTTGGCAATTAATCTCAGGCTCAGCGTGAATAAATGAAGTATGAGATGTACCTTCCAACCCCAGAGCTTTCCTGGACCGCGATCAGAGGGGAGGCAGGGGAGAAAGCTGTTGCAGGACAGGGGGTGGACAAAGTGGACGTCCCCGTGTCAAAACCAGTGGAGGCTGAATACGATGAGGTCATCGTCTCATCCACTGACGGGCCGCCTTTCAGGAAGAGCCTGCAGAGAGGAGAGAGGAGAGCACACACCGAGGGTCAGGTATTAGATTTACATCCAGGTAAATCAGGTCAGGTGAGACTGATTTATAGCAGGAGGGGTCAGACGTACTGTATGCACCAATCAGAGTTTAGTAACAGCTGAATTAAACCATGAGGTTGTTTGCTAATGTTTCCAGGTCATTATCAATAAAATCTAAGAGTTTTTATATCATTCTGTATGGTTCAGGTGAAAAAACTCTGCTAAAGCTTCAGAAAACATATAAAGTCGAGCTTTAAAAGTCAGATTGTTGTTTTTATGTTGTATATGAAACTTTGTGTACTGCTGCCATTTTTGCCAGGTCTCTCTTGTAAAAGAGATTTAATCTCAATGGGACTAACCTGGTAAAATAAAGGTAAAATAAAAAAGTTTAAAAAAAAAAAAAAAAAAAAGAACAGTTCAACCAAAGTTGAAAATTTAGTCATTCTCTCACAATGGTGAGAAAATGCGTCAATGTACAAAAAACAAACAAGTTTCTATTCTTGATGTTGTAAAAGACATTAAATACATAGAGATATAATTGAATTAAAAACCCTGTCTGAAAAGGTCGTTTTTAATCCTTATCTTTACAGCATCACTGATCATCTATCATCATCATCTACCTGCCGGGTCCTCGCATGTCCCTGATCTCCACGTTGAGGAAGGGCAGGAAGGGGTTCCCACAGAAGGGGCAGGTGGTGTTCAGGTTGGAGTCGTCCGCCGTCCAGCCCGCCATGATCTCCTCATCGTACACGAGGCAGTCGCACGTCTTACAGCGAGAGCAGCTGGAGATCAGCAGCTGGAAACACAAATACAGATGAGCTGACAGACTAAAGACACTTTATGAGTAAGATTTTATTTCACAGCCTGGATGAATATTTGTGACTGATTTAAGACCGATAAGATATTTATGGTGACATGACGTATCTAAGAGAATGTTAACACCACCATGCAGTCTGCTCCTAAGCCCTCATGTTCATTATACGGTGAACCTGAACTGTTGTACCCGGATGTACTGAATGTAAAGAAATATTCTACTGAGGGAGAATCTTTACGGTTAGTCTGAGAAGCAGCTTGTCCTTCCAAAAAAGTTATGAAAGCTGCTCATAAAACTGCTAATACAGACTGAAATACCACGAAGGGGAAATGAGAGAGCATCAGCCAGAACCCACTAAATGAAAAAATGAATGTAAATTAAGTTCTTAGATGTGAAGATCCTCCCTTCATAGAAGCCTGCTGCAGGCACAGACATCTTTACAGCTTCATATGTTTAGTAAAAAGACAACATAGAAGGAGAAAAACTCACTCTCAGCTTTCTATGAGGAGGTTTGTGGCTTTAGTTTGATAAAAACACATTATTTTGCTTGTTTTCAGTCCTTAACTACTGATTTCAGTCTTGCAGTACCTCCATGGCGTAGTTATTGAAGATGCTGGTGTTGCTGGTGTAGCGTGAAGAGCCGAGGTCTGACTTGTCTGGCAGAGGCAAACCAGGAGGTGAGAGGAGGCCTCCTGCAGGAGTAAGAAGATGATCAGAGTCAGTGTCAGAGGGGATACGTTAGGAGTCATCGTGTCACCGTCTGTGAAATCAGCATGTTGCCTCTTCAAAGAAGTGGAATCAAGAATTGCCAAGAACCATAATAAAAAAAGTGGGATTGGAATTGGAATCAGAATCTTTAAAGTTCAGACGATGCCCAACCCTATATACAACTTTTTGCTTTTTTTTTCTGTCATTTGTCATTAAGCAGAAGAAAATATGATGATGTAGAATGAATACTGAACTGAAGGTGACAACATTCAAATAATCAAATTCTTGATTTCATCAAAGATTGCACATTGATGGGTCATTTGTTTTGGAATCTGATCACACTAGAAATTAAGGAAGTCTTTGTATAAAACTTGAACTGTCACATGAGTGAGGATTGCTCTGACCAGGGAGCAGAGATGTGGGTCTCCCTAGGCTGGAGCCTGCAGTGGGGCTGTCCAGTCTGCTGCGGAGGGGGCTGCGTCTGGGGCTCCTGCAGGGCCCCGTGGGGCCGCTCCTCTGCGGTGAGACCACGGAGCTCTCTGACTCTCCACAGTCCTCCTCATCCATGAGGGAGGAGCGGTCTGGATCTCCGACACCGAGGGAGGAGACACTCAGGCGGTCGCTGTGAGGATCCTGGAGGAGCAGAGGGGAGTCGAGCAGGTTAATGTCATCATGAGCTGCACAGGTGTCTGATCTGTAAACCTGTAAACCAAACTACACGTCAACACAGAACTCCCTCTGATCAATGCAGGAGCTCAGCTCTGATAACGGCTATGGATTAGTGATTGATTACTGAAGATGCATGCTGTCTATATGTGTAGTTTCTTTGTTGTTGATGGATTTTGGAAACGTTAACGCCCAGAAAGCAGACCTGACCAATAGCATTAGTCAAGGCTTTTCCACACCATCCACACAGGATATTATTAGATATATTTTTTTAAGTGTGTGACACTAAAAAGGCCACAAGATGGCAGCAGCTTTCCCTCTTCAGGGTCACCTTGAAATACAGCCAAAGCCCTTCAACATACAGTCTGTTTTCTCCCTATCGATTCCATTGTACAGGAATCGGCTGCAGTTCACCTAGAGGGTGAATAATTATAATATAAATAATTATTTCTGTTTAGCTCCATTCACTCCCATTCGTTTTGCACTCCTTCTAAAGCGCCCTCTTGGCAAATTACAGTCGGTTTCAGTGCCTTTGTGGAGGGGCTGTGTTAAACTGTGTGCTGCACTGATACAGATTAGCTACAGCGCTTAAATACAATCACAACACCCTTTAGCTCATTTACTATAAATTACATAACAGTGCATTACTGAACAATAATAGATTGATCTGATGAATACAAAGTGATTAAGAATAACAGGTCTTTGCATCACCATAATCCTTACATCAGCTTTGACAACAAGACTTTGTACCTTAGTAGGCGTGGTGTAGGTGGCGAGACGGGAATACCAGCGGCTTGCCTTCTCTGCCACGCCCTTCCCAGCAGAGAACACACTGGTCTTGAACACATCCAACGTTGGTGTGAGCAGAGTGTCCAGAGCGAAAGAGGAGGAGGGTGAAGGTGATGCCAGGCTCAACCTGTCTGTCCTCTCCCTGCCTGGGCTGGGTCGAGGGCTTGGGCTGGGCGTGGTGCTAGAGCTGCGGCAAGGAGGCGACGACCACAGGCGTTGGCGTGAGATGGTTTGGGAGGGCGAGGGCGGGTGGAACGTACGGGAGCGTGGTACTCCAGCAGTCCTGAGGGGGGAGCTGTAGGGCAGGCTGGCTCTGCGGGGGGCAGAGAGCGACGAGGGGTGGAGCAGGAGGGGGCTGGCCGGGTCCTGCAGGTCCAGGCTAGGTGTGCGGCTGCTCAGTGGACTGCCCATGTGGCTCATGTACAGCTCGATCTCCCTGGCCAGGTGCCGACGGCTGCTCGGCGTACTGGCCTCGTCCCCGTCTGGGTACTGATCCTGATTCTCCTGCTCGGACTGAGACTGTGCTGCCAGCAGGGACAGAGGGTCGTAGCCTGTCTCGATGCCAGTGCGCTTCACAGCTCCTCTGGACGTCTCGCTGCTCATGCCGCCGTAGCTGGAACTGCGTTCAACAAGTTTCTTATGAGATTTGCTGGTTCTGTGAGAGCTGACGCCAGCCCCTGTGTTTGGCTTGTCTAAATCCAGATCCTCCAAATCAAAAATCGCCTCTGTATTACTTCTGTCTTCATCACTAGAGTCCTGTGCCTCCAGCTCCTCTTCCTCCTCCATGTGTTCACAACTTCTGGCAGTGCTTTCCTTAGCAGCCACGCCCTCTAGCCCACCCAGAGCCAGCGAACGAGCCCGACTTTTCTTACTGAAATTGGCACTGGAGAGAATTTTGACATCTGCACCCAGGTGTCCAGCGATCTTATCTGTGTCAGTTTCACCCTGGCTCATACCCAGGCCGAGGACAGTGGTGCCACTACCACTGCTGCCCACCGTGTCGCCGCTCAGTCGGCGGCCCCTCACAACCTGCCAGTCGAAGGCTGAACCGCTGCTGGTGCTGCCCACCACCTCCTCCAGAGCGCTCTTATGTCTCCTGAGCAAACTGTTGGTCTGGACCTCACCGATCTCATCCAGGGAGGAAGTGAAGAGGAGACCTGCGACATGGCCTGAGAGGAAAGGAAGGGAAGAACTACTAAATCACTTCAACTTGTTTTAGCAAGTGACATGAGCCAGCAGGAAGACTTATATATATATATATATGCACATCTAAGGTTCCAGATGTTAAAGTCTTGTTTATTTTCTGTATAGCTGTGAGGTGATGTTGCACTGTGTAAAAGCCTGTGTGCAGACAACTGCTACCAAGAAACATTTCCATAGTAAACTCCAGTAACTGAGATTAAGATTCTGTAGCATAGGCTGCTAACGACATGTGGAGGACTATTCTTTGCAAAGATGAGATACCATATTTAGCAATTACAATCAAATAACTTAAAGATTCTGAAGACAAATGTTCATTTGCAGCTCTGATTCTTTCCACCGGCTTCTTCTCTACAGCAACAGAAGCCCGAGGCTCATGGGTGTCGATATACCGTCAAACCTGGTCCGGTGACCACCTCATTAAGACGACCCTGCTCACAATTACCACTTTTTCACAGTCCCGTTTTACTCATCATTAACACACACATTGAGTTTCCTGTATAAGACGCCCACCATCCAACGGGACTGTGACCAGCACACAACCAATCACTGGGGATTAACAACTGCGCACAGGTAGTTTTCTTGTTCAGCGGTAAACAGTGTATAGCAGCGGTATAAAGTGGGACTTTTCAAGGAAATGTTCAGACATTTACTTTCTGAAGAGAAGGAGAGAATACTTGGACGACTACAAAAACAATGCTCCAAGCAGCAGGAAGAGAAACGCTGGACTGACGGTAAACCAGGAAATCAACCGACTGCTGGGAGTGTTTCTGCGGCACAACATCCCGACTTGTGCCGTACACCAGACCAATGTTACAGGAACAGGCCTCGAAGTTTGCCGAGGAACACCGTAAAGCAACTTCAGAGCTTTCAGCGGCTGCCTGGAGAGTTTCAAGAAACGCCATAACATTGGTGCATGATGGTGGGAGAGAGTGTCGGCGTTGGACCGCGGTCAAAGACCTGATGAACAAAATCCCCAAAATCACAGCTGGGTCCTCTCCAGATGATCTACAACATGGACGAGTCGCGACTCTTTTTCCAAACAACGTCAACAAAGACATTGTTTGTGAAAGGAGAACAATGTAGCTGCACTGTAAGAAATGTCCGTAAAATTAACAGGGAAGTTCTGTAAAATCATGACATCAAAAAATGTAAATGTAAAAACAATAAAGCGTTTAATTTACAGTAATATTTAGTAAAATACTTAACTAAACAAAACCGTTATTTTTAAGGTAATAATATGTTAAATTAATTGTATTTCTTTGTAGAATTTACAGATTACCGTAGTTTAAACATACAAAATCAGTAATACAAAAAACAATGCAGTGCAGCTAAAATAACGATGACATCAGGTTTTTTTAACGGAACAAAACTGTAATATTTTTGCTCACAATCTGTATTTTAATTTACAGATGAGACAAATACAGTAAATACAATGTTAATGATATGGTTAAATAAACCAGGGGTGAGACCGTTTAGAATTGAGTTGGGTAGTAGTAAAACTAGGCCTAAGTAGTGCTAAGTATTAAGTCACAAAAGAGCGAAATTTATAGGAATAGTTTTTTCGTAGTTTCTGTGATAAAAATAACTCATAATAACAAGTCATTACTTTGCCGCATAAATGAACACTCTGGTTGAATTTGAACCTGTATGAGCTCAGCCTCAGCCATTCACTGAGCAGCAGAGATCGGTTCTCTTCATTGATTGGACTACTGGATCGTCGTGGGCGGAGCTAACACGTCAAGGTTGGTCATCATACCTTAGCGCTCTTTCCCTGCGGACTCTGAGGATTATTATCTGAATGTCAGGTATGAAACGCTAACATTTCACTTCTTTTAAACCTAATATACATGACTGTTGTGTAAAAATACCAGTGTCTGTTAAAGAGGGCTTTTTTAACAGTTCTAGCACGGTGTCAAGGCCTTAATTAGTCTGCTGTGTTTCATGATTTAAGCTACACTTGTTTTTCCTGCCTGGTGTTAAGCGGTGGTTTGTGCAGCGTCAAAGGTAAAAACTTAACAGATGCCAATTCTGTTCGTGTATTAAAATTATTTGCTGTAGCATAACAACAGTAACATTAAGGAGTTGTGTATTTCCACCTGGAGTTAGCACGAATTAACCCGACTGTCCTCTCACATGTCTTTGAGCTGCAGCTAGCAGTCTTCTTAAGTGTGCTGGGATTTGAAGCGCCATTTTAAGAGGGAGCACTTAAAAATCTGTGGGATAGCCTAGCTAAAAGATGACTACCTGTCGTTTTTGCAGTAAAACACTAGAGACTTTGAGGAGCTATGTGCTGCATTGTAGAGTATATAGGAACGAACCTCGCTGTTTTTTCAAATGTCTTGGCGGTGACTGCGCGCAGACATTTTGTACTTGCTCTTATTTTAAAGCTCATTTCTATCGTGTGGGTAATGTCTCTGTACCCTCTGTTACTGCCAGAGCGCTAGTTACAAATTTCAAATGCGCGGTTTCACTATGTGAGCGCCAATTTGACACTGTGAAAGAGCTGATAGCTCACTTAAAGGAGCATTTAGCAGAGGGGCGACTTGTGGCATGTCTAGTAACTGGATGTAAAAATATGTTTACTGTGAAATCATCATTTACTGCTCATGTGTCCAGGAAACATAGAGCATGTTCAATGGAGAGCATTAGTGACATGTACAGGGAAACTGTTCCTCCATCCTCTCCTGTCATTGCATGTGAAGATGCTTCCCACATGTCAAGTGATTTAACAACAAATGAAAGTCTTGAATTGCCACAGAATTTTAGGGAGATCTTTCTTAGGAATTTAAGTTTATTTTACCTTAAGTTGCAAGTGTTTTTTCAAAGTAAGCATAATTTTGGCTTCCTTTGGTGGAGAAACCATACTAAAAATTTGTGCATTTTTTAGTATTTCTCTATGCAGAGAGAAAGACTAAATTTATTAATATGAATGTGACGGAGGCTTTTTCTTATAAGATCATCATAAGCTTATAAAATCATAAGCTACATTATATACTCAAGGTATATGTCCTCTTCCATGATATATACTATAGCTTGACAGTTAACTTTAGTCTCTCATTTGTAATGTCGTTCTTCTTTGATCCCAGAAATGATGGACTTGGAGCAATCATTTCTGCGCCGTGCTATCAATGAGGTCTTACCTGACCTTCCAGAGATGAGCAAAGATATCATAGAAGAGACCTTACAATCCCTTGGTGTGGAGACTTCTGATGATTTTCGGTTCATTGAGGAGGAGGATTTGCTGTCTGCGTTGAGGCCAGTTCAAGCCAGAAAAGTCATTGCTGCTTGGAAGCTAAAATGTAGGTCAAGTATTGTAACCCAGGAGGCAACCAGTGGCCAGAGTAGCCTGCATTAAAGATCAATTAGAAAAACAGAACTATTCATATTGTTATACTCTGTTCCTGATAAGTGTATTTGTGTTTGCAGGCCAGACGCCTGAAACCAGCAACTCCTCTGTTAGTGGCTCCCCAGGACCTTCGGCATCTTTCCAATCTCTGTCACCCAGAAGTTCGCCATCAACCAACAGCTGCCAAAAGCTCTGAAAAGGATTGGGTGGATACCTTTATGATACCATGGGACAGGTTCCCAGAAGAGCTGGTACAGTCATTAGAGCGAGGAAAACAACCAAGTCCACGGGCAAGAAGGGAGATGGTCCGCATTGTGGTTCAAGCGATGATGCAAAAAAAGTCTGGCACAAGTAAAAGAAACTTTACTGAAGTTGCCAAACAAATGGTGGCAAAATATCCTAAATCATTGCAAGACGTGATAGGTGGTGATGTGATTGGTCCAGGGTATCATTCTCTAGCCAAGCAATTACAAAATCGAATAGAGAATGTGAAGCGTTCTACTAGCCTTAAAATAAGAAAACGCAAGCATCACACCGATGATACTGATACCGATCAAGTCCTTCCTGAACAGAGAGCAGAAGTACAAGATACCTATGGGTGCATTAAGTGGGATGTAAAATTCCTGCCCCTTGGAGAGACCACAGAGACCCAGCATGAGAAGAACAAAAGACTGAAGAAGATGTCTTTGCAAACTGAAAAAAATCCAGAAGAGGTCAAACATCTGATGAAGTTGACATTTTACTCCCAGCGTAAACAAGTCAACCAGGTAAAAAATCTAAAACGCCTCCAGGAAGAGTGGCCGTTTTTGTTCAATGAACTTGGCATGGCAGTCCACTTTAAAGAACTCACTGGAATTGAGCTTAAACAAACCTTCATACGGAATGTGGATCTTAAGGGGAAACGGCTCCTGAACTACATGAATACAGTTTGTTTCAACAAGTGCAAAAAGTTTTTGCAGGCTCTAACAAAGCTGAAAGTGTTGGGGGGAGAGCTGAGTGGCTGCTCTGAAGACGTTAAAGAGATGGTGCTGCTTCTGCTGTCCTACTTTGATGAGAATGAAGATGCAATGTTCTGCTACGTGGAGGACACATGCCTGGCAGGGGAAGTACCGATGGATTCAGTTCCTGTGACACCAACCATTGTTGTGTGTGGTAAGTTTTTTTTGTCTAGCCTTTCTATCATTCTAGTCTTTTTCCTAACCTCCTTTATTTCTTAAATTGTCTTTTGTACTACTTTCTTTCGAGTTGCACATCAATTATGTCACGTTTCATTATTATAAAAGTTTAGTTTTTAATTTTATATGTTTTTCTCATTAGGACGATCCTGCTATTCCGCAGGAAGATTCATGCTGAGTCTGGATCGATAGATTGTACACGACAACATCTCCTCCATTTCTGCCCTGTGTATGATGTTTGGGAGCTATTATTGCTTCAACATCCATTACCCATCTGAGCTGGCCTCAACCCTGGAGTTTCTGCAGAGGTGAGTTTTTTGGAATTAGCTTTATGCAACATTTTCACATGTTTGAATTGAAAGAATTCTAAAGTAGCAAATAGCTGCTGCAGTGACATGGGGGTTAGAAGAGTATGAAATAACCATAATAAACATGTATAATAACAAATAACTAGCTATTATTAGCCATTATGATTTAAAAATGTGGTGTGTGTAATATTTAGTGGCACCTAGAGGTGAAGTTCCAGATTGCAACTGATTTTGCATCCAAGACTCTATGGTAGTATCTAGCACAAGAAAAGCAACTGTGAACCTTGCCGTCAAAGAAGGGAAGCCATAAAGACACGACTCGTGAAACCGAGAGGTAAACTGGTGGGCTCTGTGCAGACTGGCGACTAATGGCTGCACCGTGCTGCACGATATGCTCCCCCAGGGAGGAGAGAGGGCAAAGCGAGCACTCATTCCACTGCTACTGGAAGTGTCGAGGTCCTGGTGGTGGCTGCGAGCCACCTTCACCCCAAACCCGGAGCTAGTTGCAGTGCACTGCCGTGTAGGAACTGAACCGGGCGGGAGAGGACCAGTACCAAGGAGAGGTCCTTCAGGGGTGATCCTCCAGAACTGTGGCCATCCCTCAACCACTGAATTGAATCCCTGCACAGACTCCACTTGTTCACCACTCATCAGTTTTACAATGAGAGGGTCTTCATATTTTCTCTTCTTTGACAGCGAGGTCTCACACTCCATTATTTGTTTTTTGCTCTAAATAATAACTATGATCCTCCATTTGTCAAAATTTGGGTCCTAAATAGTTATCCAGCAACAGCTTATTTATCATCTTGTCAACCTGAAAACATAAAGTCCTCTCTAGACCCAGTGTTCAGTTTGTCCGTTCTAGGCTACTGTACAAATCGCAAAATGGTGGCCTCCATGGAAGAGGATCCGAACCCTCTGCAGATATAAAGGACTCATTCTAAGCTTAAAAACATAGTTTATAAATATTCTATTCATTCAAAGATATATCCCTAAATTTAACACACTGCACCTTTATTTGTGGTAAGTATGTTGTTGGTATTTACAGTTTGTGAGATATTCTCCGAACAATAAATGAGAACTGACATACTGACGGCCCTATCAGCCTGTCTTTTTTTCTGTCTTTTTTTAAGGTCAGTTGGGGCATGTTAACCATGATTTTTCTACGAATTATTATTTATTACTTTTTAAAAGTGAGTCTGAAGGATGATCTAGTCTGGAGCATATTTCGCAAACTAAACTTCACCAAACTTTGACGTACGTGAACCATGACACGTTTCTTGAGTTTTACCTTGGAAAGATGATTTTAAGGTGTGGTTTGGGAATCATTTTCTCTCATTTTCTTCCATTTTTGTGCATTAAAAGCAAAACCTTGTTTTTTAATTTGGATCTTTGTATCTTAAAACAAAAAAATCAAATAACCCCTCATTTTTTGTTTTTGAATATCCGTTTCAGAATCAAAAATCGAATTACCAAAGGATGCACGGACCGTTGTACAATGTCTTGAGGGATATGTCATCTGCAAATGACTCATTACTGCTATTACAATCGTGTTTCTCTTTTTCCCAAGGTGTTTTTTCTCCGTCAACCCAGAGAAGGGCACAAAAGTGGAGAAGAAATGCAAATCCCGCCTTCATGTGAATCCTCGGGTCCTTACCTTGATTGAGGAACTTTCGGATCATGAGTGGTGTGATGCATGAACGCAGTAAGATATATGCAATGTGATGATGTATCTCACACACTGTTTAGGGATCCCATTTGTTCAGTTACTCTTCCAAGTAAAAGTTTACCTGTTTACCTCTTAATGTTTTCACAAGTTAGGTGTTCATGTTTGCTTTGACGGCGAGGTTTCCCATTCCGTTGCTTATTCTTCTGCTAGATAGTGAGTATGATCCTCCATATGTCAAAACACAAAACAGTTTTCCAGCAACAACTTAATATCGTCAAAAGTCTCTCTAGAGCTAGTGTTCAGTTTGTACATTCAGGCGACTTCCACCACAACAAAGCAGTCTCAACATTATTATTTTTTTATTTTTTATTTTTATTTTCAGCAATTTTATTATTAATACTATTTGCACTTCCTTATTTGCATGCATTTGAAGGGCTTGGTTAAAGATTTTGGTACTTTATATTCCCTCCATTAGAATGATTTGCAGAATAAATTCATCTTTAGTGTTAAAATTGTCCTCATGATTTATTTTTTGGAAGAAATTCCATTCTTTTACCATCAATTTTCAGATCCTTAATAATGACAGCAACTTGTCCATTCTGTTGTGAAGAACATATGAATGTATGTTAAAGGACTATTGTTCACTGCATTTTGGAATTAATAAATTCTTGAAAAGCAAAGTTACTATTGGATTTTCTTATATAAATTCAGTTCTGTAAGTGTTGAATTAAATGTTTAATGTGTGCACTCTGGGTTACATCTTTTGCAAAAGTCAAACATCTGTAGAAAGGTACTTCCATTTACATTAGATAATCCAAGGTACAAGTGTTCAATCTGCTTATTTACATATAGGAATAGTTTTATTTTTCACTGAGCAACAATCCTACCACACTATGTTTGCTTGTTGGCACTTAATGTTTGAGAATGATGGGTCAAAGTATAGGATTTAATGCTGTTACTTTGTAAATAATACATTTTAGAAAGTCACAGTAGTTTTAAATGTTGCTTACATTATAAAATAGTTTTTAATACTGCAAAATAAACTAGAGGCTACACCATAAACAACTTTTGAGTAGAATTATCGGAAAACTCCAGTTAAATTTACAGCTAAACAATGTTGTTTTTTTGGTATTTATTTGTAAAATTTATCAGGTTTCAATGTACATTAAGCAACAATTACATGCAAATATTACGGAAAGAACTAGTATCTTTAACGGTGTGATGATGTAAATTTAGCAGGAAACGGATGCTGGATTTACCGGTTTAAAATGTTTTTCTGTCATAAATTACACAGTTTCATTCCGTAAAATTTATGTAAATAAAATGCATTGTAAAATAATGCATTGTAAAATCGTTTACGTTTTGACTGTATTTTTTACGGAAATTCTCTGGCAACCACAGCTGCCAGTTTTTTTCCGTAAAAACAACGGAATTTTTTTTGCAGTGTGGGAAAGCAGGAAAAAGATCATCTGAACATCACGTTGTCACAAACATGAAGGAAAGGAGAAGCCAGTGATCGTTGGTGAGTCAGCCTGCTCACCATGTTTTAAGAACACTAAAGTCCAAACATGGTGGTCGCGAGGAGACAATCTTGGGGTCGGGAGATAATTTCCAGAAATCAAATATAATTTGAAAAAAAGATTAGAAATTAGAAAAATAAAGATTAGCCATAATTCTTTGTTTATGTTTAAGGGAGTATAACCATTAAAGTAAAGTAGTATAACTTTGAAACTGTTAGGTCTTGTTTTATTGTGAATTGGTCTGTTTTCTCTCCACCTGTCCAATGTGACCACTTTTCTTCAGTCCCTTGAATGGTCTTCTTAGACAGCTTTGACTCTAATTAAAACTGAAGCTCTGTGTTTCTGTTAACATTGAGGTGTCATAAAAGTGAAGAAAAACACTGCATCTCCCCCACTTTGCAAATCTATTGGTGATTCTTTTTTATACCTGTGCTGGCAGAGCTCTTGGGTTTACAGGATGAATCGTCGTATGGACAGCTGCTACGAACAATCCCACGGGATTTGAAGGAGCAGTGAGCCTCCATGTCCAGCTGAGGAAGGCAGTCCTTACTTCCTTTGGAGCTCTCCGTCTCTGACACTACAAACACAGAAATAAAACTTTTAAATTAGTCTTCTCTACTTCATGCAGAGTTTGAAAAACTGCACAAAAAATAATTCCTTTGACGGTCATCACATGACTGAAACGATTAGATGCCAAAATGAATGAATCATCTGTGGAGGAGACTTTTTTTCTTTTCTTTTTAAAGGTACAGTAGACAGAAATATCAGGTGATAACAGTTCAGACTACTGACAGGAGCTGCAGTCGCTCTCCTTCTTGTCATCTTTGTCAGGGGCAGAGTCCTGAACAGTGGGGTCTCCTCGTCGTACCTCCTCTTTGGACAGTGAGTTATAACCCAAATCTGACTGATCTCCTGGAGGACAGAGAGAGACACAGAAATTATATGAGACTGAACCAATCTGCAGTGAAGTCTGCACAGAAGTGTGCA
The DNA here is from genome assembly GCA_037577475.1 of Chaunax sp. Z400. Classification (NCBI taxonomy): domain Eukaryota; kingdom Metazoa; phylum Chordata; class Actinopteri; order Lophiiformes; family Chaunacidae; genus Chaunax; species Chaunax sp. Z400. The sequence continues at coordinate 4,329,800 of CM075184.1, forward strand.
ACACAATACATGGAAAATCTATGCAGAGAAACAATTTATCGACAAGGCGATAACTCCTCCCCAAAAGGTTCTGCATCATCAACACTGTTTAAGTGACATTTGTCCTATGACTAAAAAACACAACTCTTCAGGCTTGAAGTGCTTCATTTACTGAAAAAGCTATATGGTTTAAAAATGAGTGGATTTGTTGTAACTAGAACTTTGTAAAAGAGATAAATGAACCATAATTAAGAGAAAACCAGAGGTGTTTCTTCCTTTATCTCCTTCATTCTTGGAGGCCCAGCACTGCCGCAGGGCGAGGCGAGGAAAGGCAGCTGAACTGTGCTTAATAAAGGAATACTCCTCAGGACATGCAGAGATCCACCATCACTACAGGAAGCAAACTGCAGTTTCACAGCTACTAACCAATGTAAATGGTAAGAAAGAAGGAAAAAAAGTGCTGTCACTCCAGGCTGGCTCTTCCACATGTCTCTGTGTTTGAGACATATCTCTAAACAGACCATAAGGCTGCATAACCCGGCTGAATTACAGAAACCAACTGTTCTACAGCTGATGACGAGCGACAAAACTCACTCCAGGCAAGTAACAATCAATGATCTGCACATCCAGATCCTCCCCTCCTGCTGTGCTTCCCTCTCAGACGAGGCAGGCTCCTGCTGAGGTGCCTTTTCCATGATTAAAATTATTTCCGTAATCAAAATGAATGTGCCTCTGGGTAATTACTCGCCATATTTCACAATGTCAAATCAGGGAGAAATGCAGATAAGTAAGAGAGGAGCAGCAGATTGTGATGTGCCGGATAGAGAGATGATAATGGTGGAAAGAGAGATGGGGCGAGACCAACGAGATGAAAAGAAACAAAGAAGTGTGATGATGATGACGATGGGCTGAAGAAGTCGGAAAAAAGTTAGAAGATGAGACAGAAAATACATTCAGAGACACACAGGAAGGATGACAGGTTTACCTGGGTGGAGGGTGGCTTCTCTGAGCTCAGAGCCCCCCCAGTGGGTGTAGGCTGCCAGGGCCCTGGCACCCATGCCGCCGCCTCCGAGGCCGGCTGCATACAAGGGCAACACAGGCGGAGCCAGAGTGAAGGGCGGGGTTAGGGATAGAGCCGCAAAACCAGAGAGAGACACGGATGGACAACAGGGACGAAAGGAAGGCGGAAGAACAGGCAGCAGAGGTACAGAGGTGGAGGAGGAGGGGAGGAGGGGAGGAGGAGGAGGCCGGTGGGTGAGCGGGACAAATGAGGGAGGAGGATAAAAAGTGTCACTGAGAGACAAGAGAAAAAGATGTAGGACAAGATGGCTGACTGTGAAAGACTGAGTCAGGCAGCGGTCATACTGAGTGTACCTGTGCTGGAGCGATCATCGGGGTCTACTTTGACGGACTCAGCGGTGTAGGGGCCCTGCTCGCCGAGGTTGGGGTCGGCAGAGCTATCCAGGCTTCCGTGACTCACGGCGTCCAAGTCGCTGCCGTCTGCCCAAAGACAAGAAGTCGTCAAAGGAAGCCAGATGACAGTTCTGCTCCACGAGGAGTCAAATCTCCTCTTTTATTGCTTTAAATGTTTAAATGATGATGACCAGGTGAAAAGAACTGTGTCATAAATGTGACATAAATGCAGCTGAACCAACAACAAACCTCAGTTCAACAGGGACGTCAAAGCCCTGTATAGCGCTTTTTCACCGCAGTAAAATTATGCTAATTGACTCCTTGTGTAGTCTTGAGTGTTTTAGTCAGTGCACAGCAGGTCAGGGGAACATGCACATAATTTAATATATGAGGAGAATTAAGTTTCAAATATCAAATGAAGAATTACTTGGTTTTAAAAAGAGTTTCTCACTTCTTTAAAGGAAATCCTTCTAGAAGTCAATGAATGCTTATTAACTTACTCCAACTAACTTCATTTGAATAGTTTTAGCAGAGCATTGCTTCTATTTTCCCCATAATAGGAACCAAATTACACCATTATGTCCATGAAACGTCCTAGTAGCTCTTAGTAATTAGAAAATAATAACAACATTTGTCATGTTTGCAGGATCATCTCAGGTCTGTGCATCAGATTCTCAAACTGCTGAAGGCGACACCACTCAGAGAGTTATTGATCAGAATTACCCGGCAGAGGGCTGATGTTGAGGGGGGTGTGCCGTCGTAGCGCCTGTTTGAACTGGGCCACGCCCAGAACGACGTTTCTCAGCTTCATCCACAGGAAGTATCCTCCTCTGGTGGTGGAGGGCCACGTGCTCTCCAGAACAGCCTGGACACCACAGACAGAGGAGGAACAAAAAGACACGACTAAAGGAACTGTCTCCACCAAATTATTATGAAAAGATCGTATTTTCTCTCGTAGCAGCATTGGAGTCAATCCATTTTTGATTGAAATTATTAAGAATATGGATGTTTTTTAAAAATAGCAACCACCAGGAAATGTTCTTAAATTCATCTATTAAATAAATCAGTTAACATGAAGAACACTGTGTGTTCTCACAATTATAGCTGAGATATCACATAAGTGAGTGAATTAAAGCTGACTCAGTTCTGTTCCATGTAAAATCAGCCTGAATGTGTTATTTTAGGCATTAGCTGCAGTGGTATGAGATCCACAGTAACACCCGACATCAGAGAAGAAAAGGCCCTGCAGCTGGTTGTGGTCCAGCCTCAGTCTGCTCCTAAAATACACCTCAGAGGCCCCTCAGAGAAGAACACAGTCGGTATGCTGCTGAGCAGAGCTGAGTTTACTAAGCCCGCTGCCCCTGTGTGAAGGCTGCATCCACTGGGTCAGGTGAAGTGAAGCTGACCGGCTACAGATGAGTAAGTATAGGGTTGGCAATCGAGAACCGGTTCCAAAACTCAGATTCCATCGGAATCGTTAAGAAATTTTAATTTCAATTCTGCTTAGCGGTTCCTAAATAAATTTCCCTCACGCTCAAGTTAAGTTTCAGCTTCCGTAGTTTCCGCCTCTCAGGTTGGATGGTTACTTCGATGGGTACTACTCAGCCATGGACCACAGCAAGCAGCTCTCAAAAGTGTGGCTTTAATTTTCCCTGAATAATGCAGAGTCGGCACAGTACAACACCTGTGCTAAACTTATTTCCTGCAAGGGAGAATGCACAGCTAAATACCTTTGTGTACACGGTGTACAAATCAGTGAGTGTACTGTGTTTGAGGCGCTGCACCCCTGAGCCAACAGCCTGGAGCACCTTGTCACAATCAGATTAAATAAAGTTTGTCTTTGTCTTATTCTCAACAGTGAGACAGCAAACAAGTTATACTATAAACTGTGTCAAATTCAAATACTGAAATATATTTTTTCATAGATGAACGTCCACGGATTGCTAAGCACTAGTAGCCAGTTTACTGCTGCTAAGCTAGTGGCAGTGATCCCATGACGTGATACGAATATATGAATGAGTCATTCATAATGAACGATACATTCTTTGTACAGAATGGCTTGAATAACTTTTTTTAAACACATTTTCTTCTGTAAAGTAAGCATGTGGCCTGTTTTAACGCCGCCCCTAAAAAACCTGGAATCGGATTGTTAAAATCCAAACGATGCCAAACCCTATTCAAGCAATGCTAAGAGAACTAAAACGTTGGTAAAGGTTCTACGTTAGGGATGGATGTTCCTGGAAACAGGATGTCACACACTACGTTTGTTTTTTCAGGCTGAAAATTGAACAGCATGTCATAAAGAAAGAGACATTTGGTACTTGGTTCTTGCAGAGAGTTTGATGAGAAGATTGATACATCTCTTGTATTTGTTCATTAAAGGTATGCTCCCACTCAACTAACAGCCTAGGCGTACAAAATGCATTCCACCCAAAATACGGCATATCACTTAATAAATATCATTTTATTATTTGGTCAAGTTTCAATACATAATTCAAACAAAAACATGCTAATGAAAGGGAATTTCGTGGGTAGATTTGTTTTGGATTTCCTACCTGGCAGCCGTTTCCCTGCAGCTTCCTGTCTCTTAAGCGCGTGAACAAGCTGTGTGTCCAGATTTAGATTTCAGAAGCTCCCATCAATCCTTCTGCTCTCCAGTTTTTACCAGTTTTGCTCTCTGTTTCTTTTGTTCAGATACTCGACACCTTTTCCTCACTATCTGTTATCTTAGGTCGTCCACACTTCCGTGTTCTCCATGTTCTCGCAGATTTAAAACTGCTGCACATGCGCGTGGGGCCTGGCGTGGCCTGGAAATCTGGCGCATTGTTTGCTTCGTATTTTTCACCCTTCACTAGCTCAACATTAGAATTGTTCTCTGTATTCCACTGTGCTAAAAATATACTGACCAACAGTAGAGATGCATATTTTTTTTTTGTTGATGTCAAGCCATCCTGTTCATATTACATATCAAAAGCAAATTATGGTTCACACATCTTTATTCACCCTTTAGCCAAACAGAAAATCATTTTTGTGCAGATTAGTGTTTTTTGTCTTCGTGTTTACAAGTCAGAAAGTGTGGATGGTGAGACAGAGAACAACAACAGTCACTACCGTGTGTGTCTACCTCCAGCATTTATCACTACTTTACACCTCCTGAATGGATAAGATGTTATTCTGGACTTGTAGGATGACGTCATTCTTCCTGCAGAGCTGTGACAAGTTGTTCATGTGTTGCTGGAGCAGGATCTCTCTCTCTCACCCAGTGATCCTGAACATCCCACAGATGCTCTATTGGGTTGAGATCTGGTGAATATGCTGGTCAAGGAAGGACAGCAACATTATTCTGGTCCAGGTAGGCTCCTCCTGACAGACATGAGCCACATGTGGTCTGGCATTGTCATGTATGAAGGTGATGCCTAATTGCTGTATCCTGGGAATGATGTGTGGACCTAGGATTGTATTTCGGTAACGGATGGCTGTCCGTGTACTGTGGATCTGGACAAGGTCTGACCGCCATCCATTAGCAGTGTCCCCCCCACATCATGACACCACCACCAAAACAGTCCACTTCCCGGATCTATACGACAGGATAGCGGTCCCTGCGGCGCTGCTGTTTCAGTAGGACATTAATTTGACCCAGTAAATTATTGCCTTGACCAGGTCTTTTCAATCATGCAGAAAGAAATCTCACCAACATCATGGTTTACTCTGAAATGCACCAATGACTGTTATTTCTATGTTATGACTAAACGATGGTTATTCAAAAAGACTATTCAGTGAATCACGTTTGTTTGTTTCAGTAGATTAGGGCTAGTGAATAGAAATTACAGGGTTTTTAAAATGATGCATTTCCACTGTTGCTCAGTATATGACCGTTATATCAGGCTGTAGAATAGCATTCGTCCTATTGAATAAACATATTGTGGTTACTTTAAAAATTCTTCACATGCTTTGAGAAGGAAAATACTGAGTAGGAGTATACCTTTAAATATAAAATTAAAAAGTTGGTAAGTTAGCAGTAACTTAGCAGTTGATTATCTTAGCTTAGCTTGAAAACTGGAAACAGGAAACTAACAGCCTGGATCTATCAAAGGGTACATAAATAATCCTATTAACACCTCTGCAGCTCACTTCTTACCACACACACTGCTGTTTGATGGACACTTTGTTACATGCTGCAACTATTTCTTTGGACAGAGCCAAGCTAGCTGTTGACCTCTTTGATATAAAAATGTCATCACTTCATAATTTTAACATTGGCAGGAAATTATGTGATAATCTGCATATTAATAATTCGTAATAGCACTCAGGTGTCAGAGTAAATGGTGGCTCTGTTATCGTCACAGCCTGTTTCTGCTCGGCTAATCCAGGAAGTAAAAAACTAAGTTGGCTGATGATGGTTAGCCGATATGGGCCTGTCTGTCAGGAGACACAGTTACTCTAATAGAGGGCTGAGCCATAAAGATGATACATTTTAGTTAGTTTTCACTCAGTATAGATAGAATAACAGATTATCTGAAAGCCAAGTCTCTGCAGAGGCATGACTGTGGTGATGTGTCTGCACTAAAGAGTACCAGAGGAATGAATGGTGGTGGTGAAATAATTTGGATTCTATTGTGGATCATAAATATAAAACAAATCTACATCTATGCTGCTTTATAGCATATTACACAGTTTCCTGAGGTACTTTAATCAACGTCATTTTAGATATTTCAAGTAATTTTTAAGATCAACAACAAATTTCTCTGCATGTTAATATCCATCTGATCTGACACATAGAGTGACACAGAGTGACACATAGGTGACTTTTGGCTGGAGTGAGATTATGTATTTTCTCATGTAATAGCCTATAAGCATGAGGACTGTTTGATGGCTGCGATCTTCCTGGCTGTTCATGTATTCAATTGCTTAGTCTGTGTCTTCATCCATCTCAGCTGATGGAAACATGACTCCCCCACTGGACTGTTATGGCTGTGGTCACACATTTGTCAAGCCAACGGCCGAATCAGCAGAATATTCAGAAACACCACACCCAGGATTTACAGGATACTGTAGCTCTGGGGAGTCCCAGTGCTAATAAATTTTATTAGTGCTTGTGTAAAACACTGGACTGGGTAGGTAATGGTGAGTTGTACCCTTTATCCACTTTTCAGTCCAAGCCTACTTTTTAGAAAGTAGAATATTCTACCATCTTTCCATTCCTTTATGTCTAGATTTACATCACACCATACCAGATGCATAACTTTTGGCTTCATCATGATAAATAGAGACACACACTGTACCTTGTTGTAGTAACCATAAGTGATGGCGTTGGGGTGGACTCCAGCCTTCTTCATCTCAAAGAGGACCCTGACTGCCAGGACCGGTTGGCCGTACTGTCCACACAGCTGCATCAGGACCCGGTAGCAGACCTGCAGTGTATGGACATGTGTGACTGTTCAGACAGACTAACAACAACCCTGACTGGCTGACCTAAAATGAGTCCAAAGGTTGTGATAACTGTCCTGACAAAGTGTCACGTTGAATTAATGGATTTGGGAACGGTTCCCGTACCTCGTCAGGGGGCTGCAGTTTCTTGGCTTGCATCTTTCTGAGGACGTCGTAGGCCGTGCGGAGAGCCCGTACCTTGGAGTGGCACACCTTCACGTAGGCTGGCAGACAGATGAACCACAGGCCGTAGCAGTGACGGAGCAGGCACTTGGACCACAGCTGAGGGATAGAGGAGTATTTCTTGGCTATCTTCTGGGCTGACTTGATCTCCTGTGGATGACAAAGGGTGAGGAAAACTATTTCTTTAATGTACAAGTGCATCTCATGGTGCGTGGGAAGTCTCTCTGAAGCTTCAGCCTGAAATCTAATCTTATAGTGTAGATTCTGCAGATGTGTTTGATGTCAGAGTGTTTTTTATCCAGTGTCTAACGTCTTGTATGGTGGTGGTATTTATCTGAGCTGATGTAACAAAGTAATTTCCTGCAAAGGATCAATAAAGTATCTATCTAGCTATAGATTAGAAGTTCATCCCATCAGCCTTGACCCAAGGAATCACATCCATCCCACTATAACAAAAAACTAGAAGGGCACTCAGTACAGCACATGACAAGGCTGAACAATCCTACACATGTAGCCATACAGCGGCTACAAAAAGATCATTCACTACAAATACTTAGTTTGACTCAGCAGATCTGGATCCACACTACACTTTACACAGTAATAGATATCAACACCATCAATAGGTGTGATTTTCTACATCAAAAGTTATGGATTATTTCCTGAGATGTTCATGAAAAAACTGCCAGATCCGCACCAACATCTAATGACTCTCTGGGCCATGAACCACCTCTCAACAAAGTTTCTTGGACATGAGTTCAGTAGTTTTTTGTGTAATTAGGGAAAATATTGAGCAATGTTCAGGATAACATTATTGGATCTGTCCCTCTATCCAGAGCTCCTGGCTCATGCCCCATCTAACCACTAAGTTTGTTGGAAATCTGTCCAGTAGTTTTTTGTATAAACCTGCTGACAAACAAACAAACAAACAGACTTGAGTGAAAACATAACTTCCTTTGCAAAGATGATGAAAACCATATTTATTTTTTCCATATTTTTTATGTCTTCCTTAAAACAGTTCTATAAATGTTATCACAATTGTCAATGGTAAAAACTGTCTCACTCTCATGGCTCTCATTTATTTAATTAGAGATTTCTTTACAAGAAGTAATTGTCTTCTTTAAATTGTTATCTTTTTTTCCATAATTTTGGTAAATTGTTATCTTTTTTTTAGCTTTAAGATTGGCGATTAAAAATTAAACTACTTCAGCTAAGGCTGCAAAACATTTCCTGGATCCACACCTGATCAGAATCATCCTCTAAATCTAATCACGTCTTCCCCATCCTAGAAGTCAACTCTACAAAAATCCATAAAGAACTTTTTGAGATATGATTCTGACAAACAAACAGAAGATATGAAAACATGACAGACTTGGCAGATGTAATAAAAAACCTTGAACTGTTGTCTCATTTAAGGCAACTCTGGAAAAGACCATCAGCTCCATAGATAAACAGATAAATCAATAAACTGTCGCATGCCAACAGTGAGTTAGTGCTTTCCTGACCTGCTTGGTGCGTCTGAACATGGGGGCGGGGCTGGTGGGACAGCTGTGCCTGGCAGTGAGGCGGGAGGAAGGAGTCCAGAGGCCCTCCACTGGGTCAAACAGGTCAAGACTCAACACTGGGAAACCATCATACCTGATGAGGAACATCCACACACACATTAGAGACAACAGCCACACACTGGATTCATAGCAACAAGTAAATGTTGGCGATATCTAATGTGAAAGGACTCGTTCCAATGTTATGAGCCATCATAAATACAGTTTCATTCTAATTACCTGCAAAGGGGAGGCTATAAGAAGTTCTGTTAGTCATTATGGATTATCAGTGGATCTTCTGAAAAATCTCGTCATAAATTATTGAGAGCAAAATATTGACAGTAGAATACAGATGACACACATGGGGACGCACACAGTACAGCTGTTATGTTCAGTGTTTGGTTCCAGTAAGGAAACTGGACCTCAATCAGATATTTCAACATTCAACTGGAGCATCGTTCTGATTTTTGTTTTCTTCCTGCTGTTAGGTCTGAGTCTTGTATTCAATAAAGCCAGGATCCTATAATCCTGACTTACTGGGAAAATGGGTTTCATCACACACACTACTCTAGATGTGAAAATAATACTGCATCACACACTACAGGATATTATTAAGAGAGTCAACCCCCCCAAAAAAAGAAAGGCACAAAATATTTTTTGTATGGAATTTATATGTGTACTTGTTTCATTTCATCAGAGTGTCTTTTATGCGTTTCACTGTCCTGATCAATGACTCGACTCCTCTGCTCTGGTCTGGTGTTCCTACAGAGGGCGTGGCTTATCCATGCTTCACACAGACACACAGAGTGAAGTAGAGGAGACAGGTTGAGTGACAATAAACCAAGTTGAGGAAACGTCGACCCCAAAGTGCAAACCAGGCCAAAATATCTGCGTTTTTCAAACGCGTCACTAGGTGAAACTTAGGGCAAACACTGCTGGACGATCAGAACATGAACATTTACAGAGAATCAAAGAGAAAAGAGAAAACAAGTCTATTTATCCTCCCATTCTTCCCTAAGTCCAGTTGTTACCTGTAACAGAGTGGATGTTCCTCCCCCTCAGGCAGAGGAGGCAGCTCTGGAGGAGTAATAAAGACTGTGTGCTCACTGCGCTGGGATTCATCAGTCTCTATCAGCCGGGTCTCCTCTGGCCTGTCACCGTCCACCTGGAGAGCAGACCATACAGATATGAACAGAGGTGTCCGTGTTGTGGTATCATGAACCTCCATCTGCCATGATGGAAATAGGTCAGTGCTCACATAGGAGGCTTGAGATACCTTTAAATAACGTTTCTATCTTTACCAAACAGCTTTGTAGCTTTACCTTGAGAGCAGGATTTCTATACATTTCCAGAAGAGCTGAGGGAGGATGAAGGCAGGTGACCTAGATTTAAAGAGTGAACACGCTTCCCTTCTTTTATCTTGTTTTTATACCTACACTACCTCTGTATCCACCCCGTCACCACCCACACTGGAACTACAGACCTCTCTTTTGTCTCCTTCATCTGTGTGTTTTATTTAATGCCAAGTCAAATGATACTATATGTACAGGTAGACAAATAAAAGGTTATTGTGGGTCTAACATCAAAACTAAAGATGAATTAACTTTTTAAATTCAACTTCACACTAAGTAAAGATAATGAACAACACTTCTCTTAAGACCAGGCTTCATGTAAGTGCAGCAAGAAATCTGTACAAAGTTGTTTTTTTTCTGTACGAGCAGCCCCTGAATGCACCATGTAGAGCACAGGTTTTTACATGCTGACAAAATCAGTCTGGTTTGCTGGGAAAGTTAGATTTTCTCACAGTTTAGGGGACGGGACTGATGGCCAACAGCAGCAGCCAGATTAAAAGTAAAAGACATTAAGTTGTGATGACGTGTCAGGGGGTCAGTGTTGTGTTGGGGGTCATGGATCTGAAGACCAGGACTAAAGTCAATCAACATTTGTATCACGGCTTCCGTTACACTCCTACATCTATTGATGACAGGAAACTGTTAGTGTAATCTTACCATCTTCTAAAAATGTGAGTGTAATTTTTTCTACACTTTGACTGAGTGTTTATGATGCTGATACTGGTATTTATAGTGATGATTTATTAGTGGTGTGATGTTGCCAACTCACCTAGAATACTACCTCTTTACTTACTTTACAAGGACAACACTGAAAATCTGTCTTAGACTTGATTGTGTTATCCTGTTTATTGTGTTGAGACGATAACATTTGGTCTTTGTCTCTCATTCAGTCCATCTGCATTAGACTGGAGGCTTTCCAAAAGGCTAAGAGACGCCCAGTCTCTGCTGTGAATGTGAATTACTCTACATCTTTAAGTCATTCACACTCCTCTTTAATGTATTCAGTCAAAACATCTGCTGACTGCATGTTTTGAAGAAAAGCATGAGAAAATCCCCCGACCAACACCTCAAGAGCCCAATTTAAAGAATGTAAACCTCATGGTCTAAAGTCCATGGCCCAAGCACATTTCTATTTAAACAGCTGCACTAGATTTCACTGAGGGACAAGTATGTGGTTGTTGGACTATGGACCGTCTGCCTCCACTTTCTCCCAAGCCATCTCCAGGAAACGATGTGTGACCCCTTCTGTAACATTTATGAAACAGGTATAGAAGTGTGTGGTGAACCAGCCTATGGAGGTGCATCTTACTATCGGATGCTCCCTGGTGGTAGATGGCGCAGTCACATTGCGCCTCATTTTAAGATAAACCTCCCCTTGGGTGAACAGTGGGCACAAGTTCATTTGCTGCTTACATAATGTGGGCGAACTGGGTGTGAAAATGACAACTGTGTCGGTTGGAAATAATGGAAACTAGCGATGACATTTGCACTATCCTTTGCGTCTTTTTTTAAGCTCCTACAGCTCCAGAAAAGCCAGGATTTGTTGTTTTACACTGACACTGTTTTGGTGCAGAAAAACAAAACATATTTAGTTATTTCTGCACAGAATCAAACTAGCTGTTTCACCCCGTGTCCAGTCTTTATGCTAAGCTAAGCTAAGCTATCTGGCTGCTACATATTTACTGTAGAGACATGAGTGGTATTAATCTTCACATGTCACTCCAGACATTTTCTATAAATGTTACACTAGTCCTTCACATGGGCACTCCCTGAATACGATGCCAACACGCTAACTATACCTGTAATGTATATGCTGAAGAGCAATTGGTCCTTTAAATTGTGGTCTTGATTTACAGCATCCCACAATTGTTCATATTAAATCCTGCCTTTCACTGTTTGTAATTTTGCAGCTTTGAAATGATCTAATTAAATTTCATTTGTCTGATTAGTTTGTCTTTTGCCTTGTTCCTCTGCTGGATTTAATTACTTTTGTTGCTGCAACTAACTGCTTTCCCTGAGGGATCAATACATTTTAACCTTATCTTTCTGTAAGCTGTGTGTTTGTGTTTGACTGTGGTGTATGTGTTTGGGCTGAATGGTGCAGTGTGCACTCTCTCCTCGAGAGCAGATAATGTAATCCGGGCAGAATGCAGAAAGACAATCAGAGGAATTAATCGCCCGTGGAGCTGACACACAGGGAGGACGAGGAGAACTGGAACCGTCTCAGGTCTGAGAACACGGTTAGGGGAGGCTGTGGATGCTGGCCTCTGGATTCACCTCCACTATGATTCAATTCAAGCTAGAACACACACGTAATCCAAGGATGGGAAAGTCTGCTTCAGTTTGTTTTAAAAATGCCATCTGCAAAAACCAGTGACCCAAAGGCACAGGCAGGGAGCTGGACTTCAAGACTGCAAACATGAAATTTAACCTTCAACATATATAAACACTGTGTGATAAAGAACACAACCCTGTTAGCACACAGGGTCAAACTACTCCAAATACTCTCAGTGGAGCAGAGGAGAAACATTTACAGCCTCCAGGGCTGCTCAGATTTTCAAACTGAGGAATATGAACTCAGAGGATGTACAGGAGGAAAAAAACGACACTGAGCCCTTATTCTCTGCAGTCATGAAGAATTTAGTGCAGAAAAATGTGCACATGGATTTGCTATAAAACTCCACTAACACTTTCTCAAGACAAATGGCTGCTGCAGCAAATTTGACTTAACTTTGAAAATTCATATATACATTAAAATGGAGATTTTAGGAAGGTGATAGAGTTTGGAACAAATTTAAATTACAAACATTACATACATACATTACATAATAGCTGCAGCAGTGGAGGCTCGTCTACAGGATGGCCAGGACTAAGAGACAAATCGTTTCTTGCATTACGATTTTAAGTCATTCTGTCGTTTGCAAACAACAAAGTGACTTAAAATCATAATACAGACAAAATGTATTGCAGAGGCCGGGGGAATATGTAATCTCCTGATGGACATCGATAGGCGTATTGGAATACAGAGTGAGTTAAATTATTTTTAAAGAAAGATAATTCCTCCACAGATAGACTCACCTTGCCTCCTTTGTCTGCACTCCGCTCTGAACTGTAGAGCTGTTTCGCAAACGGAGGCAGAAAAACTCGAGAAATGAGAGAAGGAAAGGACAGAAGGAAGTCTGGTTAAAGACGTGAAGAAATACAGGAAAGTGGAAACTACACTCTATAAAAAGAAAGACAGAGTTCAGAGTAACATTAACAGAGTTGGGCTGCATCAAAACAGAATAATGTGATTAAAACCACACTTACTTTGTCCACACAGTCGTCAAAGAAAGCCAGGCTGGCGTCTTTGTCGCTGACGAAGGAGCATTCCTCAATAAAACGGATGAACATCTGGGTTTTGGTCATCAGTGAGTAGAACTTCTGGTGTGAGCGATCTCTGCTCTTTAAGAACCCTGAGGATGACATCAGTGTTTGAGGTTAGCTGAAATAAATGAGCTTACCTTGCTATCATCATTCCTGTTTTTATACATCTCTACTTTTACTTCATTTTCTATTCTTTCAATGTCTTTTTTTTAGCACTTTAGCTGCTATTCAAGTAAAGCTCATTATTTATCATTACTATAGTTGAGAGATTTTGTCTTTACTAGTATGTGGGATGATTCACAGACAATAGATATAGCAGCAAGTCCTTTAATTGAAGGACTTCTGTAGTCCATCATCCATTAAAAGGCTCTACATGAACACAACTTCCACTTGTTTTGGTTTGGATAATGAAAGCCAACACTGTTATTAGTGTAATGGCTACTTTGGGACGCACAACAACATGGTGACCGGTTTCCTTAATAGATGATCAAAGTAACTGACTGAATAATTATCCAGTTCTGCTGCAATACTGACAGCAGGATGGACGGCCACTGGCTCTCAGAATAGAGGTGACACACAAACACTTCCTACAGCTGATGAGAAGTTCAATCATCTCTCTAGCTTCACTATAGAGCTGTTTATGTCTTTATATGGTGGTACAGTACAGTCTAAAAAGGCCTCTGGACAATCCTAGTATCCAAACTGATGATTAAATGATAACTTACCTCTGCCGAGGAGGTTATGTTGTCAACATATTGTTGTTTTGTTTGTTTGGCTCATTTTTTTTTAACCAGAATTACACAAAAACTACAGGACGTATTTCCAGGACACTTAGTGGAAAGACGGGGTTTGGGTCAGGCAAGAGACCAGAACCGAGAAAAGATTTTTACACTTTCTATAACATTACAAGGGCATAGGACATTTTACACAACAACTAGTGAACTGATTTCCACACAAGTTTGTGGAGAGGTGGTTCATGGGTAACAGACAGGTAGGATTGCTCAGTCTTGGTGGAGGATTGTGTTTTACTTTGTGACATTAGTTATTTTTGTTGTTATGGATACTAAAACTGGATAGGTCAGAAAACGGTCAGGTGTTCAAACACATGACGTATGAGTTGTTGCATCATTCCTCAGGTCATTATTTGATGTACTGCCACCATTGCTTTTTGATATATCACATAAGTCACAGTGGACACAACCTTTTATGGGTTGTGATCCAGACCCCACATTCAGAACTTGAACCTTCAACCCCAGCATCTCCTCAAACCCTCGCCTTCCTACACAAACAGTTTGTGTGTGTGTTTACTCTGAGGGATGAAAGCACATGTATTAAAACACCATCTTGTCTGAGGCTGGTTGATGACTTAGTTAATATATTCATGGGCTCATTAGAGCTAATCATGCCCAATCTAGGCATATCTACGTACTGTTTCTGCCTCGGCTGACGTTGTTACATTGGAGTGCAAGGGACAAATAGCTGAAGATATATTGCAATACTGCCACCTAGTGGTCTGGAGTTTAAACCCAACACCAAGATAACCTTGACTGAAACCTGATTGAAGTAACTCACTGTACATGAGAGGTTGCTCTAAGTCATTTCCAGATGTTGGAAGAAAATACAGGAAGCAATGAGCTGGAGCAGGGAGGAAAATCATGCTGTGTTATTATACTGGATCAGAGAATACCAGAAAACCCAAAAAGAGTTTAAATGTGTGTAGGTGTTAAAAAAAAACAAAAAAACAACCAGTGTAAACATGTTCTCTCAAAAATAAATCTCATTTTGTTTTCATAATCCTTGATCGTAAAACTTTAACTTCGATCAAAATGATCATGACTCAAGAAGTATTTGCAAAATCTGTACATTAGTTAAATAATCTTGTCATCAGAAGGATACCAAAGGAAATCACACCAAAGCTCCTTCTGACTGTCTGAGCCTTTAGATCATGGTGGGTAACCTGCTCAACCTCTCCAAAGAGCAGTGATTAAGAACTCTCTGGAGTTTACTCACTAGAAAAGGCAGTAAACTAATAATTGTACCAAACACTCACTCATCTCCATCCCCCTTAAGGCCCATTTATGCTCTACGTTAAAGACGGATACGGACGGAGCCTTCTGTACGTCTTCTGTGTTCGTTTCGTACCTATTTGAGTACGTTTTCAGAGAGCTTACAGATACGGACGAGACGGACGAGATGGAGCAACACCACCTGAAATGGTTGAGGGCAGTGTGGCTACAATTCAAGCAAGGCACGACAAATGTGTACGGACACAACGAAGAAGAAAAAAGTGAAGAGAAAAAATGTAAAAACTCTCCTTCATCATGTCTCGATGTACCACCACTGAGTACAGTGTTACCTCTACTTTACCACTTTGTATTTACTAGGTATATCATCACAACCTCCTCCGACGGTGCCATATTTGTTGTTGTTGAAACTTTTGAAACTTCACTGCCCTCCTGTGGTTGTATTCACTTCGTAAAGGACGTACAGAAGTATGTAGGTGCTGATGGATAAACTTTGGCTGGAATCATCATTCAGATGGATAGATAAGAGAGAGAGGACATGTGGGTTCATCCTTTCACCGTTTCTCTGATGCTCTGATCTGACTGTCGAGGTCTAACCTGGATGTCGATAAATGGTTTCAGGGTTTTACCAACAAATACTCAGAATGACGTCCTTCCAGATACCTTGTAGGTCAAAGAGTGAGCTTGCGTCCGTGGCTTTCTCAGAGGGTGCCTGGGTGATCGGTCGCAAGAATGAACGGTAGCCTTTCAAAATGGCCGCCATGAAGCGCAGGAAGGCCTCCTGGATCTCCAGCTCCAGCGTGTGGAGGCTCTTCCCACAGCTCAGCTCTGACGTATCACTCATGCTCAGCTCCAGCAGCCCATCGGGCCGGTACTGACCTGAAGACAGAGGGAAAACAATGAGGCAGCTGTTGCTACATACTGTTTGACTGACGCTGCTGCTCGGTTTCATCATGCATCATCTGCATTTTGGCCAAGTTGTTATGATCAAAGGAAAAACACTGCTTTAAGTATTTAAGTTAACACAAACAGCAAATCAGGATTAGGGTTACATAACGAGTCAAGCTGATATCAGAGCTTTCAAATGTCTTCACTGAAACTTCTAGCAGAGGCTGGACAAACTTTAACCTTCACTGAATCAGAAAATCCATTCATTCCCATTCTACAGCTCAATAAGCAGCAGGTTTCCTGGTCTCCCAGTGAGCGTGCTCCACACATAGTGGGTAAGGTTAACAAAAATACATCTAGCACCACAGCAGGGCACTTGGGTAATTAGGAAATCTGCTATTATGGGATTACTGCTGGCTTTCAGTCAGTTGGATGAAGAGCAGATTAAATGGAGAAGAGATTGTACAGAATGCTAAACTGAAGAAGACGAATGGATCATGACAGAGACTGAGAGAATCTAAAGGGATTGATTCCACCAAACATGGCTGCAACACGCTCACTGGAGCTGAACGCAGCCTTTCTAGAAAATGTCTGTGACATGAAGCCGCTCTCCAGTCTAAAACATCCACCCAGTCTAATTCTGAAAGAGTCAAACTGCACAGAGCAGATTGAACCAGGCAGAGAGTCAGACAGGAACAGGAAGGAGAATCAGGACAACGTTCAAAATTAACACCATGTGTAGACTCACCGTCGTAAAAAGGGGGATAAATACACAGCCTTCTTACCCATGGCAGAAGTACAACAATCCAGAAAAATGACTGAATCAAACAAATTTAAGCAAGTCAACAAAATGGAGCGGGCACCACAGAAGATGGAACAAAAGCGTGTCACAGACAGGGTTGGGCATCGAGAACCTGTTTGGAAGTGGTTCCAAAACTCAGATTCCAAAGGAATCGTTAAGAAATTCCTATTTTCGATTCTGTTTATCAGTTCCTAAGTTTCGGTGTCAGTGGTGTTGGCATACAGCCTCCGTAGTTTCCACCTCACAGGTGGGATGGGTACTTCGAGCCGGGCTCCACCATGGACCACAACAAGCGGCGCTCAAAAGTGTGTCTTTATTTAGCCCTGAATAATGCCGGGTCGGCGCAGTGCAACACCTGAGCCAAACTTATTTCATACAAGGAAGGATGCACAACTACAACGTATAAAGCTGTTTTGAATACATTTTTCTTCTGTGAAATAAGCATTTGGCCTGTTTAGACCCCGCCCCTAAAAAACAAGAACCGAAAAGCAGAATTGGAATCGGAATCATTAAAATCCAAACGATGCCCGACCTCAGTCACAGAAATGATGTCATAGAGCTGGACTGGTTGGATTAAAGTGTAATTATCTAGAAAACGTTTCTTTAAACAGTGTCAGCTCTACCATCTTCTGTTTAAGTGGGGTTACAGAGAACATTCTGCTGCAAGTGTTTTAAATAAATATCTAAACTGTTTGCCAGGACATAATATTATTTGAGACTCTAATCAATCCAAATATCATAACAGAGATTAACACTAAATGTTCAAACGTTTGTTGAACATGTACTTTTCCAAAAATGCATGACTAAAATCACTGCAACAAAATGAAACAACTGACATTTTTTACTGGAATATCTTGTGCCTGATGATTTCTCAGCTCAGTACTCACCGTCAACCAGCTGCTGGTGGAGATTACTCAACATATTCATGAGGTTTTTACAGGCTTTCTTTGGCAGGATCTTCCATGTGAGCGCTCGCTTATCTTCAGTGCTGGAAAAGCAAAAGCAGACACTGAGCTCTGGGGAGGCTGAGGCCACAACCAACATGGACAGGGGAGTCTGGACCACCCTAACGCTGTCTTACTGGTCAGAAGGCCAGAGATGATATAAACCATTACTGAGTTCACACGTTAAAATGAGTCTGACACTAGAAAAATAAGCATTTCCACCGAGGCTCCAGAAACTAATGGCCTGGTCTCTAAACTTTGAACTCATGACTGGAAAAAAAGATGCGGCTAAGGAAACAACGTGGAGCTCTTAGCTGGAAGTGCTGTGCAGTATGTGTAGCTCATAGTCCTGTGGTGAAACTTATACACAGTGATGCCACACAATATTCATCATTACAATGTAACGGAGCATTGAAGACAGACTGAGCTCTAAAAAAAGTGATATTAGCTTCACCAGCAGCAGTGGGAAGGTTTTTGGATATTGTGCTCACTGGAAGATGGTGTTCGTGTCCAGGTCCACACAGCTCACGTCTGGTGGGGGGTCGTACAGGTCGAAGTAACGGGAGTCCACTCCTACAATGAAGGGACAGGGGGCGCTCAACACGTCAGCCAACGCCAGCGGGCACAGAGGAATATACGGGCACGGCCAGTGGAACGGGAAAATCATCTGAGGGGGAGGAAGATGGGAAAGAAAGAACACGACTGTTACAGATGAGTTTGATATGAAGTAAACCTTCTAATGACACATGATGACGTGATGAAGACATTCAGCTGTTCTCTCACACAATTAAGACATTTCAGTTTCCACAACAGATGACAAAAAACACCAACTATCACACCAATCAGACAAAGAGAAAGACAAACACAAAAGCAAAGAGGATGCCACCAGGATGAAGTCACTACGGTGAGGGGTCAGTGCCCTCCTGGTGGGGCAGTACGTCTACGGTGAGGGGTCAGTGCCCTCCTGGTGGGGCAGTATGTGACCACTATGTAAGCAGTAACTCACAGACACCAGAGCTTCAGTGACGCTGGTCAGTACAGCTGGTCTTAACGAGTGGACCAGGATCTTATGTTCAGTGACTGCAAACACCAGCAAGGTGACGGCGTTCTCTGGTCCCAGGTTCTGAAGCAGCGTAGAAAACCGACCACCACTACAAAAAAATAATAAATTTGTGTTGATCAATAAAAATATACACCATTACCCTCGATAACGAGCTACATCATCAAGTCTAATTACAATTTAACAATGCAAATACACCTCATGAAGAAGAAGAGCCCCTGGCACACTTAGATTTAGACTCTCACCTGAAAACTACCTGGAAGTTGAGTGAACTGGGAGAGGTGCTGGATCCATGGATGGTTTCTTAGATTTGCGGTATTTCTGGTTTTGACTGCTAACTTTTTTCTGCAAATTCCACAAATCACCTCCTCCAGGATTTTAGGGCTCTCCTTTCTGGCTTAAAACCTAAATATGGTGTTTGTCTTTGCCCTCAAATGATCCATGATGCTCATTGAATAGTTAAGCAGGTCGAGAGATAAACAGTCGGTGGCGTTGAAGGCTCACTTAATTCTCCACTCTCAGCAGGATTAGACCAGCCAGATGACATCATTAACGAGCGCCAGTCAAACATTAAACGATCCAAATAGTGATGAAATGTGATATCGCTGTTTCATCCAGTTTTTATAGAGATTACATAACAATGATGTCAGACCAACCTTGAACATTTCAAAATGCTCTTTGTATAGATGAGAGTCTGAACATATGATAGAAAATAATATAATATTCATCATTGTTTTTTCATGAGTGTATAATTTCCTGCCACTAAGAATGAGTGTATTTTTGTTACCTTAGATTAAGCCTGTTATATCGACAGAGGGAGAGTCTGCCCTGTTTCTACAGTAGCCCAGAGTGGACACTAAACACTGGCTCTACAGACCTTTTGTGTGTTTATAGGCTGAGACGAATTGCTGAAATGTGCCCCTAAACCTCAGACACACAACTCCACCTAAGAGGTATTTCAGTTTACTCTTTGTAAATGTATCAAACAAATGTCAATACAGCATTTCTACAAGTCATTGGAAACTATGCACGGTTAAAATTAAATCACAGCTGTATTTCTCTGCACATACATATGCAGCATTTTATCATTCAGCATGACAGCTGCTCTCACCTGAGCGGTAAAGGAGAAGAGACTGGCTGGCTCAACATCAAGCTGTCGTGAGGGGAAAGCTGTAGAGAAGATAGAACATGAGACAAAACCAAACAAACCTGCACTGAATAATTTAAATATTCATCCATAATGGAGGGCTAAAGCACTGCACCTCCACAGGTAATCCTCACACCTGCAGAAGACAACACTACTGTCTGCACAATAATCCATTCATAACATGCGTCACATGCAGCGATCGTCACCACCAACGTTTTCATCTAGTGACCTGAACTTGAATTACCTGCACCAGGATGCGAGGCCTCTGAGAGGAAGGGAAGGGAACTTTGTGCATAAAATGGGAGATGTGCCTGGGGAGAAGAAGAATTAGAGGAATGTGAGGCCAAAAATAACAACAGCTGGAGGATGAAGGATCTGTCAATGCACCCCCTGTCAGACAGGTGAGAGTTATGAGCAGCAGGAAAACAGGAGGAGCGTGAATCTGTCACCTGCTCAGGATAACGGCGAGTACATATCCAACATGAAACAACTACAACATACTACAACTATTAGAGATGTCTTCAGCATTTCTGGACCTGTTTTGGACATACATGTACAGCTCATAGAGTGAAATCCAAGTCTTTAAGATCCCAAATTTATCTGAAAGGATTTTCTAAGGTGAAATATTCACTGTAGCCTCTAAAGTAAAAGTGTTCACGTGCACACCATCATCAGATGGTGTGCATGCGCCGTTAGATGTGATGAATGGAAACTCATGATCTCTTCATACCTTATTGTTTACCTGCTACCTAGAATTCCAGGAATGTTTTGTGGACTTAGAAACTTGACCCGACTTTCCATCGACAAGTGGATAGTAGATTACTGTACTGTTGTTTTAATAAAGCATAAAATGGTGAAAATAAGAGATTAAAAAGTGAGCTTACTTCTCGATGGGCAGGGCGTGAGGGCCTGAGATGGAGTAGCGATAGAGGAATGTGAGGAACTTCCGAAAAGCGTCAAAGAAAGGCCAGTGGGAAAGCAGACAGATACACTTGTTGGTGTAGATGGAGCGTGGGGCTGTGGTGCTGTTGGTGCCCATCACCGCGGCATTTGAGGAGGCTTTGTGCGGCCCCGGGTTCAGCAGACCCAGCTGGGATCGTTGCCGATCGGTCAGACACTCCTGTGGGTAGGTCTCATAGAACTGAATGGCAGCACCGTACACCTGAAAACAGGGAACAGCATGCATCGTATCCATTTAAAAACCTCTATGACGTCTTCTGAATACTCCCTGCACTCTTAAATAAATGAAAGCACCAATAAGCACAGAAATAAAATAAATATAATGCACTGCTGTTCAACCGTTATTAACATCAAGACCATGAAGGTCGTCTGTGGCCAAATAAACACCAGTTATCTTAGCCAGCAGCAGCGTTAGGACAAATAAATACGCTCTGATTCCTGGAAATGTGACACTTTCACAATTGCAGCACCGACCAAAGCTAACTGGCTAATGTGGAGGCAGCACTTAGGACACCTATGAGTCTGTGTTTATGTCACAAAAGAGTGGTATTTGTACCACAGCTGTGTCTGTTCTATGACTATCAATGAATGAGACCTGCTTATTTAAAGACGTGTGTCTAATATAAACAAACCTTTGTGGTATTTTCTCTTTTACTCTTTCAGTTAAACAATTTCTCAAAATTAAAAACCCAACTCAACCGAACCTGAATTAAAACCAAAGAAAACAGACAGCATGACAAGCAAAAGCAGCAAGCAAAAAAACTTTCTCACTAAGACAAATCTAAAAATTAAACCCAGCCTCAATTAAAAGCCAAAGAAAACAGGTGGGTCTTTAGTAACGATTTAAAAGTGTCTGGGGTCTGGGGTAGCAGGTAAGCTCTGCAGGTAAGCTATTCCATAGACTGGGTGCAGCCACTGCAAAGGCCCGGTCACCTCTGTTTTTGAGGTTAGATCTTGGAACATCCAGGAGGCAGCGACCAGATGACCTCAGTGCCCTTGCAGGAGTTTTAAAATGTAAAAGGTCTGCTAGGTATGGTGGGGCTGACCCATTTAAAACCTTAAACCAGCACTGAGGTGATGTGCTTGTGCTTTTTTGTACCCGTTAAAAAGACGAGCAGCAGCTTTCTGTACAAGCTGAAGCCGGCGAAGAGATGCTAGTTCCACTCCCACATACAGAGAGTTACAGTAATCCAGGCGTGATGTGATGAGTTGCTCGGAGTGAGTGGGTGAAAGATAGGTTTTAATCTTAGATAGGAGTTTCAGTTGGAAAAAGCTGGTCTTTACAACATTACTAATTTTCAAATTTTAGCGAGCTATCAAAATTAACGCCAACACTCTTGACAGAGGAACGATTGAACGAAGCTAAAGAGCCAAGCGTTACAATGGTTCAGCTGGTCAGGACGTCCAAACGGGTGATCAACAGGTTAAGTTAAACATCGAGTCTGCAGACCTGCCAGAGTCCAGCTGGGTCTCCCTCTGACCTTGGCCAGTAAAACACAAGTCAGCAAACACACTGTCCTCTCCAAACACCCCCCAATACCCTCCACAGCAGGCCTTCCAAACACACACACACTAACACAAACACACACATCTCAGCAGCAGCAGCAGCAGCAGCAGAGCGTTTGGCACCAGCGATCGCTCCTGAACCCTGATAGTCTCTGCTATCTAATATCAGCAGGCTTTGGGTGTTATTGGTTTTCAATCACCATAGTGTTTCACCACATGACTCACTAATATGTGTCAACACATGCCTCATCCCTACTGGACTATTTTCCAAACACACAGATCAGCACAGAGGAAGAGGTGCATGTTTGGATTCGGGATGTGTGTGTGTGTGTTTGGGTCTGTGTGTGTCGTCTTAACCTGGACTCAGGGCTCTGTGGAACTAAACACACAGGGGCGTCGGACAGGTTGGGCGCTTTCTGAAATATCAATATCACAGAAGGTGATAATATCTCAATTTGATGCCAGCAACACATTTCAAACCCGTTGGGACAGAGTCAAATAAAAGACTGGGAGAGTTGTGGAATGCTCTGAAGCGCCTGATTGGACCATTCCACAGGTAAAGAGGCTGATTGGTTGGTAGGTGACAGCATCAGGCCTCGGTAAGAAAGGGACATTTTCAAAAGGGATGAGCGAGGCACACATCCCTTTATAAAACATGAATCAGGATATCACTATATGGGCTAAACAAATGATTGAGCCTGTCTTTATTTTTGTTTAACACCACCCTGACTTTAAAAAAAATCAGGGCTGTCATTGTACAGATTGGAGGTATAATGTATGTGTCTAACAGGAAGTCGTGTTCAGCAAATCAAAACGTGTAATTCCTGTGACCTTTACAGTGTCTGAGAAACAAAGACAAACATAAATGGATAATATGGGTAACATTATTCAGTGGCTTGAAGAGGAATTTCGTTTTCTCTGCACTGTTAGAACACTGCTATGTCGAAACGTTGCTCTAAGCGCTGAAGAAAGACAGAAAAAGAACTCCCCAGTCAGCTTGCTTGGCATGCAGCTCCTCACGACACACTGATGAGATTTGAGAGGTGTGCTCTGGTTACTCATGACACCCTTCTGTATTTTCACAGAGACACATACCTGCATCTCGGCAGCTTCAGAGGCTATACAGCCTATGAAGAGTGACCTTAACCACCTCAATCAATCAGATATGATGGGACATTTAATGAGCCCTAAGATTCATACATGCTGATTCATACTGGCTTGAGTGTCACATGCTTACAAAATGTGAACGTTTATCTGTGTCTTACATTCATCCAACATGGTCAGACTTGTGTTCTGCTTTTACAACCTGAGGAGCAGTGGTCAACCACCAGAGAGCATGGAAGAACAGGTCGAGGGTCCTGACTGGAAAGTTATATGATGATGAGGGAAACCAGACCACTGGAGGAAAACCACACATGAACAGGGAGAACAGACAAACTCTTGACCAGCTGATGAGCCAAAACACTTATCAGTGTAATTCAGAGATGGTGGAAATGGACATGATGTCTCTAAACCAGCTGTGCTACTGAACCTCATGACTAATAGGCTGCTAGAGTTGTTTGAATAAAACTTAACTGGGAGTTGAGCATATCATTCAATAATCAATCATTTATAATGAATCAAATGCAAGATGTACATGTTTTTTGATCAGTTTTAAGTAAAATGCATGAAATTTGCAACCCTAGTCAGTGACTTTTTATACCAAGACTGCAAACCGAACTGCAGATGAGTCTGTTATGCAGGTCAATGTGTGATACTTGACTGGTCCAACAAATACACATTCAAAATGTGTCCATGATTTTAAAGTGTTTCAGTGTTTCCAGCTGTAGAGAAGAAGCTCAGTATGTCTGAAACATCTGAATTTAAATACTTCACTTTGTGTCGGAGTCTCTGTTGAATCTGATTTATCCCCGTTCAGAACAAAGCTTTGCAACGAGACCAGCTGAAACTTCAAATATGCTCGTCTGCAACGTTCTATAAAACCCACCAGTTTACATCAGTACGACGAGATGAGACGGTGCATCGTTTCCATAACAACAGCTCTCTGTGCTTTTCATGCTTAATTTCGGAGCTGAATGTAGTTTGTGTTAAAATATTAATAACGCATTGATGAGCGCATTGATGAGCTAGTTGCTACTGTAACATGTCTAGTACTGATGAAACAGCGAAAATCAAGAGGTGTGTGCAAAGTGAGTGAAAGGCTGAGTGAGAGAGATAGTAAAGTATAAAAAGCCTTGTTTAAAGGAAATGAATCATGTTTTATGTCTAGAGAGAAAATCAATCTTTTCAAGCACGTTTTGCATTTTTAGTTTTAGAAAAGTTGTCTCATTTTAAGAAAACACATCTAACTTTGTCTGTCTAGGATGTTCCAGCTCATGCTGCGCTCGATTTAACCAGTAACAAGCTACAACAGTGGTTTCATAAGATCCCAGCAGAAGAAGATAATTCTACTGAGTTTAAGAGTAAGACCACCTTTCAAATGAAGAATTTTATTAAATGACACCAACTAAAGTTTGTTCATGTATTTTTGTTCAATGTCAACGAGAGCTGCTGCTTCACATTACAGTATTACTACCAAGAGAACCCAGAGAACCAAGAGAACGTGGTCTTATCCTGAATGATGGACTCAGTGTTGTCAAATACTTTTCAATGACGCATCTATGTTGCAGAGTTTTTCTTGTTTTAACAAAAATACTAAAAATAAGAAAGAGACTTACTGATAGTTACATAATGCTGCAGTGGATATCACTCCACAGCAAGAAGGTTCTGGTCAGGTCTGAGGACCTGGGACTTTCCTCTGTGCTGCTCATGCATTATTGATCTTAGATTAATTTATAAATTCTTAATGTCTGCCTGATCAGAGATTAAAATACTCATTCTAAGTAAGTTTCACTGCTTGTAATAAGCATTTGTCTAGTTTTAAGGCCCATTACTGTCTTTCAGTGGCTAGACTTTCATGCTAGTTTTAAGAATTCTAGCCAAGCTAAATTCCCTTTTCCCATTGGCAGATTTGTTTTTTGGTCAAAACAAGACAATTTGATTAGATTTAAGACTATTTGGCTTCTTTCTAGTCAGGCTGTTTTTGCAGTGCACAGCAGAAGAAACGGTTAGCAGGAAATGAAAAAGCATGTCTGGAATCATACAGATGTTCCTCAGGACTATTTGACCATGCAGCTCTGATTGCACTGCAATTACCAAGATTTAAAATCGTAGATCTGCAAACATGAGATGAATTATCTTGTTTCAAAAGTTATTTACTATTTTTTTTATCTAGCCTTCTTATTTGTCGACTGAATCTTGCTGCATGGACAGATAATAACACTAATATTAAACCACTTTCTCCTCAGAGTCACTGTTTATTTCGTGTATTTTACTCTTTTTGGAGTGAGAATGTTGACAGATGAAGCGCCTTATGTTGTAAAGTCAGCCTGAGTTCACGCTGCTACAACTTTCTCTGCAACACATTCTAAAATGGTTTTGTGTTGTTGTGAATCTTTGTCTGAACTGGGCCTCAGCAGGACTCAGTTTATCCTCCACATTGCTGTGTAGACAGCAGACAGTAAAAACCTGTCACAACCACAACACTGCAGTTTCTTTCAGAGTAACCCAGATACCATAACACAACTGGGCTAAAAACGTTTGCAGGCCTGTGGAACCAAAGAATGTTAACGGGGACACTGTGTATGTAAACCCTATCTGGATGATGCATTGTTGTCTACCTCATAACTAAATGGTACTTTTCATGACCAATAAAAGGAGAACCTTGTCATCAACGTTAATAAATTGCCAACAAATTAAGACATTTTCTATATTATTGTATTTATGTACTATTTTTCAGCCATCCTAGATGAGGCGTTACATGGTTAAACCTAACACGCATGTATGACCCACTTTAGCGTTGTGGTTTCCTCGTGCCCCATTATAGTGCGTTAGTCTGTGTTCTGTCAGCTGTGCGGTGTGTTGATGAGGTCTAACAGTCGCTGGCACCGCCTCATGTCTGACGCTGCTGATGAGATGTTTGTCGGTCGAAAGAAGAGAAGAAGAGTGAAACTATCTATTCATCCATCTTTACCTTCTCTCCAGAGGCTCCCGTGAGGACGAAGATGGAGAACACAGGGAGGGAGTATTTGGTGTTAGCTGGCCAGCACTCGATTGTGGCCCCCATGGGAAGGCAGAAAAGAGGGACAGACTCTGGCAGAGGGAATGACTCATAGTCCTCTTCTGGATATCGGCTGAATAAACCTGACAGGGAAGAAAAACAGAAAATAAACAAAAGGAGAATCAATTAAGAGAGCTGGTTGGACAAATCCCCCTGAGATTACCCATGAACAGCTAACCTGGATGCAACACCGCCTTTCCACTGAGCTTAAAGAGAATCTAATTTATTAGAATCACATCCATAATGTGCGACTTCATCGAAACAGTGTTTCACTAGAAAGCCTGGCTTTGTAATAAGCAATCAGTGCTTGGTAATCAGCTCTTTGGGTCATTAGTCACTGTCAGTGGACACAAACAAGAAACAATGGAGCACTAATTTTACTCTGAACTGCATCTAACTTTGGCTGAAAGAGTGCCTCCCATAAGCACTGCCTACAGACACAGAACCAGCTCCTGGGTAACAGAAGGTGATTATTCATCGTGAAAGCACCTGCAGCACACTGCTATGTAACAACCCAGGAGAAAACAATTACAGAAATCTGACTGAGTCATAAAGGCCAGATCAGAAACTCATTCACAGACTCAAGGAAAGCAGGATTCAGTCACTATCTGTTCTCCACTGGAATATTATTTTAATAATGACAGCCAGCTGGACTGGCTCAAATGACAAATACAATAAGTTATATGGAAACATTAATGCAAAGCTGAATTTTGCACAACACAGGTAACCAGTAAGCCAGGCTCCGTCCAAAGGTAACGACATTTCAGAATACATGATACCCACAAAATGCAGACAGTTTTAAGAAGATGTCAAGCTGCTATACTGGCCGACGTGTTTGCAGGCTATGCTATGAATATTTATAACTGGGCTAAAACAAACTTACTATTTTGACAGGAAGCTGCTTATGTTAACCTGACAGCTGCAAAAATATCTGTTTCATTCACTGCCAGCGATTTCATCTACTGTTCCAGTGAGTCGCTAACTTCATCTGTCTGCCATGTGGTGTTTGGCAGGTGGCTGAAATCTGCTGCTCGATGCTGCAGGCAATGGAGACACTGAGCTGTAAATGTGCTGTTGAGGCAAAACAATGAGCTGAAAAAAAGATAGTGGTGGTGATAATCCCATGGAATAAAATGTATGAGTGACTCCTTTAGTGTTGCATCATTTTAAAATATGATATGTTTTACACTTAGGGTTGGGCATGTTAAAAACATTTTTAAATGGTTCGATATTGATTCAAACACACGAACAGAGCGCTGTACTGAATTGTACCACTAGTTGTCTATCATGTTAGACAGCATAACCTGCCTGCACCAGCGCATTACTAATTAGAGCTGCCCCTTGAGGACAGAGCACTATGGCGGCACTGAGCCAACACCTTTTAACTCTAGTCAACATCAAACAGGAGAAGCAGCAACAGGCGATGAGCTAATCGGCTATCCTGGAGTCCCTGCTAACTAGCCGCATGCTGCTAGCTCTCTCCCCTACACCTGACAAATGCTGGTTGAGGCGAAACCTAGCTAATCCTATGCACAATCCATTTTACAATATGTTCATCTAAAATATTCATTACTTAATGCAACTTTATTAATGCATAGATTCTTCTTTTAGGAGGTTCCTGGAGTTTCTTCTTAAAAACGAGGCTACCATGTTGTACACACTGTATTGTATATTCAGTTCTCTACAGCTGAAGGTGCACATTCATAATATTTCACTACTAAATGAAAACCATTCATCCACCAACAAAACAAACTTAGCGTGTTGAGTTTTGGATCGAACTGTTAGCTTTTAAGTAAAGTCAGATGTTGCTAAAAAGCGTCCCTTTCCATGACTGAAAGCTTGAAGCGTGCAGGGTTTTTCCTGGGCTGAAATGTTGAAAATAAACATTTCTATGACCTGACTCATCCGAAGCGTTAGTGAGAAACAGATAGGATCGCTCCATTCAACGTCTGATGCATATTCAAGACACGAACAGCAAAACAGCAGCCAGCTAATCTTGAGCTTGAGCCAAACACAGCAGCGCCGAGCCAAACGGTGTTATCAGAAAATAAACCGTCAGCACACTGAAGCCTCAGAAAATAAGCATATGATTATTACCATTAATTGCATTTTAAACCATTTAAGTGTGTATTAGAAGAGCAGTGGCATGCAGGGGTTTATCTCGTCACTCTTATTCTGGGTCAACATGCTCCAACACGTCTGAGCTTGAGAGCACAGCTGTAGCAGAATGAGTTCATGCAGTTTCCTCTGCAGGAAACGTCTCTACAACACACAGCTGGAGCAAACAGAGGAAGCAAGTTCTATGCCATAAATATTTAGCCCTTCAGCATTCACTGAATTCTCACTACATATGTCCCATTTATCATTCATACACCTACAGGAAACTCTCCACATACATATCAAATCTACTCATTCTCTGTCAACTTTTGTTTTTCTCACACAGGAAACCTGTGGTTATGGGATAACTGA
Organism: Chaunax sp. Z400; assembly: GCA_037577475.1. Taxonomy (NCBI): domain Eukaryota; kingdom Metazoa; phylum Chordata; class Actinopteri; order Lophiiformes; family Chaunacidae; genus Chaunax; species Chaunax sp. Z400. The sequence continues at coordinate 4,359,017 of CM075184.1, forward strand.
GGAAGAGGAGAAAGTATTTACTCACAACATGCTTATGTCTGACATCCTATGTAAGCAGTAACTGGAGGTACACATCAGTATTTGGCTCTGAATGCTGGTACTTAGAGGATTAGGAAGGCTTACCTGCTTTATAGGCTATTGTGTTGGTTTTGGCCACAGACTTCTTATAACACAGGAAGACAGAGGAGCCCCACTGAAAACAAGATCAACATGGGAAAGTCAGAAGGCTTTAATGACACAGATCACCTCTGAGCCAGTCAGGAGCAAAACGCATCAGTCCATTCACTCCCATTCAAAACTAAAATTCTACTCAGTTTGATGGACTTCAAAAAACATTAATCAACAAGTCAGCTCAATCTTTTAAAGGACCATTCAAGCATGTTTGCATGTTTTCCTCCACTATGAAGTTGTCAAACACTGATGCAGTAACACTGGGTGTGGTGGCAGAGAAGCAGCACACATGACATTTTTCACCAGAAGTCATGGGTGAGACTGATTTTAAGGTCGATCCCATGCAGAAAACCATTAGAGCCTTGAAACCTGCAGGAGATCCAGTAAGTAGTTCATCACAGTTAACCTTTTATTTAGCCACAGTAATGCTATTAGCATGTAATATGATTACAACCAAGTCATAAAAACACTCCTTACTGATGCATTGAAAGATGAAGCCTGCAGATGCAGCTGCTGAGCACAATGATTTTTAAACTGCAACAAACAACATTAATTTAACAAAGTACGTTTGCTTGTTTTGTCATCTCTACGTACATATATCCCTGAATGTAACACTTTAGCAGCAGACTCTGACATCTTGATTATTGGAGGGTCTCATGCAGCACCACCGAGGAGACACTTCAAAACGGAGTCTGCTTTCTGTTGCATTACTAAGAGGAGAAAATTATATGTATTTTCAAAAATTGAGGGGGTTGAATTTAATTCGACAGACAAAGGAGAGCGAGAGATGCAACTAAAGGTCTCACAACTAATCTGATCTGAGGACGACATGGCCGTGTCTCAAACTTTTCTACTCCACTGCATTGCAGGAGCAATACTGAACTTGTTACTACACCACATTATCTGACAGCTGGAGTTGTGTCACAGGTTCATATCCTACATACAAAACATATGTTCAGTTCATAAAATATGACACTATATATAAATGCTGCCAATGTGTTACAGCATTAGTAACTACAAAAGCAACTTCTGAAGAAATTGCGGTGTGAAAGCTGAAGAGCTGTGCTACACTGCAATGCTGCCTGAAGAAGTTGAATCAGACTAATGAAGTCTGAAAAATATGAAAAACTAACAAAGTATGAAAAATGTGAAAAATTAATGAAGCGTGAATATTATGGAAAGTTCATGAAATGACTAATGATGAAAATTTAAAGTTTTACCGAAAAGCTGACAATATACAGCAATGCTGCTTGTAAAGTCTGAACAACACATTTATATGAATGATGAGAAATATCTTAAAGTTTGTTGAAATACTCTGAATAAGTGGAAAAGTGAGGCAGGGTCTAAATAGTATGAATTTACTGTCAGTCAGACACAGAGGAAGTGCTGAATTTAAATCAGCCAATCACCATGAACTGTGTCAACTGCCTGCATGCTAATTAGCTGCGTTTCATGGCTGTAGAATCAAAATTGTGGCCGAATGGGCGATTTTGTTGTCCATCCTTGTTTTATTTTCTGTCCTCTCTTCACTCTAGCAGACCCCAGCTCTCACTCTAGAAATGGCTGAAATCCTGAAACTTCATGAAGTTTGAGGAAGGATTAAGTTAAAACTATGAATCATACTAAATTAGTTTAATATTTTTTGAAAAGTTTAAACCTGTCTGAATCCCTGGAACTTTGAATGGTGTTTCTAGCTGAAAGTATGAAGAATTAGTGAATCTTTGAAAAGTATGAAGATTTTGAAGTTTTTCCCACAAGGAATGAATGGGGCATTTTTTGTGGAAAATCGGGAATATCTTGGAAAGTATGAATGATATGAAATATCTGAATATGAGCCGGAATGTCCTGAATTGCCTTCAGCATTCACACCAATAATATGATCTCTATACTGTATGATAATATAAAGGGACCATTCTGCAAACATGCTTTAGTATATTTTGCTTTTATTTCTTCTGCTTATTTCATTGCCAGTTCTTTGCATGTCTGCTGCTACCGTGTGTGTGTGTGTGTGTGTGTGTGTGTGTGTGTGTGTGTGTGTGTGTCTGTGTGTGTGTATGACTGGGTAAATGAGAGATGAAGCCCTTTGTCTGCTAACACACAACAGCCCTATGTTAATGCAGTCTATTATCATTCATCATTTCACCATCGATGGAGTCAATGTACTTCTAAATACAGTGAACAGTCTAGTGAAAGAGGTGTCAGCCCTCCAACAGTTTAGACAAGCAAATCCAAAAGACAAGTCCAACTACGCTCCATCACTGAGTCATTAGAGCGAAGTGAACACAGCCTGTTTGTGAGAATTAGTCACTGTGAGAAGATTGTGACAACTAATGGTTCAAATAAAACTTCAGCAACCCTGGTAGATCAAGCTGTAGCAAGGACTTTACAGTATTCCAGTGTGTGTGTGTGTGTGTGTGTGTGTGTGTGTGTGTGTGTGTGTGTGTGTGTGTGTGTGTGTGTGAGTAGAGAGAGTGAAGTACAAAGACATAAAGAGAAGATGACAGCGCCGTGAAGAGAAGAGGTTTTTCTGCAGCACAAATAGGAAACCAAACACAGACAAAGAGGCCATAAAGATGGAGATGAACCTGCCTCCCTCTTTAAAAAGAAACCAGACTGGATCAGTACAAACACACAGAATTAATAACAACATAGACAACATAGGAATTTTACTCAATGCCATAATTGGAGGCATTACCAAGCTCCAGTGACTTGTTTAGGGGCTGATATCTGTCTTTAATTAAAAGAAAAGAAACACCATCCTTCATATGTTTCATCACTAACGACACAGAGAAGCTCTCTGACATTTCTGCCATCCTTCATTTCAAATTAAACTGCAGCTAAACGTGTCAGTGTCTGACTCATAGTCACAGCTGTGAGGCTCAACGTCATCTTGTACTACTGACCCAAACATCTCCTTTAAAATGTGTAAAGCAGGATTTAAGGAAAGTCAGAGTGAAGCTGAGATTCAAGGCTTGTGACGAAATAATGTCTTGACATTTTGAATTTTAGACAGGTTGAGGTTAAAAATGGACCTCAACCTGTCTAAAATCGAAATGTCTTGGAATGCTGAAGCATTAAGATTTCCCTTCACTGGAATTAAGGGGCCTAAAACCAACCCCATACCATCATCCCTCCTCCACCAAACTTTACAGTTGGATCAATGCAGTCAGGCAGGTAACGTTCTCCTGGCATCCACCAAACCCAGACTCATCCATCAGACTGTCAGACAGAGAAGCGTGATCTGTCACAGAACACCTTTCCACGACTCCAGAGTCCGGTGGTGGTGTACTTTACACCGCTCCATCTGACGCTTGGCATTGTCCTTGGTTATGTAAGGCTTCATGCAGCTGCTCATCCATGGAGACCCATTCATGAAGCTCCAGACACAGTTTATGTGCTGATGTTAAGGCCAGAGGAGGTTTGGAACTCTGCAGATATTGAGTCAACAGAGAGTTGGTGATTTTTATGCACTGTGCTCCTCAGCACTCGGTGACCCTGCTCTGTGACTTTACCTGGTCTGACACACCAACTGACTTATTGTAAAGGTGGCATCTTATGACAGAACCACGCTTTCATCAACTGAGCTCTTCAGAATGACCCATTCTTACACTAATGTTTGTAAATGCAGACTGCAGGGCTAGGAGCTGGATTTTATACACCTGTGACAATGAAACACCTGAATTCAGTGATTGAGAGGTGTGTCCTAATACTTTTGTCCATATAGTGGAGCTTGTCAGTGAAAACGGTGTCTACACAGTGTCTCTTCACCTCTCTTTGAATACATTTCTCCACTATATGATTGCATTGCTCTCACAAGACACCTTTGCTTTGTGACTCTGTGGGACTGAAACTGGATTTTAGACTCCACCGAACACAATGTAAAAATGGTCATAAGCAGTGTTGAGTCTCTCCCTCACCATGCTGCTGTTGAGGTTCTTCTCCACCTTGCAGAAGGTGTGCGGGGGCGTCTCTCCTTTGCTTGGGATGATGATGCAGATGTCCGTGACGGCCAGGGCGGTGTGTGGCTGGCTCTCAGGTGCCCGGCGGTAGGTGACGTAGATGCGCTGAGAGGAATTGCCGCTGATGTTGGCTGGCCGACCGGAGGGTGTGGTCTGGATGAGGTGGCAGCCCTGCTTCAGACGCTCCTTCCATTCATACAGCACGCTGTGAACACGGCAGTCAGCCAAACAACAATCCAAATCAATGTGCAGTTATTGGTGTGATTACAGAATTCATCAAAATGATATGCAGTCATGATCTCATTGGGCCAATTAGGTGGAGCAGCCTGTTTGAGCCCAACACTGGGCATTTATCCCAGTTTTCAGAGGCTGACTGAATGGATGTGATTAAACCTAATGTCTGCTTTGAACCTCGGAGATGGGAGCTTATATAGTGGCTGTCACACTGTATAGATGTCTCTTTAACTTCACCACCAGCACCTTTTCTAAACATAAAGGCACAGTTCACCTGTGAACATTCAGTTATTATCTATTCACCCCTATGCTGTTGAGAATTGGGTGAACTTCTTGTGCATGAGCTGCTGAACAATATCAAGGAGAACAATCTGTGGACAATCTCCCAGCAAACTGCTGACACAGGTCAGAGTTTTTGTCTTCTAGTTCATAATAATTTTCTGTTTAGCAGAAAGACAGCCCAATTGTACAAATCTCATTTTGCTTACAGATAACTCATCTACTCCATCTCCTAATACACACAGTACAGGACATTTAGGAGCATCAGCTTGAAGGATCTGTGAGGGCATAGGTGACCTCTGACCAGCAGGGTATTACCACAGCCATGCCAGCATCAGTGACCGTAACGTTCATTTGATTACATGTTACTGAGGTGAACCTTCTGTTTCTAAACGTGACACTTAGCAGATCTGCACCACAAGAAAACAAGTGGAAAATAAATGGTTCTTTCTCAGGTGGTGTACATTGAAGAATGTACCGTGACTTAAAGCTAGTGACACAGTGGATGAGGAGCTTGTGCCAAAAAGAATGATCTTTGTTGTTTGTGTTTAAATGGTACAATGAAAATTGGTTAATTTAAAGTCTGGCTATAGTCTACAGAGCATTTAAAGTGAGAATCACGATTACAATTTCAGATAATGGATTGTTGCTGTGATTAAATAGATCATAATATCGGTTTCTGGCCACCCATAATGGGAGCGTTCAATTAATCTAAACCTATAGACTGTCCTTTTTCACTCATTGCTATGGAAACTATACAGCTGTCTGTCACTAATGGTAATAATACCTCCTGATAAAAGACAGTTTGGTAGCTACAGCATTGTAATTAGACACAAGAGGACACTCAGACACCACTAAGAGGACGGGTGCTCAGAGGCACGTAACAGTGGTGGTAACATTAAAGATCCCTCTTTGTGCTTCCATTAGCACTCCTCCTCCAACACTGTTCTAAGTAGAACACAGAAGGTGTTTTGTGACTGAAAAGACATCAGAATTTAAAGTGGCTGCAGAATGTTTCATTCTGTCGAATTCATTTTCAGTCCTGTGTTGAGTCTACTGCACTCACAGAAGGGTCTAAACACTGTATGCACATCATTCTGCTGTTATACCACATCAGTCTCTGTTAATGCAGTCTGCTCTATCTGACCGGTGCAGCTGACATTCTTCCATTATTGACAGAGCAGTAGAGTCTGAAGCTGGCCTTTGTGTTTGCTACATTAGACCTTGAATACCTCTACAAACAGCTGGTGTTGTGAGGTATCTGACAGAGTTGTTTAGTGCAGTATTTTTCAAAAGGCCTAGACTTTGTTAGCGTTGAGAGGGCCCAGCTCTCGGTGGCTCGATCCCCAGCCCCTGCAGTCTACATGTCCAAGTGTCCTGGAGCGTGACACTGAACCCCAATTTGTTCATCCCAGCCCAGGTAAACAGGGACGGTTGTGTCAAAGAGGGCATCCGGTGTAAAAACCGGTGCCAGATCCACAATGGGGATGGATAAATCTGCTATGGCGGCCCTAGCACAGATATGTCATAATTCAATGAGTGTGATTATTTTTGATTAACTAAAGTGATCACGTGACTGGATGTGTCAGTGTTTGGCTGGATTTTCCACACGACTTAAGCATTATCCTGGTGAAAACCATGGAGGTGCCAATACTCCTCCTTCTTCCTAGTCCTCAGTATTGAAGTCAAACTGATAACAATACGGCCACTGGTCACAGATATTGCTAATTATTCCCTCTAGAGCCTGGGCAACAATTCACTTTCACAATATATAAAACCTGTGGTTTGATGAGAATCTGGCAATACGATACGCATCATAACACATGAGTTATGATTCTGTAGAGTGCGACATACTGTGATACTGTTAGTTACTTCTTCTGTCTCAGTTGATGATGTTATGTTTGAATGAACGGAACAAAAGGCTGAGGATAAATTACAACACTACCATCTGGTGGTTGGGGGTTTAAACACAACACAACATAAACCACCGATAAAGGCCCATTTACGCTCTACGTAAAAGACGGATACGGAGGCGGACGGAGCCTTCTGTATGTCTTCTGCGTTCATTCCATATGTAATCAGACGAAATGGAGCAATACCACGGGAAATGGTTGGGGGCAGTGAAGTTCAATGCAGGCAAGGCACGACAAATGTGTAGGAACACAACAAAGAAGAAAAAAGTGAAGCCATAAAGTGTAAAAACTCTCTGTCCTCATGTCTCGATGTAATTAATGACGTCACAGACCACCGCCGAGGACATCGTTGATGCTTTGTATTTACTAGGCACATTATCTCAATCTCCTCCGACCATCACCATATTTGTTGTTGAAACTTTCAAACTTCACTGCCCCGCTGCGGTTGTATCGATGTCGACGTAGAGGACGTACAGAAGTATGTACGGGTCGACGGATAGACCGTTTGTGGACGGACGTATACATTTACGTACGTAGAATAAATGGTCATTTGGAATATTTGCAAGTAAATTATTATTTAAAGATTGAGACAGTATATTTGAGAATCAATACAGTATAAAAGAGAATATCACAATACGCTAGTTTATCAGTATTTTCATGCACCTGTGTGGGGCAGTAAGCAGAAATGATGGCTACAATCACATACACAAACATACGTCAGCTTCCCATTAGTCCGACCAGTGTCTGGGACGTGTCGCCCCTCCGAGCTATCAGCACACAAAGCTGCTGATGCTGTCTAAGCAGAGCCTGATAAGCACTGGACTCTGCAGTGTCACCGGCCTGTAAGAGCCTCCTCAGCGCTGTCATCACCTGCCTGTCTCAGCCAAAGGTGTGAGAGCACTCAACAAGCAGCAGTGAATTCCCTCCGTTCAAAAGATGCTGCTGTGGAGGACTTCTTTGGTGCTGCTTCACAATATTCAACGTTCTGTCGTACAGTCACTATGCAGAATGGCTGCGAGGCAGACAGAGAGCGGCTGCTGTGGGAAAACTGCTGCACAGGAGGAGTTTTCAGGCAGAGCTCAAGCTTTTCAGAGCTGATGTATAGACTGGACTCTTTTCTGTACTCCATACTCACAAGGAACGGCAGAGCAAAGACGCTGCTTTATCATAACAATGGTTTGTATATCCACAGTCCTACATCTTCCAGTTTCCCCATTGACTGCTGAACACAGACACGACTTGCTGGTGTGGAGGGTTATTTCCACACATGTAAGTACAGAGCGTACATGCTGGTTGGCTGTCAGCTGTAATCATTATGATGAGTTCAAGAACATCTTTTTGGTGTAATCACAGGCGACATGGGGTCATAGGAGAATCATTTTTTGTTGCTATTAATTGTGTCAGTTTGGTGTGTCTGGGGCAACAGGCGGAGCCGGTTTAAGCTACAGCTGAGCTGGGGCTGTTGGTGACATGCAGGTACACTTTAAATGTTGCTGTCTTTAAATTGCTCATAACGGCAATGTTCTAACCAAAGTTCAGGGATTCTCTAGCAGCACCATGAGTTTGACATTTGTCTTTTTTAGTGTAATGTCTCAGCAATCATTGGATGAATTCTCTTAAAATTTGGTACCAACATTTATGTCTCATTCAGAATGAATCTTTTATAACTTTGGTAACCCCCTCATTTTTTGTCCAGCATTATAAACAGGTCATAATTAGAATCTGTTGATTTTAATTTGATTGATTATGGTTAGTAAATGGCTATATTTCCATTAGCGTCAGTGGTAATGTGTGGTTAACTGGCAAATGTTAGCATGTAAACATGTTAGACAAAGATAGTGAACATGATAGACATTTTACCTGTTAAAAATCAGCATGTAAGCACAGTCATTGTGAACACATCGGCATGCTGATCTCAGCTGTGTCTAAATACAGTCTCACAGAGCTGCTAACATGGCTTTAGTCTCCTAGCCTTATTTATACACACAGGTTCAAACACAGAAACAAAGTTAAAGTCTCCTTTGGTACTTACCCCAGGTCAGTGAGTGGCGGCTTGTCGCGACCCCGCCGGTAACAAAGGAAGATCTGGGGCGCCATGAGGCCGCCATTGTTAAGATCAGCCAAGTGTCCGGTTGGTGTTTCCTCTATGCAAATGTACCCTGGTGGCACCTCCTCACCCATCGAGCGGATCACCACCGTCACATCCGTGACGGGTGCCTTTGGCTTGGCCGTCTTGTGGCAGACATCATCAAAGTGGATCTCCTGGTCCAACGGCTTGGACGGGTCCGTCAAACCAGCCACCACAAAGTAGTCGGCTACACGAGGGCCTTTGTCCTCCATCATCTCCCATCCCCGCTAACTGCCTGCATGGTTACAGAGGGTAAGAAGAAGAGAGACATAAAGACAGGATGAGAGAGAGAGGCGTAGGGGGAAATTGATTTTCGTTGTGGTAGAAGGTACAGATGGTTCTTGCGTCCTTGCAAAGACAGTAAAATAAAGAAACCGGAGTCATAAATCTTACTGAGGCGAGGCCAGCAGAAGGGCAAATAAAAAGAGGGTATAAATGTGAGGAGGAGAGGAGATACAATTAGGTGTAAGGCAGTGAGCTAAGAGTCTGATCATAATGACTTCAGTTCACACGACCAGCTAAAGGTTCAGCTCAAACACACCCTGACAAGGGCAGAACATGGTCAGCATTGAAGGTTGTGAACCTTTCTCTTACTCTAAAAAAGTGAAACAGCACAGTTAGTGTTAATGATCTGATTCAGAGGAGTAGTGAGGTGTTACTTTACCCTTTATATTCTGCCTAAATTACAGGCTGGATGCACATAAAAACCTGCTTGTGATATCATGAGGCCCATAAAGCAGGAGGATAAACATTAGGTTCCTTAATCCGTCCTGAGACAGGCGCGTCCCGACTACACAACATTTTCTGAAGAAGTACAGACAGAAGGTAAACTGACACAAAGCACTAAAGAAACATCTCAGATGTTGCCTTTGACATAAAATAATGAAAACATTTTCAAAAGGTTACCCTCAATAAAATCTGTACCCAATCAAATGCTGCATTCAGGAAACGAATGTCGTTTGTCTGCTAGAGCGTCATCACAAATCATCTACAGTTATGTCCATATGTTAGACAAGATTTATTTTACTGTCATGTCAACAAAGTTAAGATAAAATATACAAAAAAAGACGTAGAAAAGCAAAAAGAGGTGTCACCAATACAGTCAGACATAATATGATAAAAAACAGGTCAAGTTCTTGTACTGTTAGGTAGGTCTTGTACTAGGTAAGTGCTAGTTGTGGTATACAGTACATCCTACTAAAGTGCTTACGCATTCGAGTTCAAGTATCGAACGGCTTCAGGTTATGTGTTGTTCCTGAGGCGAGATAACCTGCACTTCAGACTCTGAAATCTCCTCCCTGAGGGAGGGAGTTTGGGTGAGAGGGGTCAGCATTCACCGTTTGCACCTTATGTCTGATGCGTGTGGTATATATGGAGGGAAGTTCACAGCCTACTATGCTGTAGCATAAAATGCCCTCTGAAAACAAGTCCATATGAAGGGTCACTTTAGTCCACTTCCTCAGTGGTGGACTCATGGGAACTGGCTTGTTCCTGTCCTACAGGGCTGTCTGCAAGTATTCCTCCCTGAAACAACTGCTGATGATGGGGTTACACACCTTCTCCGGCTCTTTCTGCTGGTGTTCACGCTACTCTTTATCAGCCAACTGATGGTCACATCACACTTCTCAATCACCTTCATCTTGTTTTGTCCTTTATGTTTTCATCCTGAAAACTACTCTTCAAATTCAAGGCGTAGGACTCCGGGGAGTTCTTGGCAGCCGTTTTCTCCGTCTGAAGGTCGTACTTCTCAGCCCTCTCCATCATCCTCTCGATGTCCTCTTTGCTCAGACGGCCCTTATCGTTGATGATGGTGATCTTGTTCTTTTCGTCGGTGCTTTTTTACGCCTTGGATACATTCAAAATGAGGTTGGCATCGACATCAAACGTTATCTCAATCTGTGGGAATGGGATTCCTGTCAGCTCAAACTTGCCCGGTTGTTGTCTTTGGTCATGGCTCTCTCCAGTTTGTAGACCTGGATCCCCAGACTGGTTGTCGGTGGTGGTGGAGATCTGGGTATGTTTGGTGGGGATTCTGGTCTTGTGTTTAATCAGTAACAGCAGTCACAGCTGTGGATGTTTGCATCATGCAACAGTTCGAATCTCCAAACCGCATGAGTGCCTTTTCTGTTTCAGAAACAGAGACAGACTCAACAAACACCCACAGAGGATAGACTCAGTGTTACTTGGACCAGTGGTGCAGTCAACCACTGATAGTTTGCTGTGTCTTGATTACAGTTTAACACAACAGAGGAGTGGGCAACACACAGGTCAGAGTCTGAGTCAGAACTACTAACATTTGGGGCCAAAGACTCAACTGAAAACAATATCAATGGTGTGAGGAGAACCTATAACAAATCTACAAAGAGAATCTGCATGAGGCTTTGTCAAAATTATTAAATATCCTTAAGATATTTTGTTGCCTTGGTTTAAAATTCTTTTTGCCCTTGGTGCCTCTTTTTGGCTCTATTGTAATGATTAAATCTGTGTACCTGCACACCAAGTACACAGATTGGCCATGAGACACAGGACACACACATCAAATGTCTCTCATAGAGGACATTATTTTGCACAGATGGCAAATAAAGGACGTGAAAGCTATTTTATTTCTTTAAAAACATTCACTACTTGGTGTCACAGCCTGGGACAATTCCTCACCCACATAGCCATCTCATTGCAAGCCGAAATCCAAGAGTTTCTGCTCAATTTAATTTTTGAATAATTCAAATGAAGACCAGTGATTCCAATCATATGTAGTCAGAGGGTGTGGAAGGAGAGGATTAATTAGCAGGGTGTGTCCGCTATTGCAGATGCCTTTGTCAGGCAAAAGGCAAAAAAGCTGCCAGCTCCAGTCTGTGTGATGCTATGCTAACAAGACTTCAGCTATCACAGCAAATATAAACCACTGTCAGAGCCTCCTTTTATTCCGTCACCATTAGAGACTATTGTCAGTGAAAAAGAGATCAGAGGGACGAAATCTTTCTCTGCTAGTGAATCTCCTCCATCTCCACTCTTTGTTCAGCCACTGTTGAAGGCATTTCATGTAAAGTGTTCTTGTGACACATGCTGAACTCAGTCAAGAAACAATATGAAAACATCTGTGTCATCTTCAACATATAAAATCATACAGAATGAATCTGGTGTCATCCAGGCTGCGGCCAGCAGCAGATGGAACAAAATGCAGTTTGTTTCTGTAGTTTCTTCATTAACAGTTTTCAGAGTGGTTCTGTCTCGTTAGCGGTTTAAAATCTAAATAAAGCTGGGTGTTTATGGGTATGATTAAATGATCTTAACACGATCAGTGAGCTAATCTTATGTCCAAACAAAGAACAACATGGGTTCTGTCCTTGACTATGACAGCTTTTGACAAATGGAAAGAAAATACCGGTTAACTGTGTTCTGGCTGTTGCACTCAAATTACAAATGCATTTCACTTCATCACACCTTCACTGTGAGAAGCCTGTCACTGATGAGGAAACAGTGACGGTGAACTCATTTTCTATGCAAAGTGATGTCTAGTCAGGCTGGTTCATGCGTCCCACAGTGTTCACGGTGCACTGGTGTGCAGCCGCATGTGCCAAAAATGTTATCATTGTGTCTCCTCTCATCAAATATGAAGCGTCAATATGTGACAACCAGGGATGGAGACTTCATCAACTTTATTTGACCAGAATTGCTAATAGGATTTGGCATCCTTTGGATTTTAACGATTCTGATTCCAATTACGATTCTGCTTTTCGGTTCTGGTTCCTGACGATTCTCGAGTCCAGTTCTTTGAGGGGCAGGGTCAAAACAGACCACATGCTTATTTCACAGAGGAGAAATGTATTTAAAAAACTTTTATACAAGCCATTCTGTACAAAGAATGTATCGTTCATTATGAATGACTCATTCATAAATTCATGTGATTGTCATGGGATCACTGCTGGCTACTAGTGTTAGAAATCTGTGGACGTTCGTCTACGAAAAAATACATTTCAGTATTTGCGTTTGACTCCGTTTATAGCAGTTCGGTCAAGTACAACTTGTTTGCTGTCTCACTGTTGAGAGTAAGACAAACATTATTTAATTTTTGCTGAATTGCGATGAGGTGCTGCAGGCTGTTGGCTCAGGTGCAGCGCGTCAAACACGGGACACTCACTGATTTGTGCACCGTGTAGGTGCAGTTCTTTAGTCATGTTCGTTGTGCATCCTCCCTTGCACTAAATAAGTTTAGCACAGATGTTGCACTGTGCCGACCTGGCATTTTTCAGGGTAAAATAAAGCCACACGTTTGAGCGCCGCCTGCAGTCCATGGCAGAGCCTGGCTGGAAGTCCCCATTCAACCTGTGAGACGGAAACTACAGAAGCCACCTGCCACCACCACGGACACTGAAACTTAACTTGAGCACGAGTGACATTTATGTAGGTACCGATAAGCAGAACCGAAATTCAAATTTCTTAACCATTCCAATTGGATCAGTGCCCACCCCTAACTGATTAGTCAACCTTCAAAAACATTTGGTGGAATTCATGGACTCGCTGTCTCGGTATCTTCAGGAAAATGTAATGGTCTTTTTGTTCATTGAATAGGCTAGCATATAGCAAATTATGCTTCAAGGGAATTACTTTCCCCAGACATTATGAGATTTAAACATGACAGACTTGAAGGGATGTTTCCTTTAAAAAGAAAACACAGCAATTACCAGAAGCCCTAACTCATGTCTAATACCAAATACTGAATACCGGCAGTCCTCCTGTGGCTCAGCTGGTATATAACTGGCTGAACAAAAAGTGACCACAGGAGCTCTAAGAGCTGCACATCTGCGCAGCATCCTGACTGCTGGACCACATTCTGGGTTAAACTTCCTGTCCAAAACACAGAGCGGACTCATAAATGTTCATGGGACACTCATATTACAACACACTGGTGTAAACCCAGAAAACAGGATGTGGGACACGAGCATGTTTCTCTTTCAGAAATGTTTACTTGAGAATTGAACACAAAATAACGAAATTGCCAAAGGAAATCCTCTCTCATTTCAAAATGAAAACATGTCCCCTGCAGGACTGGTGGAAGCGGATCAGAGATAAACACACACCATACAAATGTAGATATATTTTTATGATATGAACATCTGTTTTTTTTAGTTTGAGTGACAGAGGAGCTGAAGCACAAGGAAAGAGCATTGATCAAATAGGAAATGATGTGTGAGGGAAGCTCAACAAACACACACATTCCTCGTGCAGCTTCACACATGGTCACACCATGGTAAAACCCTGCATGTGAGCATGTGTCTGGAGAGGCCGACAGGTGAGACTCTGGTGTAGTTTTGTGTGGGTGTGTGTTCCAGCCGAGGCCCTGGGGTCACATTCTTCTATGGAAGGCACAAACCTGACATGGTCGATATGTGAGGTTTTGTCAAGTGCAGAATATATGAAAGTACTGTTCTTAATTTAAAACATTCTCAAAGCATACTCAGTCCACATATAAAACTGATGTTAAAATCATACGCACTGTAAAATAACAAGGGGCCTGACATTAAAAAAGGGTGTCAAGAAGTACAGCTGTGATTTCATTTCTCACAAATGGCTGCTGCTTTACTGACCCACAGAGATTTGAGACTCAAACATGAGACTCAAATGACAAAACACAGATGTTTGTCAGTTAACCCTTCGTTTCCTGCTCTAACATCAGAGTACAGTGCCATAGATGCAAAGCCATGAGAGAGCTCTGCAGTGTCCATCCCCCATAGACTGACTACAGGGCCACAGGCGGGGCCAAAGAATGATACTTATCCTTGCTATGCTGTCAACCTGCTAAAAATATCCTGCAAACCAAAGCAGCAGTACCATTACATACATTACGTAAGGTTAACAAAGGTATATGAGGTTTATACTCCCACTGAAATCAAACCACCTCTGTTGTCTTCAACCTGCTCTTGCTGTCTGCCCTACATTTTAAGAAAAGAAGAAATCAACAGTGTTAGTCCATGATGGACCCATAGATGACAGAATGAAAAATTTATTTTAGATTTCACAGTTTCCACTTTCAATGAACCATTAGTCAATATTATATACTGTATGTAAAGGCAATGGAAGAGATTTTTGGATTACCGACATAACAATCTCTGTAACTGAATTTCACGAGTCCGTGCAGAAACACTTAATGCCACATAAGAATAAAAATCTGCTGCACCGCTTAAGCGGTCTGGTCCAAATATCAAAATTTGCTGGCTGCCCCGTCTCTCTCCTGGCAGACTGACCTGGAAGGGAAAACGTAACTTGGTTTTGTAGTCAACACCCAAAGAGAAGTCACCACTGATTCCTCCCACCATGAGACGTTGTGAATATTTAAAAGAGGATGTGCTCAGGCCGCAAGGCTCTTTAAAAGGTCACTGGAGCCCTTCACAGTGGTCTTGAGGCACCGCAGATAATACTTATGTATTTTTGAATAATTTATGCCATGGGCTCATTCAGCAGAAATGCCTTAAGATACGATTTTCCCCAAGAACAAGCAACATTTGTCTTTGTAAAGCAGAGGTCAACTTCAAGTGCAAAGTGCCTGAAAATTGGTTAACTTGCATTGAAGGTATTTTGCGATATGTTACAGCTGGATGAGCTTGGCTCGACTAAGACTGTACAGTAAGGAGTGGAGTGGGAGAGAAGAAGATATGGAGGAAATGCTGCACAGGCCCAAAAACTTTAAACTCAACCACACGCAGGGCCGAGAGCCAGAGCTACAGACAAAGCTTCCCAGCCCAAACTCGCTGACTTATAACCACAGAAAGAGTTCAGGGAGGAGTTCGATTAGATGTCCAACTGGCCTTCAATCAGGTTTTGTTCAAGCCAGCGTGACAGAGGGAACGAGGGGCCAGTGAGACTCACCAAAAGGATGACTCTCCAATGGCCCAGTCGCCGCTCTGAGCTCCAGCTGTATATTCATCAAGCACAGGGACGGCCACAGAAGGGCAGACAAGTGGAGGAGGTGAAGGAATGTGAACATAAACACAAGCCAGTAGGAAGTCTCACTAGCCAACCATCTGTTTCTAGTTAGCCCAGAGAAGTGAGAGTTTGGCTGTGCTGCTTGTTAGAAACAACAGGTCATGCAACGTTTGACAGGAAAGATGACCACTGTGGGAAATTAGCTGAACGTTTCTGATGTAAAACTGCATTCACTACACCTGACTTGTTATTTAACGTAATCTAACCCATTCTGAGAGAAACAACTCGAGCTGCTCCATCTTTGACACATCTGAGTGAGCTGCATCTTCTCAACCTCCAACTCCGAAACCAATAATCAAAATGATTAATAAAAACAGGAGTGGGCCACAATCTTTAGCCGTGACCAGCTTTGTGTATGAAAAGCGTTTCCATGTTCACTGTTGGTACTGAGAAATACGTGAGATAACCCTAGTTTTGGTATCTGCCCCGAGATTCGGATCCACTCCAAAATGAATGTTTTTTATCCTCAGCCCATGCTACACCCATCAGGTTTCATGAAAATCAGGCCTGCAGTTTTTCTATAATCCTGCTGATACACAGAAAATAAACTGGACCAAAAACATGAGATATTTGGGAGGAGATGGATGGAAAAATAGACAAAAGTGATGACAGTGGAGGTGGTTGGTTTGGTTGGTTGATTTGGAGGCTTTAGTCATATGATTAACATATTAAAAACTATTTCACCAGGTGCTGAAAACCCAACAATCTTACTGAGACTCCAGAATTGTAATATTTCACAGTAAATGATCGTACATTAAATCCAAACTGCTTCACTTACAGAACTGAGTTTGCTTGGTTTGCATGAATCTGTGCTAAAGGTCATAATCCTCCATAGATTCACCAGGTTTACAAAAATGAGCCACGATTGCAGGACAGTGTTTCTTATTTTAAAAATATGTTGTACAAACTGGTTTCAAGTACAATGTTCTCTTTGCTTTAATACAAAACTGTATAAAATTACAAACCTTGTCTGTAAATTAATTAACCAACTGCTCTTTAAGTGCAATGCCAATAATGACAAATTACATTTCTTTTTCTTTTTTTGTTTAATTTCACACAGAACTGTGTAAAATTAAAGATACTGTCTGTGAATTAATGAGCCAGCTGTTTAAGTGTAACATGAATAATGAAAGATTAATCTCTGCTCCTACGGTGGGTTCTCTCAGTGAAACACGGAGGAGGCTTGTTAATAACAGTCTTTATTCACATAAATCACAACACTCAACTTAAATGAACACGCTTTCCAGCTTACCAACCTCACAACCTCATTCCCAATCAATCTGCTGCTTTGATATATCTTTTGTGTGTGTGCTGGCAACGCTGTAAGACTAGCTACATGGCGAAAAAGAGTACAGAGGAAAAATAAGTTTAAGAGTAATAAGTATGGCAAATAAGATACTGTGTGCTCATCTGCTTTGCACATCAGGCTCACAGAATAAAAATAAAAGAATAGAAGAAATTTGACTGAAGTTTAAAGCGATCTTTCTTGGCTTGAGTGGAATTATGTTGTGGATAATTAAGCATCAACCAAGATGGATGGTGATGCAGCAGGAGGAGACATGCTTTAGCTGCTAGAAACGGTTCTCATTAACGACACCACCTAACATCTTGATAAAAGACAACAAAGCAGAAACAGGTTTCTGGTCCATCTAATGGAGCAAATGAGCCCCATTTCCTATCAATCCATACAATTTAATTGAACAATAATGGATTTTTAAGGTAGATACTAGTTGCACTTGTATATGAATTTGAGTTTGGTGAAGATTTCAGCTTTACACTGCTACAAATAACAACTTTCCAAATGGATTTGCAATCATGGGGTTTCTGAAGACTTTAAGGAGAGTGCTGCATCACTGTTTAGACGTGAAGCTACACAAGTGTTTTTGTGGACTAAGACAATGGGGCATGGTTCATTGTTTGTTAAATGTTAACACTACATCTACTACATCTTTTTATTGCACCTGATGTTCCACCTGCAGAATGCTCTTCTGTCGTTTAATGTTAGCAGCAGAGGCTTGGATAGATGGAGCAGCTTGTTTAGCCTCCTAAAATGTCATTGATGCTAAAAAGTGAGATGCATTATTAAAGCGCTTAAGTAAAAGAACAGCAGCAGAGTGTGAAGAATGTTGCCCCCTTACATGCATTTAAAGGATACAGATATCAAGGTAAACACTGTGATACTAAAAATACTAATTCCCACATTTCAGCCCTAAACAACAGGTTACCATCCTGGTTCTGTGTACAGTATTAGAACAGGTGACGAGCCAATGTACAGCTGTGTGGGAATTGATACCATGACTCAAGGAAACCTGATCAGACCAACCTGACTCCTCTCCCAGCCTGATCTTTTAATTCCCTCACTGGCAGAAAACTGTTGTTGAGGCTGGTGTTCAGCCTTCAAATCAGACAAAGTAATTTGGTTCACAGTGTGACCTCATTTTATTAGCATCTTATTAGGGCCCTATTGTTCTACAAGGAATTATCATTATTATTATCATTTATTTGTTTCTTTTCTGAAATGAATCGCCTTTTTGGGGGCTTTCCCATGGAATGAATGAATAATCTTTTAAACCTTATAAATCCAGAGGACCACACAGCAGCAGCAGCATAGAATAATATGAGAATCACATAATTACATCCTTCACCATTGGAGCCCTGACTGTGGCATCTGAGAACGTTTCAATTAAATCTATCAGCACTAAGTGGAACACAGCAGAACAGCAGACTTTAATGTAATAATAAACAAGATCTATTCTTCACTGCGTGTGAACACAGTTCCATCTATTGCTCAAACATGCTACAAATAGGCTCCTTACAATATGTCTGGCAGATATACAGATGATTTCTTTCATTATGAGTCACAGTTTATTGGACCGTATTAGAAAGGTGGAGAGAAGGAGTCTGAAGAGATGTCCATGTTTCTGTGTCTGTTCTGATTAAACATATATATATATATACACATGTATTAATGTTGACCTAAGACAATTCTTTTTAGTGGTTATTTATTTGCAATAAACTTTTTATGACTGAACCCATCCATCACACGCTGTGCTGCACCACCCACCACCACAAATACATTCTACATTTAACTAAGATATATGTTTTGTAAGAATTATGGCTAAAATAGACTATTTCTACTCGTCTCATTCATTACATTTGATTTGATTTCTGGAAATCATCTCCTGACCCCACCACTGGCGTCTTTTTAACTGTCTGTTCTTCAATGGTGTGTGGAAGAGCGGCTGATTCCATAAATTTCCTTTGGGATCAATAAAGTGTCTGTATGTCTACCAGCAAGGGAAGAGAGGATAGAAAAGCAGGCAGAGAGTCAGGCTTTCTATTCATCGTTCTGACTGTGACAGCAGAATGCTCGACGACAACTCTCTATCCTTCTTTTCTCTGTTCTCTCCATCAACCTCAACTCTTCCTCCCAGTCTGTTGTTATGCAGGAACTTTGACAGGGTTGTTATGGCCAGTGATCAGGAGTATATGGATCACTTTTCTCAACAAAGTGGTATCCTTGTCTTCTCAAGGGAAGGTTTTTTTTCGGAGTATTATGGATTCGTTGATATGGTCAAAGCATCTCTGATTTTTCCTCACTCCATTTCTGCTTCTTGAATTTCTCTCTAAATATTGAAGGATGACAAGGCAAAAGAAAACACAGAGGAAAACAAGAGATGCAGGTTGGGAGATAACAGCAAACCAAAACCAAGGCAGGACTCTGTCCTACAAAAATAATGGCCAGCTGGTCTTACTTCAGAGGTGCAACACTTGACTATGGAGCTGCACAGTTTAGCCCTTTAATCCCAGAGATAGTACAAATCATAGATGTTTTTGAACATGAGAGAATGAGAGCTGACTTTACTGGACATATTTGTTTTTTATGCTGCAATGCACAGAATATTTACTAGATAATAATGAACTATAACATCTAAATGAAGTCATACTGGCAGTTGCTTTAAAAATGGTTTCCTTCTTCCTGGAAGTCAACCTGCTGATTTTGCACCGTCTGGACCAAACTTCATGAACTTTGTGGATGATAAGAATAATGGAATAATCTCTTATTTTTATATTTATGATTTTGTTGTACTTTAAAAACTGGTTTTAACTTGTAACACTATTTATTTTTTACCCAATCTACCTGATGACACTAAAGAGGATTTGTACTAAAAGTAGTGTATTTCTCATGGGCGTCCGGAGATGTGCCTTGGGGGGGGGGGGGGGGGGGAATATATCTGTTGTTTAAGTTATTGAGTATAAAAATCTACAAGCTAAACATGAAGAAATATTAAACACACTAATGTAAGCCATGGTGTAAATGTGTGTTCCAATGTTATAGTGATGAAGCTGATTATAAATGTTACTATGGCAACAATACCCCCCCATTTATTTCACCCATTTGTCTCTAAATAAAGTGTTGAATCAAACAGTTGACTCTGATGTCTCTAGTCAATCTGTATATCAGTTTAACAGTAGTTGTACAAACCATGTTTTATTATTTCACACACAACAATGTTGTACAGTTCTTACTAAATCTGATCACAAGCAGCGACACCATGTTCATGGATATCTGCAAAAAGGTTCACCATAAGATTGTTTACAACACTTGCTCATGAAACCCTTTTAGGTCCTCATAATGTTATGGCTGCTCATTGTACATTCTTGGATGTGTTTCCTACTCCTAACTTTTTTCTGAACTCGATAATAAAAATCATCACGCCTTGCAGTTTGGTTTGTATTAGACGTGTAAAAGGGGCTTCCTGGGCTCTGGGCCTGTTCGTTGTGCCTGGGTCCCTGTGGTGCTATGGGTTCTGTGTCCTGGGTGTCCTCGCAGCTGGGCTATCTGGCCTCTGTTGGACTTTGGGGGGGGGGCCCTTTGCACTGGTAGGAGTCTCTCCAGCTTGATCCTGGCCCAACACTCCAGCAACCACTAAGACCCGATCTTCAGTGTTAATTGGGCCCACCAGTGCCTGCTGAGCCAGTGTTTGTGGCCAACATCACCGCTCGGTGTTTGGTTCTTGGGACTCTTTAGGTTCTGGGCTGGTTGGGGGTGTTTGGATTATAAACCACTATCATCAGTGCATGTCTTTTCTGTACTGCCTGTCCTTTTGTCCTTGTCTGTCTTGTTTTGTCTATGTGTTTCACACATGGTGGATCAACACCCTCTTTGATGAGAGATAGGTATTAGTTCCAAATCAAATGTAAATAGGCTAGTTGTTCAAAGAGGCTGCTGTAGGTCACAGGCACACACTCACACGCACAGAAATAACACTTATCAGCTGCAAGATCAAACTGCATATAGTTTCAAATAATGCTTTTTACCAATTCTGGCATAAACCATTAATATTTATGCAGACAGATTTTTTTTAAAGAAAAGAAAAAAGACGTGTAAACGGACTGCCTGTGTGTTTCCGTTACGTTCTATACACATGGTGTTGTAACTTTAATGTTTAAATGCTGTGTAGCTAGTTGGACTTTCTTTAGCCATGAAGGCCTCTGAATATTATTTTCACAGTCTGTCACTATATCTGTCCAAAAATAACACAGTTAATAGTGAAAAGGAAACCAGATGAACTGATATACAAAAGATCGTGTCTCCGTGTGTCCATACTGCTCTTATGGCTAATTCCCTTGCTTTAGAAGACAACTGAAGAAAATGGGGACTTGTTTTAAAATGTTTCACTTAAAAATGGGATAAGTAGTCTTTTCAAATGAATTAGTGATCTCTCTCTTCAGGAGACTTGTGCCATATGAGCTGTATGGAGTCATTTAATGTCTGTTTTCAACCATCTTTTATGTTTCAAAACGAGTCCCCATCTTCTTCAGGTGTTAAGGAGAACGCTGCAGCACTGTTTTACTGTGGAGCTCCAGAGATGTTTGTTGACTAAGAAACTTCACCTGAATTTCCATCAGCATTGTGGTGAACAGATTATGAGTGACTTAATTTTGGGGCAAACTGTTCCTTTAAGTAGTCATCCTGAAACATGAGAGCAGCTACACTTCCCAACCTGCCCTATCAGTCGGAGTGCATGTCCAATCCTCAAAGGGTTCAATCAATTCTTAGAACTGCTCTGACTCAACCGAACATTATTTACTCAACACAAGCACTAACAACTGAAACAAATGAAATGTGTTTTGTTTTCTTACAGATCTGCTCAGTTCCAAATCTCACATTAGAAGATTAGATTAGTGCCCAAGTCTCAAATTCACCATGAGTCTCCAGATGCCACCCACTAACTGAGAACACATACATTATTGCTCCTTGCAGACAATACTCTGGGCTTACAGCTAATTAGTGTTTGTGGATGGTAACGTGTCATCTTGTTCCATGTAAATCTTGGGCAGCTTTTCTTTCCTACTGCAGTGTTTTGGCTACATTACATGAAAATGGCAACCATAGTGTGCTGTGACCTTCACAAAATCGCTCACACAACACTTCTAACAGCTCTTGTTACTATTAGGTTTGTGGACTGGATATCATCAAAATCTTTTGTTTGAACTCATGATCGTGTCAGTTTGGCGCAAACACTGAAAAACTGGAGACCAAATTCTAGATCAGTTTCTTCATTGTGCGTATTTTTGTATGTAGCTTCTGACGCTCAGTGTATCTCAATAAAAGTTTTTAGAAATAGACGTTAGTGGTGTGGGGTCATGGGAGTTGTTGTCTTCATTGTTTAACAACCACGCTTGCTGATGGAAATTTGGCTTGACTCATGTTTGAAAGTTTTAATCACATTATGTTTAGTCAGCTTCAAAGATTTCCTTCCTCACTCTCTGACTCCCTACTGGACTTTATAGCAACAGAAGACCCAATTAAATGGACCAGTGCCTTACACATCTGGGTTCTCTGGGTTTTCTCTGATGGAAAGACTTTTGTCATAGAACTACACGATTTGACAGAATATATAACACATTTTTAGTTGTTCTGAGAAAGTACAACACAGAAATGCAGCATATTATATCTTTAATTGATCAGATATGAGTTGCTTTCATAATGTGAATCATATAGTATTTTTTCATTGAAGCAGTTTACTGTAAAACTATCAGTGTTAGGATAACATCAAACAGAAGCATTGGAGACGTTTGGCTTATTTGTTGTGGTTTTTAAAAGTGTTAAAATTTGTATTATGTATAACTTTTAACACATATTATAAGCTATAAGTCTTATATTATAAGAGAGTATAGAAAGTTATTGTTGTTAACTTTGTAGACTAATGATATTACATCAAGAACCATAAAGAAATCAGACAGAAAAAGCAAAATTTAAAAAAAAACAACACTCTCAGGAGCAGGAAATAGACCAGAATACTGTCAGGTTGTTTCCAGCAGTTACATCTCTTCCTCTGTGGCTCTTCTATGCCATCATCATCTCTATTATACCCTCCTACTGTATGTATAAAGCATCACTTCATACAACACGCTGGCTCTGAGCTGGATATGGGAGAAGGAATGATAAACAAAAATTGTACTTTGGTGAAAGTGGGTCAAAAGTAAAGCATCAGTTTAACATTGAATTCTGTAACAGTGGAGAAAAGGAAATCTTCTCTGAAACTAGCTAGTAACATTTATTAGCTTCACTTTAGTCTCACTAAGTCATTATGACAGCTAAAATAGGCTGTGCTCTCCTTAGATTTCAGATGAATCTCTCCAGAATAATCCACAGTGCAGTGGTTATAGTGGCTCCAGGCTTCTAGGCCAAGTCTGCAAATATGTGTTCTGCTTAAATAAATCCAGCTTTCTTATAAAAACTTAAAAGGCAGGGAAAATACTGAATAGGAGTTTCTTTGAAAAAAAGATCAACCTATCAACCTATTAGATACTGTTTAACTGTTGAGATGAAGATCTGAGTCTAAGTAATCAATACCTAAATTAATAAATAAAGATGGATGCCAGAACACCTAACTCTCAAAAAAACAACAACAACTAATAAATAAATCCAAAACAGATTAAAAAAATAACCATAAAAATCTTATTTTCCCTCAAAGTCAGACATTTCTGATAAGAATAAGTGGTGTAGGCTGTGCAGCCATCAGTCACTATTGGACCTGAGTGCACCCAATACCAATTTAACATTGTTTATCTCTAAATTAAAGTACACCTAGACTGGTGCATGAACTTACTTAATATTAGGACACATAAAAAGTAATAAAGAAAAAAATAAATAAATACCAAATGCAAAATGCAAATGTGTTAAGGATCCAAATTTCCCAGTGAAGGGTTATTTTATGTCATAGTGACTCTGCAGAAACAGTTGTAATTTAAACAACTGAAGCTTCGGCAGGAGATTACAGGATAACACTTCCTCTCACTGTCACAGAAACATGATAAACTAATGCAAAGTTAAAGTGACTGCTGCAGTAGAACACACGAAAATGCGGGGGGGGGGGGGAGGAGGACTCACATTCTGCAGCTGACACATGAAGTGGGACTCTTATTTGCACACTTTGTTTGTGTTCACTGAATTACGCAAGATGGGAATCACATGCACCCTGTGCCTCAGGTATTTGAGCCGCCGCTGCCACAAGACGGGACATTTGGTGTCAATTATAGGTGGACAGCAGGCATTAACCTTGACTGGTGTCAGGGTAAGAGGAACCAGGGTTACTGGGTGGACCTGGAGTCTTCAATCAGCTGAGCAGACACTGTCTAGTCATTTGTGCTTTGACCTTCTACTCACTGTTGTAAATCCTCATCAAGGACCTTCACTGAACTAAAAGCACACCATGCAATCGCTCCATGTCATGTGGAGTAGGGCACCTTTCTGCCCTCTGAACATGAACACGCATAGCGCACACACAGCATGCGTCCATCATGTGCACAGCAGAATCCGACCAGGAGACATCCCATGATACGTGAAGAGAGGCTTAGAAAGCATAAAAACACAGAGCAGACAGAGGATTTATGGGATCACAGTGTAGGTTACCTCTCTGGTATGTGGAGCTGAGGTTTTCAAATCACAGGCTTCAGAGTATTTCTGTCACACATATGATTTGACGAGACTTGCCTGTCCTGTGCAACACCACTAAATGATGCAGAGGGGAATTTTGTGGAAGTGAACCCTCAGGAAGTCTGGCCACAAAGGCAGCCATCAGCAGTGCTCCTGTCTGTCGTCTGTAATGTCGTCTGTAATGTCAGAGAGAAGCAGCTGACTCTCCAGATGAAGCCCTGTTATTTCTACAGCTCAGGCTCCTCTCCTTGCACTGGCAGGATCTCTCACACAGACATACTTGCAGTGATGCACCACAGTGGTGATTAACACACTGTGGTGATGAACTCTCTGGATTCTTTCTTACACCACCAGTGAAAGCTCAAAAACCCTATTAAATCACTGACAGATTTAGAGTCTAGACTTTTGAATGCTTTACAAAGCAAGACATCCATCCATTTTCCATAATCTAATTATCCTTCACGGGGTCGCAGAGGGGATGGAGCCTATTGCAACTGACATCAGGCAAGAGGCGGGGTACACCCTGGACAAGTCAGTTCATCAGATGACCCCTTTACACAGCCTGTTCAAGGCTGAACTGCCTCAAAGGCGTAAGTAATGAGGGGTGACTGATGCTGTGCCACTGATCCGGCAGCAGAGGGAGTAACAGAGCTGAATCGACTGTCTGTATAAACACGTTAATGGGGTGTGTGGCACGTTTGACCACATATTATGTGTGCGACTCACAACCAAGAGGCTCCTTCACTAAGATCAGAAGACAAGATCAGTCTAAGGCAAACACTGAATACAACATTGAAATAAAATGGCAAAAACAAAGCACAGCACATACGTAAAGCCGAGCTCACGCTGCAGAAGAATCAGGCCGATTTCACCCCGATTCAACCCTCCCAAGAAAACTGGTCTGGAACTTTGGTCGGTGCCAATTTTCGGTAAAGATTATCTGGTAGTGTGAGGCATTTACAGATCCAGTCTTACACCTCCTGATAATCAGGGCCACACCTCTAATTTCAAACATGTTTGATATTTAGGAGCTACAATCTGGATGATTACGTCAATACTTTCTGAGGGAGATCACGACTGCTAATGATGGAGACATCCCGGAGCAGCTGACGGTGCTGCCTAGCAACAGTACATATTTTAGCCAATTAGGCTTTCATGAGCTAGCACACCATTCTAACAAAAGAATGTGCCATTACAGCAACATTATGATAACTTAAAATACATGGGTGAGCATAAAGAAATTAACTTAAGATGTAAGGTTGTGACAAAAATCTAAACATAAACTACAGTGTAAGAAATAACAGGATGTTAATGGATAACTCAGAGGAATAAAAGGGAGGTGCCAACCTCTCCCATGAGGGGAGTAATGAAAAGGGGAGAGGTAATGGGACAAACAGAAAATATAGGGGGTAAAAATGAAGAAGAAATAAGGAGGGGCTTGGAAAATTACCTTAAACACAAAACAAAGAAGAAGCTGGAGGTCCTGGCAGTCAGGTAAGAACAAAACAAGAGTAGAATGTAATTGATTTTGTGTAATTATAATTATATTAGGATTGTCCAGGTTAGACCTGCAGAATGGCAGCTGACTATGTAAAAACACCCTGGATGCTATGCTGCTGTCGTTCTGTCCAGTGTAAACAAGTCAAGGGTCTTTGCTGCGGTGCCATTGAGTGAAAAGGGCTACAGAGACAATCAACCATTCACATTCACGGCTATGGGAAATTTACAATCAGAACATCACCTTTATTGCCTGTTTTTGGACTGTGGGAGGAAGCAGGAGTACCCAGAGGGAACAACACAGACATGGGGAGAACACGCACACAGAAGGGCCCCAGGTTGGGATTCAAACCCACAACCTTATTCACGGCTTGAATTTAAAGCGAGATTTCGGTATTGCGCATAATTTTATCGATTCCCGCAAATCTAGCACTTTTAATGCAGCAAATTCCCGTACAGATTTACACCGATGGTCTGTTCATTTTCAGCCAACGTTTTCGCTGGTGCAGAACAGGGTACGGCTGGCCACAAGCGCTCTATCAGACATACCGATTTCTGCCTTGGACAACACACCTGGCATGCGTCCCGTTCTCAACAAGGCTACAAGGTCCCTCAGCTGTTGCAGAATCTCTCGCTAGCATACGCTGCTGGCTCAAACATAACTCTTTGAGATCTGAAATGGAACTGATACAGAAAAAAAAACTGGAGCCCGATGGAGCTAACGCAAACAGTAGCTATAGTGATGTCAACATCAACGACGTTAACATTCAGGATCGTCAGACAGGTAACGGTGATGTTATTAAGGAGACACAGCAGGCCAAAGACACGTTCCAGGCTAACTGGCTCAGAATAAATCCATGGCTTGAACTCAACAATGACGAAATGAGCTGCTAGAATTGTAAAATGTGCGTTACTGCATCTTTTACCAGCCGATGATACAAAACGTAAACTTTACGTGTCCACTCAGATGGTGTCTGTCATACATAAGCCTTGACAAGAAAGTATACGACAGTGTTGATGCCTAATGTTGCTCAAGTGCACAGTTGCAGTGTGAGGAGAAAATTCAAAATTTGCCCACCTGGTTAAATTAAGTAAATTTATAATAATATTAATAAGTTAAATTCTGTAATTAAGTAATCTCTGATGGCAAGTCAGCAAAGTCATCACAGTCTTGTGAATGTGAACTGAAGCACACAACTGGATCACAACTGGATCAAAACTGGATCAAAACTGGATCAAAACTAAATTCAGAAATTCACTGAGTGATTCAAACCTCACCAACATGATGCTCATTTCAGAGCTTGGCCGTCCCGTGAGCAGTCTGATCTTAATTAAGTTGTTATTAAGTGGAAAGAGATGAAGATGAAGAGGAGGAGACAGGGCAGGGAAAGAACAGAGCATGTCATGGAGACAGAAGAAAAGAAAGCACTAAGAGACTGAGGACACTGGTGCAGCTCAAACAGATGAGCAGAAAGTGAGAAGGGAAAAGAGACACGTCAACGCATACATTTAAGAGAATGCCTTAACATGGAGGAGAGCGACAAAATGCAATCTGAGGACTAAGTAAGACCTGCAGTAAGCCCACAAGTAGTATCCTGCAAAGTGTATAAATCCACCCCATGTGAAGAGTTTATGGGAGAATTCCCCCTCACTTTGAAAAATGAATTTCAGGCCCTGTTATTCTTTTACCACTGAGCCCCGGAGCAACACAAGAAATCATGATATGACTGCCTGCAGCTTTTGTCCCAATGCATAAAAGCATTAAGACATTTAATGAGACAAACCGAACAACCTAAAAATAAGATGAGTTAATGAGGTGGACAACAAGAGGGTAGTACGCACGACTTAAAGGCTGGATACCCAGTGCCCTATATAACAAATGACCACAGGTTTTAAAGTGGTGTGACGACTGTTTCGTTTACATCACGTCACACACACTACAGGTGACGTAAATGTTAAACAACTGGCGAACAACCTGTGGCACAAATTTAGCTTCGGGAATGAGAGGGTCATATATTAAGAGGGCAGAGATAGCACACAAAACACATGTAGCTAAACAAATGTAGCTAGCATTAGGGATTACTAGCTAGTTTTACTAGCAGCTGCTCGGTAAATCCCCCACCACTCAGTCGGTATAGCGGTTCATCATTCAGAGCTTACCCCACTTCTGGACGTCAAATCTGTCCTCGCGCTCAACTTCGGCCGGTGTCGTCTACCGGTGTAGTTTCATCACCGCGCTGCCGGGACCGAAAGGGAGACACGACCTGTGCGGGTGTCGTTAATAGGTGGTTTACTGTCAGAATGTAACCGCGCGAGGCTCCTTCTGCCTGTCAGTAAGCTGAGCCGGCTGTACGCTCCGCCGCCATCTTGGTTGTGATGGGAACCCGCCGTGCCGCGCGGGCGCACGCTCACACACTGAGTGTCGGGTTGACATCAGAGCCAGCCTCTCCCAGCATGAAGGCTCTCATGTTACCTCAGCATTATCTACTCATTCACTGCTGGAAGCTAACTTATTACCATTATCTATCAGGTTTACTGGCAAAATCTACTATTGATCAGCTGCCAATAACCACATCAAACAGGAACAGTTTAAATAGATCAATATATCAGATATTAAAGTGTTTTTCCCCAAATCTAACCCAAAGTCTCCTTTTCCTGACTCCTGCAGTCTCTAAATGATTCAACCCTTAATGACCAGCATCTCTAGTTCTTTGTAGAGACCCTATGACCTGCTGCAAACATGATGCATATCCAGACTCCGGCTTCTGGCAGCGTTCCTGAGGAATCTTAGCCCATTCCTCATGGACAAAGGCCTCCAGTTCTGGAATATTCCTGGTTTACCTGCTGCAAACACCTTCTTCAAATCCCACCAGAGATTTTCTATGGGATTCCAGTCAGGCGACTGTGACGGCCTCTAGAATGATCCAGGACTTCTTCTGAAACCAGGCCTTGGTGGACTCTGAGGTCTGCTTGGGATCATTGTCCTTTGGGAACATCCAAACCTTCTGGGTCTGATCTAGATGGTTCTGAGCTACTGGAGCCCACTTTTCTGGAGCTTTTGGGTCAGCAGTGGTGAACGTCTTGGAGCCCTGATGTAAATTTAAGCCTTAACAGAAAAACTTTTGGGACTCTACTGCTAAAGAAAGTCTATGAAGGATGGCTCTGTGTTTTGCTCCCTTTAATTCATTTCCACTTTGTGCTGGAGGCAAGAATATATGATGGAACTGGTTGGAACAGCTTCACTAGGAATATGTGGGGTTTGGTTGGTCGTTCAGACTCATTAATCCTTTAAATGTACATTTTCCTTTTTGTTCTCAGAAGTTTTTTAAATGAACTCAAATATGTATTTTTTCTCCATAACATTCAAGACTCCAAAATACTAAGAGTGTAAATACATGACAAATGTTTATTGTTGTTTCATTGTTTTTGTCTTTGTCAGTTTAACCTTTCAGAAACTGTTTATTATTTATATCTTGAAGAATTATTCATCACTCATAATATGTAACTAACCTAATAATTTAAATTTCTTTTAATTACAAGATTGGGGACAAGTTCGTCAAATGAGTCTTGAATTAGAAAAACAAACAGAAGAGCTTTATTTGACATTTTACAAGAATTTTAAGAGAAAATGTAAGAATCAGTTCAGTTGCTCCGTCCCTTATAGTGTACCTTATTATATGCCCTTTTAATCTCAATGCTAATATAAAAACGGTTAATTTAGGATTTAATTTAAAAGATTGTGTTTCCTGTCATCGTATGATTATTTTATATAACACATTATACTATCAAATTGTGTGTTTTGTGATTATTTCCAGGACATTTAAAGAATGTTTTTAGCATTCTGTGGTCCTGCAGTTGCAATGATTTATATCTTTCTCAACAATCTTCGAGGTCATTCAAGAAATTAAAGGTACAAAGTAAATAAATTCATAATCGCAGTGATGATCACATATTTAACCTGTCAGCAGGTAAAAGATTTTAACGTCTTTGTTTCTCAGACAGATTAAATGGATTTGTCGTGTCTCACTGCTGCCATCTAGTGTACACTGTAGCTAAACACAGTTCCTTCAAACCCAGCTTGCTTTTTCTTTGTGGATTACTATTTGTCATATTTTCAGTGATGACAAGTTAATTTTTAAGTAGGTGCAGATACACACCAGTGGTACATTTTATGAGTTGCTCCTGTTGAATCGGTAAAATGGTTTTGAAAGTGTGTACATTTCAGGAAAGACTTATATTGATGAATGCATTAAATAAAGAGTTCAGTTAAAGTGGGAAGTTTCTTAGTGTACAAAACATTCTGGAGCTTCACAGTAAAACGACTCTGAATCATTCTCCTAAACACCTGAAGAAGACGGAGACCCAGCTTCCAACTAAATGAATTTTCTTTCTTTTTTTGGGTGAACTGTTCCTTTGCTTACTTTCCATTGCTAAGTTGTGTTTTTAAAGTAACATGCCACCTGGGGGCAATAACCATCATCTCCGCTCTCCTATTAAGTCCAACCTGCTGATGACAACAAGCCTTCAGATACCAGATGGGAGATGACGGCCTGCTGCTACAATGCAGTTAATGGTTTTAGTGGTGATCAACAGCTTGAGGCCCAGCAGGGCTTCAGGTTCCAGCCTGCAGGTGTTTACTACACCAAAGCACCAGCACAAACTGTATTATAGTAATACTATTAGATCAGACATAGATCTGAAAATAATATCTTACAGTCAGCTCTGTAAACATGTAAAATAATCAGACTGAGATTTTGGATGAAGAGGAATTTGCTTCTGTGTATTCAGAATCTGTGTGTCCATGATTAGAGTGTAAATGTATGAGTCTCCTGGCCTGATGTTTTTTTAAATAACATTCACTCAATAATTTCAATAAGTTGTTTCCATATTGCTTTGTAGTCTGTGTGTGATCATCAGCTCAGGTGTCATTCATCCTCGTCTTCATTTACCTGCTGTCTGGTCTTGGTGGTATAAGTTTCATCCTTGACACACGCCCCAGCCTTCCACCAAGTTTCATGAAAATCTGTCTTGTAGTTTATGTCATCTGCGTCCCCGGCCTGTGGACCACCTTGAACTTAAAGGCTGTAAAGCCAGATACCACCATATGACCCGGGGTCCCTCAGGCGGTGGAGCCACTGGGGCGGGGCATGGCCCTACCAGAGGGTGAGAGAGCATCCCAGCAGGTAGTAGCGCACCATATCGCCAGACACCCTTTCTCCACGGTGTTGTATGTAGTGTTCCTCTCATAGAGTTTCCAGCTGATGTAGAGCTCTGGATTGTCGACCCCCTGCACCTGCTGGGACAAGGTGGTCCCCAGCCCTCTGTTCCACGCATCAGTCTGCAGGATGAGAGGGAAGTGGTACCCAAGATACCGAACCTCCCTCCGTCCAACGGCACACTTCTTTGAGTTGGCGGTGGGCCCAGGTGACCTCAATAGCCACATTTCCACTACGTGGTACCAACTCTACTAAGAAGGTCAAGGCGTGCGGCAGAGATTCCATCGAACCCTTAGAAGCATGCCCCGCATGTATCGCCTTGAGTTTGATAAAGACAGATGGGAGGCGGGATCCCAGCTGACACCGTGGATCCTGCACAGGAGAAACGTTTACATTAGTAAACTGATTTCTCGACTCTTCACCAGTTGGTGCTACGATGTTACACTCTGTGCAAGTCGGTCGACTTATTCCAAAATCCAATCAGAAAAACATTTGGTCATTTCAGTTATCTATTCCAGAACAAAGGGGCCCTATGTGTATAACCTACATCGTTATATGGTGGCCAAACGTGTTAAGCATACCTCACATCAGGGCTTTGACAGTAATTCTGTTTGAAACGTTTAGTGTCGGGTACAGGTCAGGATCTTCTTGTCACTATAGCCACCGTGTAGTACCAGCTCAACTCGACTCAGCTTGGTATCCGGTACTTTTCTACTGGTCGTTTTCCATTACAGGATAGTTCCTCCTCAGGGTAGATGGACGCCTTGCGAAACTGTGATGGCGTAGTCTTCAACACGACACACACATCTCGAGATCCTCTCATCAGCTGTTTAAGACAGGAACGTCTGCACCTCCTCAATACAGCGGCCAAATAAAAAAAGAGTTACAGTCTCTGAAGTAGCTTTGCTGTTTGAGTGTGGCGGCCATTGATTTGTGCTGTGCTGGATACTCCATGTGTAGTGGGCATTGACCAATCAGGGGTCTGTAACGTTTCATCGTGACGTTTTAGTACCTGCTTGGCTCACTTGGAACCACAACGGAGGTGGTGCTAAAAAAAAGTGGCATCGGGTACTTTTTACCTAATGGAAATAAGGCGAGTATTGAGTCGAGTACAGCTGGTACTACGCAGTGGAAATGGGGCTTTAGAAAGCTGCTATTAGCGGTTAGTAGCTAACTCAAAGAAGAAAATCAATTGAAAAAGCGTCATATCTTCAGCTGCCCATTCAAATAAAGGCAAAAAAGTGACAAAAATGTGAAAAAAACAAAACATCACCGTTGTTCGCAGAACGCTGACATACTATTTAAAATCATTGCATCAGAGCAGCGTTGTTCCGCCTTTGTCTTGTTCAGTGTGAACAAACAGAAGGCTCTGTAGAGAAAGAACTTAGTTGATCTCTGTGTAAAAAGATAAACACAGAAAGAGAAGAAGGGAGTGGGTCCAGAACTTTTTCATACCATTGAATATAAACACACACAGCTCCAACAGGCCTTCACCTCAAAGACTGACAGGGATACAACACTAGTGCAATATTATATTTATTTCTTACAGTGAATTTTGGTTGCCATACAAGAACTCTGGAGGATTGGAGGGGGCAGGAGGTAAGGACGAGTGCAGTTACAGGAAAATTCTCTCTCTTTTCATTTAGTTGACTCTATGATGATTTAGTAGCACAAAATTACAGCAACATAGAAAACATGAACACAGGTGTCTGCACAAATTACCGAAAACATCTTAGCCTCTATGGTTTAATCAAAGAATAAAATCTATTCATGAAACAAAGAGTTAAGAAAGAAAGAGAAAAAGAAATGTTGGACACGTGTTGTTGGGAGCAGTGTTTAGAAGGGGGTGGGTTGGTGAGCCTAACGTGGCCTGGTGATGCTTTTTAAACATTCCTACATCTACTCAGAGAAAACTTCAGTGACCTGTTGATCCACAGCAGGAAACCAACAGCCACCAATCATTTTGGTGGATTTATGTACGTATACATATAAATAGGTTTCATATAGCTTCCTACCAAGATGACCTGCAGATATATATATATTTTAAAACTTTACAAATTTTGCTTTTTTTCTACACACACTCTAAACTGATTTAAGAAGATGAGAGAAGTCTAGTCAGGCAGGATGGTGGTCGTCAGAAGATAATCAGGTTTGTGGTCACTTGATTGGCTAAAACAGAACAGTTGACCCAAAAATTCAGTCATCTTTTACTCGCCGCCATTGAGATGAGAAGTTGGGTGAAGATTCTTAGTCCACCAAACATTTCTGGAGCTTCACAGTACAAGCGTTGCAGCGTTCTCCTAAACACCTGAAGAAGATGGGGACTAGTTTTAAAAAGCAAACACACAATGACTCCAAACAGCTGGTACGGTGAAACCCAGGTCTCCAGAGGCCGAGATCCAAAAGCAATAAAACGTGACTGGAGTTCTCTCTGCTACCAGTATGGGGGTATTTGTTAAAAAAAATAACATTACAGCTTTTCAACTTGTTCAGTGTCTCCAGCCTCCAGCAGACTCTCTTCAGGTGGTCCAACACCCAACACCTGTGATAATTAGCTGATAGTACAGCAGGTAGTAGCGCAGGGTGTTGACCGCTCACCGGATCGCCAGACACTCCTTAACCACTGTGCTGTGTTTCGTCTCCCTCTCTGATATTTTCCAGCTGCTGTAGAGGTCTGGCCAGTCGACCCCCCCCGATCTTCTGGGACAAAGCGTTCCTCAGCCCCCAGCTTGACGCATCAGTATGGCAGGACAAAAGGGAGTCGCTCCGTCAACTGGATCGGACCTGATGCACCTTTTTTAAGATTTCAGCTTTAAAAAAAAGGGTATAAATAGCATCTTTTAAAATGAGCTCTTCTAGAGACTTGGATTACACTGTATGAGCTGTATGGAGTCATTTGAGGTTTGCTTATGGTTGTTTTTACATTTTAAAACAAGTCCCCATCTTACACAGTTGTTTAGAAGAATACTGTGATGCTGTTTTGCTGTAAAGCTCCACAAATGTTTCGTCGACTCAGAAACTTCACCCGACTTTACACCGATATGAGGGTGGATAGGTAATGACTGACTTTTCATTTTTGGGTGAAGTGCTCCTTCAAAGATCCAGGATGAAGGATTCAGGGGGATCTAATGGCAGAATATTCATAATTGTGTTTTTAGCAGTGAATAATCAGCTAAATAAGAATCAGTGTGTTTCCATGACCTCAGAATGAGCTTACAGAGGGAGCAGAGACAGGCCTTACATACAGCCTGTTCTCTCCCTACTCGTTCCATAGTACAGGAATCAGCTGCAATTCATCTCCAGGGCGTCATGAAGGAGTCCTCAGTGAATGGGAGTGAATGGAGCTAAACGGCTAAAATAAGGATTTTCACTTACTTCTAGACAAAAAGTCAATTAAAAAAATGTGTGCAAATAACTAATAACTAAACTAAAACATGGCTCATGTTTTTAGTGGCCACTCCAGGGGAGGGAGAGGGGGAGGGGGAGGAGAGTCTGTTGCAATCTGCACATTGTCCACTAGATGTCACTAAATCGCTCACACTGGACCTTTACTGCAGTAGAGAGTATTTACTTTAGGCAACACTTCATTAAAACACTGACAAGTGATCACATCATGATATGTAACTTTGAGATGTCAAAATAAAACACAACCAAGGAGATTCATTCACAATAAATATTGCTTCTTACATAACCCATAAGTCTAATAATATCCACATTTTTATCTATAGTTCTATTTTTGGCAATCCACACGTCAGTGTTGAACAGATTTTTGTTCAGATAACCTCTATAAAATTTCATAGAACTCTATACAAATCTTTAAAAATACTGTGCTTTTCTACCCCCTCCGGAACGTCACTGTTTGCTTTGAAATAAGTTCAAACAGGAACAGGATTATAGCAGCATTGTTCCGTGCCAGCCTCCATACGGCTAATGTTCACAGAACACAGAGCTTGTTTCATTTGTCTCCTTAAAAGCTGCACCTACATGAAGCTGCGGAGTGTAAATATGAAACCAAATAAGAGTGAAGTCGTATCTCCAGACATTGGGTTACTGTCGAGCACGATTCAAAGCACACGAGAGGTGTGGTCTGAAAGAATCTACTCTGATAAAACACAAGCTCTTCCTCTCTGCAGAGCGATACAACGGGGACTGTGAGCTATTTAAGGCATCCTCTGTGGGATGATGTGGTAAAACTGACCACATTCACACGGCGGCCATTTTCCTCTGACGTCACTCTCAGGATAACAAGCTCAAATGTCATACTGATGTGTTCCCGATTGAAAGTCATATAAACGCAGGGAATCGGACAAGTCATTTCATTTCTGAGGGCGGAGTCAAGAAAACTTCACCTTCAACTCCATTTTAACCTGGAAGTAAAACACACTGGATGCAATCAAACCAAGCGTTAATGTTAGCTGGGAAGTGGAGGGATGCTAATATTAGCTGTTTTTTCATGTGTTTTCAGAGAATCTGAAAAATGGTCCTAATTTATTAACTGAAAACACAACATATAGTGAAAATCTGGACCAACATTTGGTCATTTTTCAATGTAAACAACATATTCAGTGACCCATTACCCACTGTAAGGTAGCAGCTAACATTAGCATTAAACCACTTACTAGATAACACCTTTACAAAATTCAATTGGAAAGTCGTTGTTTAAGTCAATATCAATGCAAATCTTTTTATTTTAGCCTGCAGGTAAAAATGAACTGGACTTAAATTTGAATGAGGACGTAGTTGAATTAGCTATTTTATCTAATGGGTTTTCAAATATGTTGTTTTATCTTGAAAAATGACCCGGTGACCTTCCAGATATTCAAAGAGCATCGTGTTTTCAGTTGCTGATCAATTAGAAAGTGGTGAATGATAATTTCTCATGTTTCTTTCATTAATAAGACGTGCAGTCTGAAACATAGCAGTACAACATTTAGCTTCCCACCCTGAGTGTGACGTCAGACTAAAAAGGCCGCTGTGTGAATCTGGTCTATGAGGCCACTGTGTTGGTCCTCAGATCAGCTCTGGCAACTCAACCTTCATAAAATTTATTATTGTTTTTACTCTAAACTTTTCAATAGAGCTATACATATAATCAAATAGACATTTGTATCCTATTA
This sequence comes from Chaunax sp. Z400, assembly GCA_037577475.1. Taxonomy (NCBI): domain Eukaryota; kingdom Metazoa; phylum Chordata; class Actinopteri; order Lophiiformes; family Chaunacidae; genus Chaunax; species Chaunax sp. Z400. Next base: position 4,395,459 of record CM075184.1, read on the forward strand.
AACACTCTTATATACACACACATTTCAACACATACTGTACTTCTACTTCAGACCAGCCTGGATCATTGCTAGCAAACACATATATATTTCCAGCTTTATAAATGCTGATTTAAATTGGACCCTTATAAAAAGTTCCTGTCTCTGCAGACTGGATAACCAAATGGGACCTGGAGAGGCTTAAAGTCCAGTCGATTACAGAGACTTAAGTTCATCTGCAACAGATCACAAACGCTTTTCTATCTCCTTCTAATCCCACACAGGGCTCTCACTGACGAACATCTGCCGGCTTTGTCAGGTTTATTCTCTGGTTATTTTTTGCACTGTGGTCAGAGGGCAGGACAAGGCATGAGGACTTACGTGAACACGTAATTCAACATAAAACCCTGAAGCCACACATTCTCCATCTGCTCTGAAAGCTAACGAACCAGCGAGATTTCATGTCATCCGGCTAAAGTAGCCGTTCAAAGCATTAACCTATTGATGTGCACATTTACAAGACAAGATTCTGCCAGCGTCAATCTGAAACAGCAAATCACAGGATTGTGAGCTGCTGCAGTTTGGAATGCTGTGTGGTTCATTTTGGATCTGGTTGGGTTTGAGCCCGAGCTAGCTTGATGCTAACAAATCTTATCGAGTCGTTAATCTCCTTGCTCTTTTTTGTTTGTTTTTTTTACCAACAAAGAACAATGTACAAAATGTTTAGCTAAATAGAAAATACATAATTTCCCAAGCAAAACTTGAGTTTTAGCTCTTTAAATATCAACCTATGAGATTTAGTTCTTATATATTAGGTTGCTTATAACTTGTATTATTTAAAATTGTTGACAGCTAGAAAAGGGCTCCAAAGTGATATAATGGGTTCAATAAAATGCTCTCAAATGACAGCTTTGTATAGTTCAACAGTTAATTGTTTTGCTGAGGGTTTGATGAGAAGTTGGATACCATCCTCATTGAACAGAGCTAGAGCCAGGGGCCGATTAGCATAGCTTAGCATTAAGACTGGACAACAGCTAGGTTAGCGCTGTCTAAAAGTTTAAACGAGACTCTACAGACAGGCTGTGAGTCTGCTATGTCACAGCGGTGCTTTAAGCTAGATGCTAACATCAGCATGCTAACATTTGCACAGTAACAATGCTAAAATGCAGGGTTTTTTTTAGGAGGTAGGATGTTTAGCGTGTTCACTGTCCTAGTTTAGTGTGTTAGCTTGCTTACATTTGCTTAAAAACAAATTTCATGGCAGGTTTATATTTGTCCGGTAATCTTGTCACACAACAAGTCGAAACCCAGATTTGATTCTCATAGTTGTGTTTTTCTATTTGATAATTTAATGAAAAGACTATGGTGGACAGATGTTAAGAAACAGAGCTAATCTAGCAGTTTTTTCTTCTTCCTCCAGTCTTTATGCTAAGCTAATCGTCTTCTCGTCCCAGCTTTAGCCTACAGACATGAGAATGCTATCAATCCTCTAATGAAAGCCAACAAATTTCCCAAAATGTCAAACTTTTCCTTTAAATATACCTTGCAATGTCCTCTCTAAGAAATAACTCAACTTCTACCACGTTGGCTGCACAGGCTGTCGATTCATTAGCATAACTGCGGGGCCACTGGAACGCCAAACGTGTGTTGACCTGCTGATGGCAATGAAGATAAGTACAAAAGTAAAGAACAGCTCTAGTTTACCTATACTGTGGCCTAAACCGGCCTTAAACATATTTAGGGTCAACCATTCACACACACTGGAAGGAAAAGCCAAGAGGGACAAGGGCGCCCCCTGCAGACAGACACGCTGGTTAAAACATTTCAATGTGAGATTAGCTCCTGCTCCAACATCTGTCTGTCTGTCTTCCACCTCAGGTCCTCCACTTGGTTTTCCTTCGATGATGAGGTGGACACTGGGTGAGTGTAGACGGGTGAGGCGCCCCTGCTACAGCGGAGCTCCCCCTCTGGTGACCACCTCTCTCCACACTTTGCTCTCTCTCAGGAGAAGAAGGCCATCACTCTATTGGTGTGTATACATGCTTAGGGTGTGTTCCTCCGATGTGTGGCACTGTGCATTAAGTGAGCGTATGTGTCTGTGTGTGCGGACATGAGATATGCTTTAGTGTTTGTCAGATAATGTTCTTATTTTGACACAAACAGGTGAAAAGGAAAAAAAATGGAGTCTATCTCAAATTTTTCTCTACAACCTTAGATGCACCCAGAAATATAACTCCGGTAGGACTCTAGTGAAGAAATATTATTCTCTGAACAAACTCTAGCAAAGATAGAAAAGGAGCAACGACCAGCTCAGCTGGTTGTTCATGCACCCACACCGGGTGTACGGAAAAAGTCTGCAGTATTCCAAAGCAGTTGGGTGAGCACGAGTCTGTATGTGAAATTCTAGACAAGTTTTTGAGTACACACACTATTCCAGAGTTTTTTTTGTTTTCTGGTCAGTCGTTCTCCTGGATGGGACAAAGCAGCAGTTCTCCTCTCTCTCCCCTTGCTGTCCTGCCCGACATCCCATAATCCCCTGATGCTCAGCGCGGTGGGGAGGAGGAAGAGGGCAGAGCAGACCAGAGCACTGACATGAGGGCAGCAGAGGGTGAGAGAGGACACAAACAGCGAGAGGCAGCATCAGCCTGGAGAAAACTTCTACCACGACTTGAGATGACGTCAGATGAACAGATCGGTAAAAGTGATCGGTAACACCTCCTTCTCCTCGGGCTCCACACGTCTCCACCCCATCTCTTTGGGGCTTATCTGTCCTGCAGCAGCTTGAGGGCCCTTTCAATGTTCATACGGTGGCCCACCCTTGTCACGCCCAGGTCTATCAGGTCCTCTTTTTGCAGCGATGGCAGGTGGGCTCCCTCGATCTCATTGTCCAGGAACGCGTCCCTGTGCTCTCCCAGGTTGAGGCTCTCCAGCCAGTCCGCCACGTCGTGCTTGCTCCACAGCTCCATGGGTTTGGAGACGAAGGGCTTGCCCGAGGCCGCCACCGCCTGCATCAGCGTGAGTGGCGATGGAGAGCGCGAGCTCCCGCTGCCGCCGCACGAAGAGCTCAAGCTGTAAGCGCCGCCACTACCCATGGGTGGGGTGGGCAGGCCGAAGACTTCGGTGAGGGTGGGCGACACGGAGGGCGGCAGCGAGGAGCAGGGGGTGAGGGAGGAGGCGGAGTCTGGCGGGCTGCAGAGATGCGTCTGAGATGGGAGGCTGCTGGGAGGGGTGGAGGTGAGGGCGGCTGCGGTGCCATTGTTACGCATTCCTGAGTCGTCTGTTGGAGGCCTGAGGAGGACAGGGAGGAGAAAACAGGTCAGAGAGAGCTGCTGATGGAGGACCAACCTGCAGTATTCAGACCAGAGTATGTCAAAGTACTGATAAATACTCTACTACGAGTAAAGTAATGCATTAAAATGTTGAAGTGCAGTAAAATGTTTCCTGTCTGTTTTACTGTTACATCTGTTTCTGTGTTAATGTGTATGTTGTATTTTACTGCTGTAGACGTTTAAGGTTGAGCTCATTTTCACGACTTTATACTGTTGGCTAGTTTAATCAGCAGATCATCATGTGTTTGTTGGATGGCTGTCATGTTCAAGTCTCAGAAACATTGTCCAGCTGACCCAAGAAGGAATTTAAACAGTTTATGACCTCGACCAATGAGAGCTGGAGGAGGTCATGTGATAAACCATGTTTGTTTAGATATCTTGACAAGCTGTCAACAGATTTTGATGACATTCTGTGTAGCATTTCTTCATCTTGGGCCAAAGAAGAGTTGATTAAATGTTGATGTGGATCTGGATGCAGATTTTGGATCCTGGTACCACCTTTCTCTCCTGGCCTTCACATAGAGTAGATGTTGGATCTGAATTTGTATATATTCTGATCCACCATCGTGGAGAGGTGGTGGTCTGGGTCAGGTGACTCTTGGCGACACGTCAGGCTGGTAAATATATTCTATTCTCTTCAGGTAGCAGACATGTCATCATTGTTCTCTGTACAATCTGTGGTTTTGATGGTCTCTTCTGTCCATCCTGCTCTTCCTGAGGTTTCACACTTTTCCTCACTTGAATGAAACGTCAGAGCTGATGACAGTTTGCTGTTTATGTAGTACTACACATTAGACAGTAGGTGGCAGTATAGGCAAAGCTTTCTACCACATCTGCTGCAGTTGATGATGTATGTTAATGTTGACCCAGCTCAGAGTCTATTTTAGTTACAGTAACTTTACTTTTCTGCCTGTAATGTTTATATTTGGTCAGTTCTATGTTGTCATCTCATACTTTTGACCTCTAGTTTCTAATTTGCTTTACATGTTTCTGTTACTTCTTTATTGTAATATATTTTAATAATTATTAACATTATTAAGTAAGTAATAATATAATTGAAGCACAGTTTGTAATTCCACCAAACAAAGACCATCAGTTAGATACAGCTCAATATTTTTAAATCTGCATCTTTATTAACTAACATATGTGATAATACATGCTATACATGATAATAATTTGAACCATCTAAAAGCTAATTTGCTAACTTAATTGCTATTTATTCCATAAAGATTTACTATACTTTTAAGTACAGGCTTCTCACGAAACGTTTAGGTTGTTTATTACTGTTTTTGGCACCGAGGTGTATATTAGGTGTATATATAATTATTAATATATTAGGTGTATATAAAATTATTAATGTTTTAGGTGTATATATAATTATTGATATATTAGGTGTGTATATATAATTATTAATATATTAGGTGTATATATATACTTATTAATATATTAGGTGTATATATAATTATTAATGTTTTAGGTGTATATATAATTATTAATATATTAGGTGTATATATAATTATTAATGTTTTAGGTGTATATATAATTATTAATATATTAGGTGTATATATAATTATTAATGTTTTAGGTGTATATATAATTATTGATATATTAGGTGTGTATATATAATTATTAATATATTAGGTGTATATTAGGTGTATATATAATTATTAATATATTAGGTGTTTATATAATTATTAATATATTAGGTGTATATATAATTATTAATATATTAGGTGTATATATAATTATTAATATATTAGGTGTTTATATAATTATTAATATATTAGGTGTATATATAATTATTAATATATTAGGGGTATATATAATTATTAATATATTAGGGGTATATTAGGGGTATATTAGATTTTGGTGGTGATCTGGATCATTATCTGGATCTAGATTAAGCTTTTTTCAACATTTTCATCAATTATGAATAAATTACTTGATGGATTTTCCTGAAACTTGGTGGAAGAGTGGGGCGAGACTAGAACCATTGAATTTTGGAGTCGATCCGGATAAAGAGGTGGGTCCAAGATATTTTTACATTTTCGTAAACAGAACCCTGTGGGGACCCATTTTGATGGCGGACATGTCTTGTTTGAATTTGGGTTAGGTTCTGTGTTGAGCGTGGTACCCTGGGGGGCACAGGGGGACTGGGTATAAATACTTAAAAGGTTCCTTAGGGTTTAGGTTAGGGTTAAACTGTTGGTAGGGGTATGCGATCTAACACAATATTTATTACAGATATTTGGTGAAATTTATCAACTTCAAAGTTTTGTGAGGACATTCTATTGGTCAGCAGTGGTTGCATTACATTTACTGTTAATGATGCCAATCCAAGAAATATTGATAATAATTTGATTCTAAAAATGACCAAATGAAGCCTTGAACCTCCTCAACAGTGAACTGTCTTCTCAGGTGACACCAGAAGCCTCTTACAGTGTTAATGTGCTTGACTGCATGTTATTTATGAGCTATGTTTGTTGTGACTGTATGTACATAAGTAGGGTTTGTGTGGGAAATATGCAGCTTTTGAAAATCAGAATTTGTTCTGAATGACTTTGCTGATTAAATAAAGGCAAGATCAATAAATGCAAATGTCTGATGTTTGATTATATTCAGGAGCAGCTGGAACAAAGATTCTGCCTGCTGGGCGTTCTGCTGCCAGAGGGATGCCTGCAGAGTTCAGTCCACCCACTGCTTCTTAATGGATGGATGTGTACAACTACATGGGGAGGGAAGGTTACACTAACCTTTCAATAGCCTTTACACTGCGAGGAGGGGGGGGGGATGATGAGAGAATATTAAAGGAACTGTGTTGTACTAGATTTTATATGATCTACTTGTATGCAATATTTGAACCTAATTTTAATTATTATTCAGTTGTTTTAGCTTCCATCTTTTTCTCTCTAGTGTATTTTAATTATTATTTTTCTTTCCAATGCTATAATGAACGAGGGCGCTGTCATCGTTCTTGTTTGTTTACAGTGGCGTTTTGTGTACTTCTTCACGTCTCAGTTGATGTTACGTAGAAGAGGAAGAGTCAGAAGGCTGAGGACAGATTATAACGCTGCCATCTAGCCATGAATGAATGTGCTGATATTTAGAGCAGTGATAGAACATAAACACAACAATCCACGCAGAGAGATCACACCTTCCTTCAACTTCCCCCGAGGACTTTGCTCCCTGCTCTCCTAAAAGACTGATCAAATTATCAATACATGCATTTAGCGAATTACAAGGCAACAATCTGACCTCCACTTTCAAACTGGACTTCTCCCACCAATAGCGAGGTGTTTGTTGCCGTCTACATATCTCTCTCTCTCCTCTTTGTAACATATGGAGCAGCCTGAGGGGAAGTGAAGGGAACTAAAGGGGGCCGTTCAGCCAAAATGGAACTGGGCCGTCGTTAAAGTGCAGCCTTCACCAAGCAGACCAAACTTACACTTTCACTGTTCAACACCAGCTTCTCCACAGGGAGGTCATGTTGGATGGATGAGATGGAGACAGAGGACAACATTAGTGATGAACACCATGCAGAAACACACAGAAACACAGATGAGATCGTCCTCCTTCTGTTGTCACTTTTATTTATTACACCAAGGCTGCTGGGTCACTGTTTTCATTTGATCTTCATCAGAGCAGACAAACACAGCAGCACAGATGCTTCAAAACACTTCACCTGACATCTGTCACACACTTCTACCCTTCATCAAACACTTCTGTTCTCGCCATATTGATGTCAAAAGTATGTAATTGCCCATTAGACTAATTAGCACAGCGCCTCGTTTAGCTTTTATGACCTTATTACCATTTCTTGCAGCCACTAAGCGTCACGTTTAACAAAGAGGACGGTGCTGTTCTGTGATTTCTCTCAGAGGGAGGAAGCGTTATTATTCAACCTCAACTGTCATCATGTTTACTGACAAAATATATCATTTATTGGATGTTAGCAATAAACAAATCACACAAGAACAGTTTAAATAGATCAATATATCAGATATTAAAGTGTTTTTTTCCCCAAATCTAACCCTAACCCTTTTCCTGACTCCTGCAGTCTCTGCAGTCTCTCCTGCAGTAGAGACCCTATGACCTGCTGCAAACCTGATGCATATCCAGACTCCGGCTTCTGGCAGCGTTCCTGAGGAATCTTAGCCCATTCCTCATGGACAAAGGCCTCCAGTTCTGGAATATTCCTGGTTTTTCTGCTGCAAACACCTTCTTCAAATCCCACCAGAGATTTTCTATGGATTCCAGTCAGGCGACTGTGACGGCCTCTAGAATGATCCAGGACTTCTTCTGAAAGCAGGCCTTGGTGGACTCTGAGGTCTGCTTGGGTTCATTATCCTTTTGGAGCGTCCAATGAAGGCCAAGCTTCATCTTCCTCACAGATGGAGACGTTTTCTTCTAGGACTTCCTGATCCTTGATGGAATCCATCTGACCCTCTACACGCTGCAGGTTTCCAGTGGTCCAGGAAGCAAAGCAGCCCCAGATCATCACTGATCCACCGCCATGCTTCACTGTAGGGTGTTCTTTTCAGCATCAGCTTCATTCTTCCTCCTCCGGACATACCGCTGATCCATAGGCCCCAAAAGTTCCAGTTTGGTTTCATGGCTCCACAGAATATATTATTATATATATATATATATTATAGAATATTGCATACTACAATTTTGGGATGCAGATCCCAAAATTGTAGTATGCAATATTGTAATATCTGCTGTATTGATCTATTTAAACTGTTCCTGTGTGATTTGGTTCGTGCAAACAGCTGATCAATAGTAGATTTTATAAACCTAATATTCAATGGGAGGTGGATCTGGTGGATCTGGATTTCTTTGATTCTCACCAAACTGACCACAATCATGGAGACCAACTCCTAAATATGACTGATTGTTTTTCATTAAGATCCATCCATTATTCCCTGAGAAATTAAAATGTCCAAAAACACCCTCTCTCAATGTTAAAGAAAGTTAAAAAAAATGTCCTGGATCCACCCCGTTATCCAGATCAGCACCAGAATGTAATGAGGTCTACTCTGGCCTAAGACCCATCCTCCCACCAAGAGTCATAGAAATCCATTCAATAGTTTTTGTGTAATCCTGCAGACAGACGGTGGAAACATGACCTCCTGGATTCATTCTAACATTTCAGTGTAACAGCTGATTTAAAAGAATCTCTATTATAAGTGGTCATTATGTCTATTCAGGGACTATTATAGGAGCTGCACCAGAATTAACTGTTCCCCCATCGGCCAAATCCCACTTTAACCCCAGCTCAGTAACTTTTGCACAGTTTCAGCTACAATCTGATCTCAGGTCAGTCTGTATCATTATCATTTGTTATCTCACAGTAGTGAATTTTCTGTGAGCTCTATGACCTGCTGCTAAACTTCTACAGGAGCACCATCGAGAGCATCCTGATAAACTGCATCACTGTGTGTTACGACAGCTGCACAGCTGCAGAGCGCAAGGACCTGCAACGGGTGGTGAAAGCAGCCCAGCGCATCATCAGGGTGGAGCTCCCGAAACAGGACACCATCTATGCTCACAGACTGAGAAGGAAAGCAGGCAGGATCTTTAGAGACACGACTCACCCCGGCAACCACTTATTTAAACTGCTAAATGGTTCAGAATATTAACACCATCATCATCATCAGCAGGACTAAAAACACCCATACCCCCAACCATACCCAAAACTGATTCATTCCATACCCAAAACTGATTCATTCCATACCCAAAACAGATTCATTCCATACCCAAAACTGATTCATTCCATACCCAAAACAGATTCATTCCATACCCAAAACTGATTCATTCCATACCCAAAACTGATTCATTCAATACCCAAAACTGATTCATTCCATACCCAAAACTGATTCATTCAATACCCAAAACTGATTCATTCAATACCCAAAACTGATTCATTCCATACCCAAAACAGATTCATTCCATACCCAAAACAGATTCATTCCATACCCAAAACTGATTCATTCCATACCCAAAACTGATTCATTCCATACCTGTACTTGCACTGATTGTTTATCTTGCACTGATTGTTTATCTTGCACTGACTGTCTACTTTTTATCCTTTGCACTGATTTTTTAAAAATCTTTAAAAAAAAATCTTTTTCTACCTGTACTGGAGAGAAGCCACACAGAATTTCATTGTACTTGCATAAAATGACAATAAAGATCATTCAGATTCTGATTCTGATTCTGAAATTCAAACATTCTTGGGGCGGCTGTAGCTCAGAAGGTAGAGCAGTCGCTCCTGATAAGAAAGGTCAGTGGTTCAATCCCCAGCCCCTGCAAGTCTAAAGTCAAAGTATCCTTATACAGAGAAAGAATTTCCCCCTGTGGGATTAATACAGTATCTAAAAAAACAACAACCAAATCACCACATCCAGAATATGACTTGGATCCAGATCAGACTCTGATGTGTGCTAGATCTTATGGTGATGTCAATTTTGTCCAATCATTGTAGACATTATCCAGGAAGTTGAAAGCTAATTGTTCTGTACCAAAATGTAAAATCTCAGATTTGGAAACAGGAGCTAATTATATTGTTGGAAAAGTTAGTTACTAGTTTTTTATCTTCTACTTATTTCTAGACCAACCAATTTATTTTTAGTTTTCTTGACAAGTAAAATCCTCTTTGCTGCATAAACAGACCATTTCACTAGTATTAAGACATCTTCTCCTCAGATTCAGTGTTTATTTCTTGTATTTTAGTCACTCTTTTTTGAAGTCTCAATGTCTTGTTTTGAACCCTGCATATCTGTGCGACCCTATAATAATCCTCTTGGGAGCAAATCGCACTATAAAGAGTATACCGTACAAACTAATAATAACTAACTAAATGAATAATAATAACTAATAATACACAATGATTCATTTTCTCACTTGACTGCAATGTAAATATAGTAATCTGTTCTAATTAAAAGTGGAACAGTATGAATAAGAGAATAAATAGTTCCTTAACAACCCACATTGTTAAATCAGGATGTAATGTTATTCGTGGGAACATGAACATGTATTATGACTGTAAATAAAGGCTGCATGTACAGCAGTAGGAGCTACCAGAGTGGACACTACTATCAGTGGACACTTCTCACCCTCAATGGTCGCCATCTTGGCTACGTAGCGGAAAGGGGCGGGGCTTACGATACTTATCAAGCTTGTGAAAAATTATGACCGAGGATGCGAACAACAACAACACATAAATAAAAGTATGAACGAAGAAGCATTTTGGATTAAACTGTTTATTTTAGTCAAATGAAAAAGCCGACCGATATTTTTGAAAGTGACGTGATGTTCATGGTCAAATGTTGCATCCGTCATTTCTGGTAAATTCACCGCTGCAGTATTCAATCTGAGACAACAAACACTACACTGTTGAAATTCACGCACTACGCAAGTGAGTATCCTCACATGCAGTATAATACATGTGAGGATACTAGTGGGAGTATGCAATTTGGGACACAGCATATAGGAAATCAATGACGCGCTGCAAAATACAAGAAATAAACACTGAATCTGAGGAGAAAATGTCTTAATACTAGTGAAATGTGTGTGTGTGTGTGTGTCCATGCAGCGAGATCATTTTACACTCAAGAAATCTAAAAATAAGTTGGTTGTCTAGAAATACACTACCAGTCAAAAATTTGGACACAGTTTCCCATTCAAGTGGATGGGAAACTGTGTCCAAACTATTGACTGGTACTGTAAGTACTTTGTAGAATAGATAAAAAAACTAGTGAATGACTTTAAAAACAAGATAATTTATCTCATGTTTCCAGAGCTTAGATTTTAAAGTGTAAATCTTGTAAACCCCTACGAATATAGAGAATCCTTAGAAAATGGGTGCAGATGATGATCCGGATCAATACCAAAAATCTAATGGATTGTTCCTGGGCCTGTACCCAACCTCTCCACAAAAAGAAAAAGTCATAAAAATCTGTTTCTAACTTTTAGACTAATCCTGCTAACAGATAAAAAAAAAACAACTGCAGTAAAACATCAGCTGCTGCAGAGGTAATAATGGAAATGAGTCTATTTAGTTAAAGCTTACTTTAAGAAGCTGTCAGAACTGTACAGGTATGACGAAGTCACACACACACACACACACACACACACACACACACACCTACACACACACACACACACACACACACCTACACACACACACACATCTCGCTATATGAGGTTAGCACGTGTCCCTCGCTGGCCTTCATCATCTTCATCTCTCTCTCCATCATCTGAGGATTGGAGGAAGAGCGATGAAGTGTTATGGATATCTGTGGTGGGAGCCCTCGCCTTCACCACGCCCACACATCACATGACTCCCTGCGTCTTTCTAGCACACACCGCCTCACGCATACAGGTTCGTGTTCATCAGCATGCCTGTATTTATAGCAGCCTGAGCACACACACACACACACACACACACACACACACACACACACACACACACACACACACACACACACACACACACACACACACACACACACACACACACACACACACACGCAGACTGACTCGGCGGTGATGGGTTACATAACGGTGGCCTACTAAAGCAGCGGCGCACGTGACCTGTGTGAGATGATGCTGAACTCTGCTGAGGGTTAGGCCTGCCATCCTCACAAACACACGCACATACAAACACACACCCCTCCCCCGACTCAGGCTGACATCACCGTAGGCCTCAAGGCTGCTCTCATCAGCCGGTTGCTAGGCAACCCCTTCGTCCACAGGCACAACCAACGCACATTTAATCTGGGAGGCACAGAGACAGGAATAAAATAAAGAAGAAGAAAGAAAACATGTCCAAAAGGATCAAATCTGATGTTATCACCGGTGCTGATTCCAACGACGATTGTGACGGGGAGAGTGAATGATGGATGGAGAGAGAGGAAGGGAGCATGTGTGAATCTAGGCCATCTTCTGTGCATCTCTAATGCCATCTGCTTAACGGGCTCAGGACCACCTTTACCCTCTGGAGGCCTCTTCAGATCCTTGTCGTTAACTTTCTCCACGAGAAGAACATAAAAACCCCTCAGACTAGATAATCAGAGACCCTGGCCACAGACAGGTGAGGTTTTAATGAGAATGAAGCAGAACTACTGATCACACTAGTCAACATTACCCCGAATTACACACAGATATAAAGGACTGCCGTGAGACTGAGTCAGTCTGGGTCAAGGGTGCTTTTCTCAAGCCGGGCCTCTTACCCATTTAAAGTTTGACAATAGGTTGAGATGGTTTCAGCCCCAAGACCTCTAATCATTGGTTCACTACATAAAACTGTGAGACTCTGAGCTCCAGCTATCCTGAGGAACCTTCAGAGGGAACCAGCTACTAGATGATTCCATTAGTCTTTGGCCCCTATACCCAGGTCGGACCAGCTACTAGATGGTTCCATTAGTCTTTGGCCCCTATACCCAGGTCGGACCAGCTACTAGATGGTTCCATTAGTCTTTGGCCCCTATACCCAGGTCGGACCAGCTACTAGATGGTTCCATTAGTCTTTGGCCCCTATACCCAGGTCGGACCAGCTACTAGATGGTTCCATTAGTCTTTGGCCCCTATAACCAGGTCGGACCAGGTACTAGATGGTTCCATAAGTCTTTGGCCCCTATACCCAGATCGGACCAGCTACTAGATGGTTCCATTAGTCTTTGGCCCCTATAACCAGGTCGGACCAGCTACTAGATGGTTCCATAAGTCTTTGGCCCCTATACCCAGATCGGACCAGCTACTAGATGGTTCCATTAGTCTTTGGCCCCTATACCCAGGTCGGACCAGCTACTAGATGGTTCCATCAGTCTTTGGCCCCTATACCAAGGTCAGACCAGCTACTAGATGGTTCCATTAGTCTTTGGCCCCTGTACCAAGGTCAGACCAGCTACTAGATGGTTCCATTAGTCTTTGGCCCCTGTAGCAAGGTCAGACCAGCTACTAGATGGTTCCACTAGTCTTTGGCTCCTGTAACCAGGTCAGACCAGCTACTAGATGGTTCCATTAGTCTTTGGCCCCTGTACCCAGGTCAGACCAGCTACTAGATGGTTCCACTAGTCTTTGGCCCCTGTACCCAGGTCAGACCAGCTACTAGATGGTTCCATTAGTCTTTGGCCCCTGTACCCAGGTCAGACCACGAATTTATATGTCAGGACCGCTGCGCGCCTCTGGCTCCACCCTGCCCAGACATAGCTCACCATCTTTAGGGTCCTATCACTCCCCGACAGACCCCGAGGGGCAGGGATCTCACCTCAATCGGCACAGCACAGGAAACCAAACTGCTTGCACACACCATCAATGATCAGATTATTTTGACTATAATTTAGAAGAAAAAAAACAGTCTAATATTTTGTCTCCTCTTTTTTGGATGAAAATAAAGAGATTTTGGTAAAGTTTTTTTTTTTAAACTACAATTTACCCTTTGCTCATCAACAATATTTCATGCTGATTTAGTCACAGTGTTTAATGATGTCGGTGTCGTCTTTCTCATCTTTGTCATGCAAAAAAAGGCTGTCAAACATTTTTGTCATTGTTTTTGTGACTGACATCAAAACTGAAGCCAAATTTGATAAAACAGCCGTCACTATGTATGCAGATGATACTCCACTCCTTGAGTTTTACACTTTAAAAAAAATCACGTTTCAAAGATGTGTTTTGTATGAGGTGCAGATAAAAGCAAACTGGTTCATTGAGCATGACCATTTGTCTACACGGTTTACAGAGAGCAGCTAGCTCAGGTGTTTTTGGAATAATTATCTCAAAATGGTACTGAAATCAACCACATGCTACGTGCTAGCCTGTTGGAAACAACCAGTTTTGTACCGGTCGATGCAGCATTACAACTCTGACACAATCAAATAACACAGAGTTTCAGTTTTCAGATTTTGTTGCTCTGTCGCAATAATCATCTACATGTTGACAGTCCTGATTTTAAGTTTAAGAGATTAAAGACCTTTTGGAGGACGCAGAGGTCCATTCATGTCTTCATATTAGTTCATGTTCCTCATTTGATGCAGAGAATTTATTCCTCATTCTTTCTTTTTCTTGTGTTATATATTTTATAACATTTTCATTGAAAACACATCAAGTTTTCCTTTAGTACAAACTGTGCTATATGTAACACTTGCTCTGCTGGACAGCTGTGATTATAGGCAAAGCAACTTTTTCACCAATGTAGCAGAAAAGGAGACACTTCAGATGTTTAATATCACCCTATAATCACTGTTAGATTAATAAGTTACAGTGATGAGGTCTTTAATTAAGATGATTCTTTATCATTGTGAAGGATTTATTCTAGAGCCCTTTTCCAACACATGCTGACCTTAAAATGAATTCAGTATCACGTCTATGATTAGAGCTACAATAGTTTCCACTTTTCATCACTATAGTGCACAAGTTTGTGTAAAAAAGTGCTCCAAATCTTGAGTGATGTGTCAACAAACAAACAGACAGGCAAACATGGCAACTTAACTTCTTAAATAATGATGTGGCAGGAGAGCGGGGGATAAAAATGAAGACATTGAAGTGAACACGGCTCTGTCGTGATGTGGCAGCAGGCGATGGAACATACCTGTGAAGTCATGTGACACATGGAGGAAGAGGAGGTGAAGGAACTACAGGAAACTGGAGAAAATGGGGATGGAGAGGCGTGAGCTGAAAATGAAATGAGTACAAGGTGTAAAGGTCAACAGGCTTTGAAATGCAGACGATGAAGATGAGGGTAACATGATGGCCTGAAGCGTGGTGGAGTGGAGCAGCTGGTCAGTTACCTGGTTCTACCACACCGTGTTGATGTCATGGTGTTTATGAAAGGAGAGGGATTCCACTCTTCCCCTCTGCTCTCTACTCCTCTCTGATGAGCGATGGGACCGTTCATACAAAATGAATGTGAGCGGTGAATAATTTATGGTGCTTTTTATTTGCCTCTCATACGGGGGAGATGTGAGTTTAAAAAACCATGAGCTGAGCTCGTTCAGGTGCAGGGTCTATCAAAACGTTGTCCCAGTTTGACTCCTGCATGGCCTGAATTTTATAACATTTTAAACCAAATGTACCACAGCTATAAGGAAACAGTAGCAACAATCATATTTATGTGTCCATCCAGTCAACGTTCAAAACAATAATAAATAAAAGATAAAGTTTGATAATGTAGAAAAGTTATGTGGTACAAAGTTGGTCTTTTATTTTTTCTTTTATTGTTTTTATTCCCTTTGGATTTATTGCTCTTACTTTGTGATGTGATGTCATCTTCTTATTGCTTCACCTTCTTCATCCTCCTATCTCTTTCTTCCTGTTTGAATCATCTGCTGTACATCTTACATCTTTTTGTCCTCTTGTTTTTAAATCTATCATCTCTATCTCGCTTTTGTTTGGCCTTTTTTGGATTTGTGCTTTCTGTTGTTACATGACCCTCGGTTTGTCTGTCAAAGCACTTTGTAAACATTTGTTTTGAAGGTGCTGTACAAATAAAGTTATCATCATAATAATAATAATAAATAATAATACACGTTATTATTACTTTGAATTAATTCAGGACTGCTACCCAATGTTACCTTTTTTGGTACTTTGCTGTCTCTGTAAAAACAAAAACACAATTTTAGTCAAAAGGATCATTAATAATAACCGGTAGAGGGCAGCAATACACCATTGTAGCATCTAGTCTGTCTTATCCAAAGAAGAAGAAGAGACAGCGCCATCACCTGTCTGTGGTGTTGTTGTTGTCACTACCGCAGTGATTGAATATGTAATATTTCCTGTAAATAGTACACAGTTCATGTACTATTGGTTTCATCCTCAGGTTTCAGACATACTAAAATCTGTTACATGTTGGTTCATTGTGTTCTAGTAAAATGCTAAAAATACAAAATGCTAAAATGCTTTAAAATAATCAAAGACAGTGGAATAAGCCCAGTTCTCTTCAGGTTAGACATGCTAACCTTAGCTACAGTGTTTGACCAGGTGTTTCCTCAGGCTAGACATGCTAATGTTAGCTACAGTGTTTGACCAGGTGTTTCCTCAGGCTAGACATGCTAATGTTAGCTACAGTGTTTGACCAGGTGTTTCCTCAGGCTAGACATGCTAATGTTAGCTACAGTGTTTGACCAGGTGTTTCCTCAGGCTAGACATGCTAATGTTAGCTACAGTGTTTGACCAGGTGTTTCCTCAAGCTAGACATGCTGACGTTAGCTAGTGTTTGACCAGGTTTTTCCTCAGGCTAGACATGCTAACATTAGCTACAGTGTTTGACCAGGTGTTTCCTCAGGCTAGACATGCTGACGTTAGCTAGTGTTTGACCAGGTTTTTCCTCAGGCTAGACATGCTAACATTAGCTACAGTGTTTGACCAGGTGTTTCCTCAGGCTAGACATGCTAATGTTAGCTACAGTGTTTGACCAGGTGTTTCCTCAGGCTAGACATGCTAATGTTAGCTACAGTGTTTGACCAGGTGTTTCCTCAGGCTAGACATGCTAATGTTAGCTACAGTGCTTGACCAGGTGTTTCTCAGGTGAGACGTGTCGTCCTGGACGTATCTTACTTCATGACAGATTTTAAGGGAGTTTTCACTGTTTAAAAAGTGTAGCCACACTTATTCTCTCTGAATATTCTAAGTTACTCGCTTAACCAAAGGTGCTTCAGTAATCTGTTCTTGTTAGTTCCAATGTAATCCAGTCAGCACTGTTCAAGGTATCAAGTTTAGTATCCAGCATGGGATTTTGGGAGTTGTGTTCATGGTTAAATGGTTAAATCTGATGTGATTCAGGCAGAAATATTCACATTATTTAAAGTTTTATTCTATTTAGTCACGTTCACTGACTTCTTCCTTGAATTAATTTACAGATTTCTCTGGTTTGAACATTGTTGGAAACGTTTAGGATAATTTAAGTACAAAACAAAGGTCTAGTCGTTTTTAGACATTTCAAAGCAGAACTGATACATATTGATTCTCTCAGCTGAGAAATGTGTCAAGAAATGGATGGAAACGTGTGAAAAATAAAATTAAGTGGATGATCATAATGATGGTGTCTGCATTCACCTCCCCAGACTAATTCTTAAATCAGATCTTCATGCTTAGAACTTAGCTTAAGATCAGTTGTTCTGTGGATCATGACTAAGTAGAAGAGAATTTGTGCTTTTAGAGGAAGTACAAACCACAACAATAAGAAGCATCTGAAGAACCTGGGGCCGATCACGCTTCAACATGACCTACAAGCTCACCCCTGCAGCCTCGAACATCCACCTCACATAAAACTACCAGCTGAGTTCTAATGCCTGAGTCCTCCTAACCTTTGGCTGCAAGACAACAAGACACACCTGACCACCAGAGGATGAAACAGAGTAAACTGTCTATTGTATACTTAATGATGAGCAGCAGATAAGCTCATAGTACCTGTCAAAACTGTTGAAGCTAACATCCACACAATCTGCATGGCTGGATACATCCAGGAAATCCTCTGTTGTGTCTTGTGGGAACAAATCTTGCAAAAACACCCCCCTCATTTCTAAAATTTGTAGTAAACTCCTACAACTCTGCCAGACCACTGAAAATAATGATCGAATGAAGGGATGAGTGAATATTTGGGACTGAAGCAGAAAGGCTTATTCAGGTAATGGAGAACATGGGACATGACAGTATACACATCAAGATAAGAATCAGTATCTGGAGAGGTTGAGTCATGAGAGGTTTGGTATTTTTCAACCTGGACCCAGTTTTTGCATGTTAGTGTCTAAGTAACTAAAAGAGACTTATATTTTTGAAATTGGTCCAGTATTGACCGAGAGTTCTGCACTCAACAGCTGCACCCAAGCTGCAGTGTAATTCTTGGGGTAATTGTTCACCGTTCAAGTACTTAAAGTGCTTGTTTTTACACTGACAGGCTCAGATTTCTTAGAACACTTATCTTTACCTTTGCTTCATCTGGTCTGTTTGGAATTGTATATCTAGATGACACTAATCTATGCTTTCTATACTCCAACACAACAAACTCTTACAGGTCTCCTCTTTCCAACTCTCAATCATGTGTGCGACGATGTCTTCCTGCAACAACTAAACTCCTACGGGAACGAGAACAAGTCTTCTTACATGGTGAACAAAAGGTAAAGTTTTATTCCTCTGTTTTCTCACTCAAGCCCAGTTCAGACCAAAGACTCAGAGACCAGATCAGCCACTCAAAATAGCAGCATTTTGGATGGAGTGACAAAGAGGGTCACCTTTTCAATTTATCCACAGAACAGCCATGTCTGTAAAATATGAACCTTAAACTTCAGATTTACTGCTAAAAACTTAAATCCTGGCTGGTTCTCAGAATGTTCCAGAACAGCCGGCCCAGACCACTGCCAGTAATTGCAAGTTTAAACTGGTCTGGTCACATCACAAATCTTTGGTGTGAACTGGTTATGCACCGAGCCATTACATGGTAGCTTGTTTCAGGCGGTTAGATGGCTCTACGTCAATTATGGATCAACTTAAAAAATTGTTGTCTCCATTAGTCACTTACACAGAAAAACATGGAAAAATAGAGCCCAGGTTGAAAACTAGTTACCCTTTAAGGACTGACGTGTACCTTGTTCCAAAGCCACCCCGGGTCCCTGTGGGGGAGTCGAGGCATTCCCCTGGCTTGGCTGGCCTGTCGCGATTCATTTGCTGCAGAATGGAGCTCAGCTCGGTAATAACTGTGTTCTTGGTGTCTGGTGTGGATGGGGGGCTGCGAAGCTCAGGGGGCTGATCACCCCACAGCTTGGATGTCCTTTGAGTAGGAGTCCTAGGAGCGTCAGAGGATGAAGGGGGAGGGGGCGGGGCCTGAGGTGGTGACCCATAGGACTCCGGGGGCTCTTCTATGAGAGCATCATGATAAAGCGATGTTCTGTTAATGACGGACTTGCCCTTGGGTTTGGGTGGTACAGGGGGACGATCCACCAGGAAGGCATGCCCGTCTGCAGTGGCATAGAGGCTCTCCACAGTGCTGTCACAGAAGCCTCCCTCTGATGACAGGGTGGAGATGCTGGAAACGGTGCTGGTGGTCTCCATGTGCTGAGGATCCCCGCTACTGCGGCTGTCTACCTCTTCAATGCCTGAGTCACCCATCCCGGACTCTGGATCAGGTGGAGCAGGAGGGTATGAGGGGGGTAAGCTGTTTGCCACCCGTTTGTACTGATCAGTGACAGGTGGTGGGGCATGAGCGTGATATGGTGGTAGAGGAGGTCCCCCATTCCTTCTCTGTTGCTGAAGCATCGCTGCAATGGCACTAGCCTGGTCATCGGGAATGTCAATACTGTTGGCAAATTCTAGTGGTGGGGGGAGGGGCTCTGAGAATTCAAATTCTTCATCAATGTCAACTGAGGCCAGAGGGGGAGGGGGGATGCGGAAGGGCAGTTTTACTGGTTCGTCCATGGAATCTCCTAAGGGAATGCTCCTCCTCCGTGACGACGGTAACTGGGGATTAGTGGACAGCATTGGGGCTTTGAGAGGATCAGGTTGGTTTGGGTCTTTCAGTTCAGATGGCCTGTTGCTGTCCTGCCCCTCGACCTCTTGGTTGTTCACCTTGTTGCTTGTGTCTGTGCTAGTGTGGACCATCAGCAGTCCAGCTGACTTGGGTTGTGATGTGTCTGCCACATCTGCTGGTGCGCTTTTCCTCTCCTCAATTGCCTGATGTTGCCGTTCTTCCCGTGCCCCATCAGACTCATACTTCTGCTCCGTCATCTGCCTCCGCAGTCCACCACGGCCAGGTCGCCCCATGGTTGCGGTGGAGATTGCAGCAAAACTCGTCTCGATCCCGGAGCGTAGTTTGGTGTCAATAAACAGCGGTTGATTGAGGTCTGGTTTGTGGCTTGGCTGAATTGGAAGGGACTGGGTGTCATGCTTCGGGATTTGCTGAACCTGAGGAAGATTTTGTGGCTGATTCTGAGGATGGTTTTGTTGTTCCTTCATGGCCCGGTCACGAGCAGCCAGAGCAAGAGCTAGTGGAGAATTAGGGTCCAAGGGCTTGCCAGTGACAGGATGGAGGTAGGTCCCGTTGGCCCTGTAGTGGCTCTTAGGAGGAGTGGCTGGGAGACTAACAGGACTGTCCAGGTTGGGACATTGACCTGTTCTGGTGTTTAGAGGCTCTCGCACCACTGTGGGTTCGGGAGTGTTGAAATCTGTCATGTTGCCACTACCGCCCCCAACAGGGGGCCCAAGCTGTGCTGGAGGAGGGGGAGCCAATATCCTTCGAAGCCGCTCGTCGCTACTGAACATGCCTTCATCAATGGACTTTGACTGACGAAGACGAGGGGTTGGTGTCGGACTACTGAAGTCATCATCACCCATGTCTATTGACTGGAAGGCAATTGAGTGCTTTTTTGCCTCTAGCCTCTTCTCCCTGTCCCGTACTGCCCCGGCAATAGCTGCCGCAAAGGGGTTGTTTAGAGACAGAGGGTCTTCAGGACGCAATCCTCCGCTTCCACCAACAGTGGGCGTGAGAGGTGGGTGTTCAGGAGTGGTGGGCTCAATCTCCATACTGCTACCCTGGCTGCTCTTGCCACTGCTGCTGGTGGAGGGCTCCTTAACGATGATAGTGGGGATGGGGATGGAGGAGCATGTACGCTCTACAGGTGTAGTAGGCATGGAAACTGGGCCCGAGGGGCTTGTTGGCATGTGACATGTTTTCTCTGGACTGTCCTCAACATTGGGCTGCTTTACGAGCATGCCCTTCCTTCGAGCTGGTTTTGCTGGCACATACAGCGTCTTATTGCCCACCTCGGAGTAAGGGTTCTCCGGCACTGGCGTACGGCCTCGTATCCGGGTGCTCTCAAACTGCTCTGAGCTCTGGCGGAAATAGCCGCGTCTTAACGTACCAACGTCCGTGGTTCGGCTAATGGTTGTTACTGCATTGGGTGAGTTTTGAGTGAAGCTTGGACGTGTGGTGCCGTAGCTCTTGGGTGTAGGGCCAGCAGCTGAGTTGTAGGCAGGTGGCGAAGGCGGTGAAATGGCTGGGGGAGGAGGGATGTCCTCTGAGGTGTCGGGCATAGAAAGGCTGCGGGAGAACTTGAGTAGGGGAGGTGTGAGGAATCCCTGTTTCTCATCCTCCGTTGTACCTTGAAGAAATAGAGCAGAAAGAAAAATTAGGACCTAAGAGAGACCTAAGAGTATCTCTTTTATTGATGCGAGGTTTTTCTTAAACATTATTCATCCAAGCAAGGGGTTCCTGACATTTATGAGAGGCCAGATAGATAAAAAAAAAAAAAGTAGGCGATTATAAAATATTTGCTGCAGCAAATGGAAATTTCCCAGTGAGATAATCATGATCACATCTGGCTATTTTTTTTCTGTCTGGAGCAAAGTGGGGCACAGTTCAGCAAAAGTATCATGGCAAGGGTCTGACCCAGTTGTCATTTTCAGGCCATGCATCCACTTTGTTTATGTACTTGTTTACATCTGTGCATCCATGTTAGTGTTGGTGTTGAAATGAGGTGTGCTCAGTTGTTAAAATGAGGTGTGGTCAGCAGCATTGTTGAAGCATTGCTATCTAGAGGCAGCAGAAAGTGATTGAACCATTGACCAACAAAAACCTGCTCTAAAGTCAAAGCTGCAGTACTTTTACTGCTATTTAAAGGACGCATCAGATGAAAAACTACAAAGGCTGGTGCTCTGACATCATCTGAATCTGCATGTACATTTTCATCCATAGACCATCTACCTGAACCAATGATTTAGAGACTCCACCTTTATGGACACTTGACGTCACCTCTAGAGATTCCTCAGGATTTATTGGAAGGACAGCTGCTTTATTCCAAACTATTTTACTGTGTGAACCTGGACTGTTTCACTGTGTGAACCTGGACTGTTTCACTGTGTGAACCTGGACTGTTTCACTGTGTGAACCTGGACTGTTTCACTGACTCTTTCACTGTATGAACCTGGACTGTTTCACTGTGTGAACCTGGACTGTTTCACTGTGTGAACCTGGACTGTTTCACTGTGTGAACCTGGACTGTTTCACTGACTCTTTCACTGTATGAACCTGGACTGTTTCACTGTGTGAACCTGGACTGTTTCACTGTGTGAACCTGGACTGTGTGGGACCTTTAGGATGTGTAGAAGAACACAGAACATTCATTAACATCAGATCCTGTCAGCGTGTCATAGATTTAAATCATTAATGAAGTTAAGCTGCTGTGCATTGTGGGTAAATGTCACAGACAGCGGAGACGCACTTATGGTTTCTGCTGCTGGGGGATCACTGCAGGTGATGTCATCAATATTTTCCTCATTGATGATGGATTATTATAGCCACCCGCATCCCATCAGCTGTTAATCAGAATGATCATTTTTCTGATGGATCTACAGACTGTGATCGGCTGCATCACTATTACACACACAGGGATGTGCAGCAGCCTTCCTCCTCCTCCTCCTCCTCCTCAGTTAAATATGTTGACTTTGCTCATATGCAGTCAAATGGAGTTTTTGATGGGACAGAGGATTGGGAGATGGTGGAGGCAGAGGGTCTGCTATGGACTTTAGACCATGCACTTAAATTGTTTAAGAGCACCAAGATTTTGACTTGCAACCCAACCACATCAACACAGCTTGGAAAGTCAACTGCAATTTGATATTTTGTTTTAAATACAACCCTGTTGCGCCTTACTTGGGGCCCTGATTGCGTGCAACAAACAAATCACAACAATATACAGGTAGGAACAATGTGGCGCTGATCTTGTTGGCTATCCCACAAGCTGTTAGCGTCCTATAGCTGAGAAATACTGGTTCAGTCGGTTTGCATAATCTCGTACACCAGACCGGAACGGAGAACTCTTGTGAGAAGGGATTGATCGTATCTGGAAAAGTTTGTCATTTTATTTACTTTATTCAATTAATTTGTTGTTCGTTTACAGTTCGTTACCAGAGGAAGAACCTTGCTTTGGACTCAACGAGTGAGTGTTTATTGCATTTGTTTTGTTTTAATAATGAGGACAAGAGCTGTAACATTAGCCGGCGTGACGTCGGTCTGGTTCAGCAGTGAGTCAGGTTTCAGCTCAACGACCTCCAACATTATCGCCTGAAAACACACTTTGCTGACTGGCTCATTCTAATTTATCTATAATTAGCTTCATATTGCTCGAGCACACAGTGAAGTCCTCTGAGGATTAATGGAAAGTTATGACAAGCTGAAAGCACAACCACACACACACACACACATACACACACACACACACACACACACACACACACACACACACACACACACACACACACACACACACACACACACACACACACACACACACACACACACACACACACAGTGTATAGACATCATACCTATGGATTTTTGCTTTTTCATGGTGCCCTTCTCTGGTATCCCCAGGAATGCCCCTGGCACAGTGGGTGGCACCACTGCTACTCCCTGGCGCTCATGATACATGGACTGCAAAGCAGAATGTTGTTAATGATACACCCAGACACACCAACTAGACAGCATTCAGATATCTATCGTTAAAAATAAAGGAGAGATTTTTAAAAAGTCAAACCCTCGTGTGGTGTTCAGGTCTGTGGGACACATTTTTAGTGTTTACTGACTGAATGATTTTCGGTGTAAAACATGTAATTGAGTGCACATTGTATATCCACTTCTATTGGACGAGGTTATCTCAATTCTAAGGGCCGAAATGCAGATTTTGGATAACTTTTCTCTTTCTTCAAGGCCTGATCACATTCCTTCTTTTGGATGCCAAATCATTTGATGGCAATATTAATGTAGTTCCACTGATCTAATATAGATATAGAAATATTAATTACTATATGATTAGGCTTGATAGGCTAATGTTCAGTAGCAATATCATGTTGCTAGCATGCTCCAGCTGCTGCTATACTAATGCTGAGGTTAGTCGGTGTCATCTGTTTCGTTTGGTCCATCTTCCATCAAACACATTAAAACGTCCTCTGCTGTAAAATTCCATGCTTTCCTATCAGTGTTGTTAGCACGCTTTACCCACAATGCTTTCTTCAAAGTTAAAAGGACGTTAGCTCACTTGTAATAATAATAATAATAAATTTTATTTATAAAGCGCTTTTCACAATACTCAGAGAAGCTTTTAGCATTAACCAAAACCCACTTTTATGGTTACTCCTCTCACTTTTCTTTTAATTACAACCTGTGGGTCATCATTTCTGTTCTATTCGTTTCCTTTGGCTATGTTCATCATCAGGATGTGGTCCTGGATCAGATATGTATCTGATTTGTAGTCATGTGACCTTTTTCCACATAAACATGCGCTGAGCGCTGTCGTCATCATCCAGCAAAGACAGCAGTAAAACCAGACCACCAGAGAAGAGAGATGATAACAACCAGTGGATCACCATCTACTGGTTGGTGCAGATGGTGAGTACAAACACATTAGTGAGTACAAACACATTGGTGAGTACAAACACATTAGTGAGTACAAACACATTGGTGAGTACAAACACGAACACCACACAAGGGTTGTTGAGTGTATATGATCCACCAGTACATGTATTGTTGTTCACTTACATTCATATCAGCTGATGTAACCAAACAGCGACTGGAGGGGCGTGGTTTGATTGTGGCAATCTTCATATCGATGGGCGAGCTCTTCTGGGCGTGTGTCATCTCTTCGGATTTGTCTGTAAGATAACGTGAACCGTAATGAGTGTAAGAAACAGCAGGGGCGGGGCTCCAGCCTCAGGACGGTTTTTATTGGGCAAACACAAGCTAATCATTCACAGCAACCCTTCCTCATGTGTCCACACTGAACTGCAGCAAAACACTGGAATAAATATTCTGGGGGGAGGGGGAATGGAGTCCAGCCTCGCAAGCCGTGCAAGCTCTTTGAAAACAGCCGACTCAGCCGAATCATCCACCCGTCGGGTCGTTCCTTCATTCAGTATAATGTGAGCGATGAAGATGACGTCTGCCAAGTTTGCCGTTAGCCTTCATTTTCTGGGCCTGGAATGTGGGAAAGGTGTCAACGGCAAATTTGGCAGATCTGAACTTCCCTCTGGTGTGTGATGATGTCATCACATAGAGTCCACCTACAGAGTTTAGCTCAGAGAGGCTACATGCTAGCCCTGATCGTACTGTTTCACATCCCAGGCTAACTCTAGGATGTAGAAAGCATCCATGCAGAAGGGGGAGTGATTACTTAGAGTGACTTGGAAAACAATCCTCTTCTTCTGCGCATCTACACTCAGAGGAGAGGAGTCGGGGGAGGGGAGGGGAGGAGAGGGGAGGAGAGGAGCGTCAATGACCGTAACTACAATTAGACACAAAACAGAAAAAAAGCACATTTCCTCCATCTCTGATCTGTCTGTCTCTTGATTGGATTGCAGCTACAGTATAACATCACATGCAACACAGTTGCCTAGGAAACCTCTGAGTGAAACAGTGGCCGCAATAAACCTCCCCCTCCTCACCCACACACACACACACACACACACACACACACACACACACACACACACACACACACACACACACACACACACACACACACACACACACACACACACACACACACACACACACACACACACAAGCCTGCAACATATAAAAGAGACACATGAAGAAAGAGATGGTAAGCCTTTAAGGTCAATTAAAATGAAACGTTCCCTGTGTTAGAAATCAGTGATGAAGATGAAGGAAGGAAGTATGATGTCAGTAAGCATACGACAGCATTACATCACTGTATTGATCACAATATTACCGATCACATTAAAACATCCATGTCCCAAGACCAGGCAAATTAAAGAATGGTAAATGGTTTTATTTAAAGTAGGGCGCAGTAATTAACCAAATAAAACCCCAAAACAACATTTAGAGCCTCTCACCGACTTAATCTGATTCATGTCAGCTATTGGAATTAATACTTTACCCCATGCCTGAGGTCATGCGTGAGGTCATGAACTAAAAAAAAACAAAATGACATGTTCGGTCAGGTGCACATGCTCTGATAGTCCGTTTACCCGGTGGAGTGACTCCAGTCGCCCTTCAGCATTACTGGTATGAAGAGTATGTTAGTATGTGATTCCAAACACAACTATGACTTATAGAATTTTTACATTTACACAAACACACAGTGGCAGACATACAGCACACACAGGTGAAACGTCCTGTAACGTCTTTAAATGTCTGCAGATATATGACTTTGCATTCGGAGCTTCAAAGTAAATTACTTTGGCAAATACCATAGATGGGAGTATGTCACACATGCAAGTCCAGGTCACTGTGGTGAAATTCAAGTCAAGTCATTGCTATAGGACAAGCAACTCAAGTCGAGTCATTGACAAGCAACTCAAGTCGAGTCATTGCTATAGGATAAGCAACTCAAGTCGAGTCATTGACAAGCAACTGAAGTCGAGTCATTGCTATAGGATAAGCAACTCAAGTCGAGTCATTGCTATAGGATAAGCAACTCAAGTCGAGTCATTGACAAGCAACTCAAGTCGAGTCATTGCTATAGGATAAGCAACTCAAGTCGAGTCATTGACAAGCAACTCAAGTCGAGTCATTGCTATAGGATAAGCAACTCAAGTCGAGTCATTGACAAGCAAATCAAGTCGAGTCATTGCTATAGGATAAGCAACTCAAGTCGAGTCATTGACAAGCAACTCAAGTCGAGTCATTGCTATAGGATAAGCAACTCAAGTCGAGTCATTGACAAGCAACTCAAGTCGAGTCATTGCTATAGGATAAGCAACTCAAGTTAAGTCATTGCTATAGGACAAGCAACTCAAGTGGAGTCATTGCTATAGGACAAGCAACTCAAGTCGAGTCATTGCTATAGGACAAGCAACTCAAGTCTAGTCATTGACAAGCAACTCAAGTGGAGTCATTGCTATAGGACAAGCAACTCAAATCGAGTCATTGACAAACAACTCAAGTCGAGTCATTCCTATAGGACAAGCAACTCAAGTGGAGTCATTGCTATAGGACAAACAACTCAAGTCGAGTCATTGCTATAGGACAAACAACTCAAGTCGAGTCATTCCTATAGGACAAACAACTCAAGTGGAGTCATTGCTATAGGACAAGCAATTCAAATCGAGTCATTGCTATAGGACAAACAACTCAAATCGAGTCATTCCTATAGGACAAGCAACTCAAGTCAAGTCATTGCTATAGGAAAGCGAAGCAACTCAAATTGAGTCATTGCTATAGGACAAGCAACTCAAATCGAGTCATTGCTATAGGACAAGCAACTCAAATCGAGTCATTGCTATAGGACAAGCAACTCAAGTTGAAAACTCCTGTCACATTAAAAGTATTATTGTAGTTAATTAAAGTATCATATGTACAAAGTATTAATATTTCTTGTTATGCAGTGAAATTAGTGATTTAACTTGGGATTTGAACACTTTTGCAAAGCACTGTATGCATATCACGTTCTCATTAGGGGCTGAGCACCTAAAGGTCTCATCTTAGAATTGCCCCTGCAGATAGACCAACTGGAGATGATGGCTAAAGATGGCCCTGTTATGAGTATATTATATTTTAGTATGTAAAATATGTGTATCAGTGTTAGAATCAGATGATGTCACTTCCTTTCTGAGCTGCTTTAACACTAAAAGAAACCAGAAAACATTGTAGACATGACGGGCGGTCGACCGAAAACTCCCGCCTCACTGACCATCTCAGTCTTTGTCTCTTCTTAGACTCCTTGAAATCATGAAAACAATTTCTGTGTGTGAAAACGACTTCTCAAGTCAAAGTCAAGTCGAGTCTTTTGTCAATCTCAAGGCCCATTTATCCTCTTTGTTAAAGACGGATACGGAGACGGACAGGGCCCTCCGTACATCTTCGGCGTTCTTTCCGTACGTAATCGGACACGTTTTCTGAGAGCTTACAGATACGGACAAGACGAAACGGAGCAATACCACCGGAAATAGATGATGTAGCTACAATTCAAGCAGGGCACAACTAATATGTACGAAAACAACGAAGAAGAGAAAAGTGAAGCAATAAAGTGTAAAAACTCACCCTCTACTAGTCTCGATGCACTTCATGGTCTCACAGACCACTGCAGAGTACATCGTTAGTTCTGTTTTTTTAACATTTTGTATTTACTAGGTACATCATCACAACCTCCTCCAACCGTCGCCATATTTCTTGTTGTTGAAACTTCTGAAACTTCCCTGCCCCACTGCGGTTGTGTCGATGACGACGTAGAGGACATACAAAAGTGTGTACGGGTCGACGGACAGACCCTTTGTGGACCGACGTATCCATTTACGTACGTAGACAGAGCATAAATGGGTCTTTAGTCAAGCAAATCTCAAGTCCTCAACTCCAGTCTGACTCGAGTCAAGTCGTGTGACTCGAGTCCCCTCCTCTGGCATGAAGGGTTTAAAGGCCACTGAGGTCAACAACACCAATAAATCAAAAGTGAATAATGGGACCACCTAGCATCCATGCTGTGTAACATCTACATCTGAGTCAAAAGAAGAGGAAATAATAATCTGAGGTTGAGGAGCTTCAACA
This sequence comes from Chaunax sp. Z400, assembly GCA_037577475.1. Taxonomy (NCBI): domain Eukaryota; kingdom Metazoa; phylum Chordata; class Actinopteri; order Lophiiformes; family Chaunacidae; genus Chaunax; species Chaunax sp. Z400. Next base: position 4,424,256 of record CM075184.1, read on the forward strand.
TGTTTATCTAGTGAACAGTAAACCATGCACCAACAACAAAACACATGACTTCACAACAGCTGTAGTCAAAAAAACAAATCATGCAAATACACTAAAAACATTTGGCTGCACTGAAAGTCAAATGTTGGCTGCACAAATCAAATCTAAAAGAAAAAAAAGAATAGTTAGCGAGTGGTGAAGGTAGGTGACATAAATCAATAAGTGGAAATACTGGATCAAACGTAAACATGCCTGCAGGAACTTACCACCTTTCTTTTTCCTTAGCGTTGCTTAAAGGGTGACATAAAAACATTTCTGAGTCTTTAAAGCACAAAAACAGACGTGATGCTTCTCCCAAGGTGAACTAAACATTCTGTGTGTTTAAGTGTTCCTGATGCATAATCTGTGAGCGATGCAGGATTCACACTCCAGGAAACACATTTACTACAATAAATGAATTAACTAAAGATTGACATGCTAATGTGTCGAATAAGCAGCTCTTAAAAAACATGCTGAGGATAGCAGTTGTATGAGCAGTTTCCCTCTGCTGTCATTTATTTATTCATTCAGCTTTAACAGGCACAAAGGTGAGAATGCTAATGACTGATCCATCAGCTGCCATTTAAAACAACACACTGACCACTGTAGCTGCAGCTAATGGTGTTTATATAACTGATTCTATATGCATATATATAATAAGAGCAGTCCCCATCGCAAATATATTTAATCTAATCTGAAACAAACCAAAACACAAATCATCACATTTGTAAATCAGTGAATGTTTTATTTTTGTCAACTTTTCAACAACCAAAGGATGAAAGTATTGATTTGTATCAGTGAAAACGTCTTTTACAAAGTCTGTTCAAGGGGCAGGACGAGACGAGGGAGTCGCGTTTTGATGCTAGCAGCTAAATCAAAGAAGAAGAAAAGCAAATGAAAATGTCTCCATATTGGGGGGACAACAGGAGATCCAGGAGGTCCTTACACTCATTTATGTTCAACGTTAAACACAGATATGGGCGGAGCCTTTCGTCCTACTCTGTGTTCATTTCACCTGCATTTGTGAACGTTTTCTGAAAACGTACGATGGACGAAACAGAGCAGTACCACTGGAAATGGCTGGGGGCAGTGTAGCCATAATTTAAGCAAGACACGACAAACGTCTTTGGACATGAAGAGGAAGAAAAAAGTGACGTGAAAAAGTGAATAAACTCTCCGTCCACATCTCACGATGTATTTAATGGCCTCACAGATCACCAAGTACATTGCTGCTGCGCTTTAGCTGCTTTTTATTTACTAGATATGTTATAACAACCCTTTGTTGTTGAAAGGTTTGACTTTACTGCCCTCTTGTGGATGTAGGTTGGCTCTGACAGATACATCAGTTTAAATGGACGTATTATTTTCATACGTAGATGAAGTATAAATGAGTCTTTACCATGTGAACAGAGGATGAGATCAGGCTCCATGTATCAGGGAAGGTAAATCATTGCTGTCATGTTATTTTTAGACGTCCCACTAGAGGCCGACCCTGCTGTCTTAAACCTGATGCCTCTTTGCTTGTGGAATGAAAACATACCATCTATGCCACCATTTTCCTGTTCAGTGTAAACAAACTAAAGCGTCGTAGAGAAAGGTCTTTGTTGCTTCATCTCTATGTAAAACAGGCTACAGTGTCTTGCTGTGTTTAGTAAAAGAGACGCACCACCTCTGGTCAATTCATTCAACGTAGAGCCAGACTGATACTGGATGTTATTTACTTATTTTATTTCATTTGTGGCCCATCAGTACACTGAAATAATAAACTTCACTGGGAATTTAAATTATTGATTTTATAAATAACAATACATAAAAATTTCAATCACCCCATTTTTTCTGTACACCTGGAGATTTCAGTTGAAGGTACGACTACTGTACAAGACTTCACTATTGTTCTCCAGTGAACATCGATTGTGTGTAGTTCTACTGATATTCGCCCATATGCATGCTATATCTCTCACTCTGTTTTACCCTCGGTATACCCCAAACATGGCGTCCGAGGCAAAATCTCCAGATGTGTGACGTCAGCTCCCCATAGACCTGTTAAAGAAGGTAACCTGCTCTTTCTACAGTGTGTGGTGAACTCCTGACTGCAGCAGGATCAGATCAAGGCTGTAAGTATTACTGACAGACTTTATTTGTTTGCACTGTGTAGCGACAAAGTAGCTGCTCATGTGTTAGCAGCAGTATTAAACTGTCCTTGCTATTACCACAGGTGACAAAATAAATCAATACACCTCTACCAAGTCAAAACCTAATCCATAGTATTGGGGGAAAAGAGTAGATTTGCTATTTCACACAGTAGAAGACTCAACTAAACTGATCACGAGACACTAGACAGGTCAGGATCTGGACAGCTAAATACAATATTCCCTCCTTCCTCCCTTCACACCTCCTGCCATCCCTCCTTCTATCCTTCCTCCTCAGCACCGATGGGGCCTCATGTGTCTCAGAAACGCTGACTGTAATGTCGGTCAGAAGGTTTTAGGATGGCACAGCATTTAATGCGACTCTCAGAGGGTTCCATTGGAACCCGCCACACAGATATGAACACAAATAAAAAGCAGTGATGATATTATCAAACCATTCATATTAGTGATTTATTGGCGCCTTGTAGCCACAGCGACAGCTCATGGATGTGGGATTTTCTTAGCAGCCAGATTCGTTCATGCATAATGAGGAGATGGGGAACAATTAAAGGAAAAATGATCAAATGATGGAACCGCTCTGCTTCATTCAGCCGATGTGAGCTAATGGATGTCACGACAGGAGAAATGGATGACAAAAGGTCAGGCAGCTTTAACTGCTTACCTTTATCCACTAGTGAGATTAATCAATCAGTGAGAATCAGAGAAGAGAGAGACGTGTTGTTAGACACAGACCTCCTCCTGACATCATGTTAAAGTCAAACCAGGAAGTTCTTACCGAGTTCCTCCAGCTCAGAGGTCATGGACTTGGAGCGCATAGACAGGGCAGTGGTGGGGGCTCTCTTTGGTGGGGGAGGAGCTGAGGGACACATAAAACACACATAATAGACATATTATTATCTTATTATTATTATACATGTCATGCCATTTTATTTGGATATAAAGTAGCTTCACATGTTCTTATAAATTTGGTTCACTAAATTAGAATTCTTCATTTTTGTCCTGCTTTGTTTGCTAAGAATATCAAAGACTCCTTACCGCTGTTTAATGCATTTACATTTGAGTCTACTGTGGTATAGAGACTAACTTATAGTGGTATAAGATGCAGACAGAACTCACTGTTATATCTGTAATGACGTAAAATCTGTCCAGGACGAGTGGACAGTGTTTGATCACCCACAGCTGCAGCAACTGTAGCTAACGTTAGCACGTCTGCAGCCAGCACTGCAACTAACATTAGCACGTCTGCAGCCAGCACTGCAGGTATTGCTAGCACGTCTGCAGCCAGCGCTGCAGCTAATACTAGCACATCCGCAGCTAGCACTGCAGCTAACCTTAACACATCTGCAGCCAGCACTGCAGCTAATACTAGCTCGTCTGCAGCTAGCGCTACAGCTATCCTTAACACTTCTGCAGCCAGCACTACAGCTAACGTTAGCACATCTGCAGCCAGCACTGCGCTTACTGATGGAGGGTTGAACCCTCAATGAAAACTTTAAGTGAGGCGTCGACAACTTCATGACATCATCATGTATTTTATTAGCTCATTGGATAAGTTGTTGTTGGAGATAACTGGGCTTTTTCTACTTTTTTGGATGATGTTAGTTTAGCATTTTTACTAGTGTTAGCCTCAATATGATGATATTTATTTTCTAATTTAAGTATGTAACATTTATCGCGTTCTAATAAGGATTTCTCATTCTGTTTACAGATTTCTTTGGGGTGGTGAACTTCAATCTTCTATCAGGTTGTCGTACCTTTTTTGCGTGCTGTGTCCTCGGGGTCCAGATTCCGGCTCACCGTCACCACCTTGATCAGGAGCCGGTTGCCTCCCTGGCGGATCATGTTGACCACCTGTCTGTGACCCACCTTCACCACATTCTCCTGGTTCACCTGCCATGAACACACAACAGCAGAGGCTCATTAATGGCTCACATTTTTTAGAATGCGGAGTCATGTTATGTCTGCTTTGTGTAAAGTGGACGATGTGTATTTGAGACAAAGTTTTTCAGAGACCGAGGCAACAAAACCATCTCTGCAGCAAATGTAAAGGAACAACTCTTAAATTGTATGAGGATATAAAAACAACAATGATGAAAAGGAGAAAGAGGTTCACCAGTGAGCAGCTCCTACATTAACATCCGAATGAAGCTGGACCTTAAACGCTCCACACTTGGTGAATAAACACATACGGGCCTATATTTGACACTTTCCCTTTGACACGCATACATTCGTGCCCACATGGAGCTTTTTAATCTCATTACTGCTCTTCTAATTTAATACTGGCCCTGCTCCTCTTTTCTCCCAGACAAACAGAGGAGGAGGGGTCAGATGATGATGAAAGACAGACCGGCCTGGAGCGACAGAGGAATGATGGATGGCAGGAGGAAGAGGAGGGACCATGTGGAGGACGATGGGGGAGACAGGGGGAGAGGAAGACTTAATTTCCTCTTTTAATCCCACGAGGGTGAACATTTTGGTAATTAGAGAGGAAAAGTCCAACAGCTGTTTGAGTGTGACCTCGTGTTCCATCGTCGTGCTCCATCGCCCATACACTCACATGAGTTCACATATAGGGTGGCCTTATGTAATCCGCTCTGTCTCTCTGCCACATTATGTAAGAACGCTTGAAGGATGGACACACAGAAACACACTCAGGAATATTTTCTTCTTCCTGATTGGATTTGATTCTGGAGGATGAAGACATGATGGCAAAAACTCAGCAAATCTGTCTTTCGGGTTGAGTTCAAATCTCAAACTATGATGATATTTCATTCCATTGTCTCTCAGCAGCTGTTACAACATGAACTTTTACTTAATGTTATGTTTGTAAATTAATTTCTACACATTTTCTAACTTCATTTTTTTTAATAATTAAATTTTGTAGTTTTTGTTGTAGACACACACAGACAGAACAAACAGGTCAGCAGCAGTAACACAAAACGCTTTGTGTTACAATAGTTCTAGAAACAGAGAGAGGCTTACAGAGGCTACAGGGTTAATTTATCAGCTGTTTTTAATTTAGTCTGAGTCGTCTGTCAAATGTCCTCATCAGTTTTTATTATATGTTGTCAATCCACAAATAAATCACATTAGAATTTAAAAAGGCACTCAGAGCTCATACCTCCTCCAAGGCCCAACAGTCTTCATTAAATCTGACCCTAATCCAAATTACACATATTAACCTAACATAACAGGTGTCATGAAAACCCATCCAGTGGTTACATGACCAATTAAAAAAGCCCAAGTGAAAAAAATTTATGGATCCGCCCCTTTATCTATATAGACTCCAAAATACAACGATGCCCCAGTCTGTTAGGTGGATTTTGTAAAATTGCAGTTGACAAAAAATGGTTAAAAAAGTCTTGCAAAATTCAAAAAAGAGGAAACAAATGGCTAAATTCATCCCTTTATCCGGAACCACCTGCACAGATTTGGTTTGGGGCCTAAGGTCACATCAGGACAGGCTGTAAGATGTCAACCAGAACTATGGAAACACTTCAAATCTACTGTTCATTCATTTTCTACTTAAGTCAGTTTTATACAGCCAAAAAAAAATCACAAATCACAACGCCACAGTAGGCAGTTTGAATATGAGACCCTCTATGCTTAGACCCACATCGGGTTAAATACTGAACCGACTGAGTTATGTCGATACTACCGGTACCAATTCACGTTAAATCAATCAGAGCCTGGGGTCCTCTAGCGGTCGGCGCGGGTTCGATTCCGACCCGTGGCCATTTGTTACATGTCTTCCTCCCACCTTTCCCGTCACCTCTTTGGCTTTCCTATCAAATAAAGGCATAAAACACCTAAAAAAATAACTTTAAAAAATAATCAATCAGAGCATGTAGCTAACGTTAGCACGTCTCACCTGAGGAAACACCTGGTCAAACACTGTAGCTAACGTTAGCACGTCTCACCTGAGGAAATACCTGGTCAAACACTGTAGCTAACGTTAGCTAGTCCCTCCTGAAGAAACACCTGGTCAAACACTGTAGCTAACGTTAGCATGTCTTACTTGAGGAAACACCTGGTCAAACACTGTAGCTAACATTAGCACGTCCCTCCTGAGGAAACACTTGGTCAAACACTGTAGCTAACGTTAGCATGTCTAGCCTGAGGAAACACCTGGTCAAACACTGTAGCTAACATTAGCACGTCCCTCCTGAGGAAACACCTGGTCAAACACTGTAACTAACGTTAGCATGTCTAGCCTGAGGAGACACCTGGTCAAACACTGTAGCTAACGTTAGCATGTCCCACCATCTTATTTACAGTACTGTGCTGATATTCATCCATTTATTCATGTTAGTCCAGTTTTCAGGTTGAGTAAAAACCAAAAATAGTATATCTTTCACTAATTAAATTATATTTTATCACCACAAGGACAGTAATGGAATGAAGGAAGGAACCGTTTGAAAAGTGAACACAACCCCATACTTGATTTAAATGTTAAGTATTCAGGATATCTCTGACGTCCCCAGGAACATTTTCCAGCTCCCCCTGGAGGATCCTGACGTGTTCCCAGACCGGATGAGATCTATGATCCTCCATCGACCCCCAAGTCTCTTAAAATCAATAATGGTAATAAATTGTCCCATTTGTCTTAACTAATGTAACAATCAGTGTTTTATATGCATCAGTAGATTTTCTCTCTCAAGCTGCTTTATTCTTTATGTTTGTCTAAATGGTCATGAGGCAAATCAATCAGCTATCAGTTACACACAGACGATTACAGATATTGATTCCCTTCCGCAGTCGCCGATGGTGGTGTGAACCATCGAACACTGACGCTGACTGATGGGTAATCCTCCGGTACGATTTACTGAGTGACTGAACTGTTGTCTGGGAAAAACAGGCAAAAAGAGAGATGATGGCCGAAGGCAATAAACTGTACCAATAACTACAAGAAAGAAAAACAGCACTGAAGCAGCAGCTTTATGGCTCAGCATTAATGGCTTAATCAATAGCACACACACACACACACACACACACACACACACACACACACACACACACACACACACACACACACACACACACATTGTATAGATGTAAAAACACACAAGGAAGTCAGGCCTCTGATACAAAAAGCTGGTCTCCCGTCAGATCAGGCATAGGGGGCCTATTCAAAAGCCATTATCATTATCATCATTATAGCAGTTCCACCACATTAAGCATCATCCGGCCCATTTAGCTGAACATGGCAGCCCTGAATCTGATCACTCAATCTCATCTCATGTAAATATTCACTGACAGTCGCTAATCTGACTGATCAATTCTAATCTGACGTCTGCAGGCGTCATGTGCTGCTAATCCAGGCTGTCAGAGCAGAGAGGGGTCAAATGAAGACACGAGGACTGAAACGTACCTCAAACTGAAACGAAGCACAGGACAACCTTAAAACTTTCTCTTTGGTTTGAACTTCTGTCTCTTTAAAAAAGGGCAAACCTCACTTATTTATGTGGTGAGTAAACCTTTTGGTGCAATCTGCAAAATAAATATGCCCACCAAAAATATAAACCAGTATTTAGAGTTAATTACACCATACATCTTGAAGCACACAAAACTATATATACATATATACTCCTTCATTTTGAAGGCCGTCCCCCGCCCCAACCAAGGAACCTAAAGGAAACTCTGTAACCGCAGCACTTTTTAGGACCGGCTCTACTCGACCCGACTCGGTACTTTTCTGCAGGTCGTGTTCCATTACAGGACAGTTCCTCCTCAGGGTAGGTGGACGCTGTGTGAAACTGCCGTGGCGTAGTCTTCAATGCAACACACACCTCTAATGATCCTGTCATCAGCTGTTTAAGACAGGAACGTCTGAATCTACTCAGTATAGCAGCCAAATAAGAAAGTTACAGTCTCTAAAGTAGCTTTGCTGTTTGAGTGTGGCGGCCATTGATTTGTGCTGTGCAGGATACTCTGTGTGTGCCGGGCATTGACCAATCAGTGGTCTGTAATGTTTCACATGACCTTTTAGTACCTGTTCTATCTATCTGTCTGTCTGTCTGTCTGTCTGTCTGTCTATCTATCTATCTATTATCTATCTATCTATATGTGTACCTGTTTATAGCTGCATACCTTCACCCACACATAAAAGAAGCTTCAGTATGTGAAACATGGAGCTGATCTGCATCTACGACGGGGTTCTGGGTAGGAGCTCTGAAATCTGTTTCCCTCAAGAGGAAGCTGCAGTTCAACAAACAGGCTCATTAAATACAGAAACATACAGGCGCTAAGTGTGAGGGAGTCAGGAAAACATAAATAAGAATAAAGAGAAGGATTGAAAGGGGTGAGGGAGAGGAGAGAGAGTTTCACTCTGATGACTCAGAGTCTGATGAATCACGTGGTTGAATATCAAACTGAGCACACAGACCTCAGACGTGGTCTTTTTCAAACCACCAGCTCCACCTGTACTGTATGATTTTACTCTGCTATCAGTTATGTTCATTTAGTCTCAGTCGAGTGTCAGTCAAACCAACATTTCTGTTCATTTTCTTCTGATTTCACTGATTCCACATCAGATTCATCTGATCTTCCAGCTATCCTGAGGGACTTCAGAGGGAACCAGCTACTATATTGTTCCATTAGTCTTTTGCCCCTATACCCAGGTTGGACCAGCTACTTGATGGTTCCATTAGTCTTTGGCCCCTATACCCAGGCCGGACCAGCTATTAGATGGTTCCATCAGTCTTTGGCCCCTATACCCAGGTCGGACCAGCTACTAGATGGTTCCATCAGTCTTTGGCCCCTATACCCAGGTCAGACCAGCTACTAGATAGTTCCATTAGTCTTTGGTCCCTGTACCCAGTTGGACCAGCTACTAGATGGTTCTGTCAGTCTTTGGCCCCTATACCCAGGTTGGACCAGGTACTAGATGGTTCCATTAGTCTTTGGCCCCTAAACCCAGGTCAGACCAGCTACTAGATAGTTCCATTAGTCTTTGGCCCCTGTACCCAGTCGGACCAGCTACTAGATGGTTCCATTAGCCTTTGGCCCCTATACCCAGGTCGGACCAGCTACTAGATGGTTCCATTAGTCTTTGGCCCCTATACCCAGGTTGGACCAGCTACTTGATGGTTCCATTAGTCTTTGGCCCCTATAGCCCAGGTCAGACCAGCTACTAGATGGTTCCATTAGCCTTTGGCCCCTATACCCAGGTCGGACCAGCTACTAGATGGTTCCATTAGTCTTTGGCCCCTATACCCAGGTCAGACCAGCTACTAGATGGTTCTGTCAGTCTTTGGCCCCTATACCCAGGTCGGACCAGGTACTAGATGGTTCCATTAGTCTTTGGCCCCTATACCCAGGTTGGACCAGCTACTTGATGGTTCCATTAGTCTTTGGCCCCTAAACCCAGGTCAGACCAGCTACTAGATAGTTCCATTAGTCTTTGGCCCCTGTACCCAGTCGGACCAGCTACTAGATGGTTCCATCAGTCTTTGGCCCCTTTACCCAGGTCAGACCAGCTACTAGATGGTTCCATCAGTCTTTGGCCCCTTTACCCAGGTCAGACCACCCATACGTCAGGACCGCTGTGGGCCTCCACCAGAGATTCCTCTGGCTCCGCTCTGACCAGACTTCAGCCACATTTCCACTGCGTAGTATTGGCTCAACTCGACTCGCCTTGCCATGGTATCACAAACCTTTCTGCAGGTCGTGTTCCATTACAGGATAGTTCCTCCTCAGGATGGGTGGACGCTGTGTGAAACTGCCGTGGCGTAGTCTTCAATGCGACACACACCTCCCATGATCCTCTCATCAGCTGTTTAAGACAGGAACGTCTGACCCTCTTAAGTATAGCAGCCAAATAAAAAAGTTACAGTCGCTAAAGTAGCTTTGCTGTTTGAGTGTGGCGGCCATTGATTTGTGTTGTACAGGATACTCTGTGTGTGCCGGGCATTGACCAATCAGTGGTCTGTAACGTTTCACATGATTACCTGCTCGGCTCACTTGGAACCACAACGGAGGAGGTACTAAAAAAGTTGTACCAGGTACTTTATACCTAATGGAAACGCAAAAAAGTCGAGAGTAGAGCCAGAACCACGCAGTGGAAATGCGGCTATAGTTCACTATCTTTAGGATCCTATCGCACGCACTCGCGCTCCAAGTCCCTGACAAAACGGCTGAGCACAGGAAACCAAACTGCTGCCGACGCCATCAATGATCAGAATATTTGGATTGTAATTTTGAAAAAAACAGTCTGTAATACTTTGTCTTCTATTTTTTGAGGATGAGAAAAAAGAAAGATTTATTTTTACAAACTACATTTGAGTCTTTTTTCATCAACAATATTTCATGTTGATTTAGTCACAGTTAGTGTTTAATGGCTTCATTGACGTCTCGTCTCCGTCATCAGCGAGTTTATTTCCTCATTAACAAAATCAACATGAGATAATCAATGTGAGATTAAAAAAAAGCTTTATCATGGTCTCCTATCTCCAAAATATCAACTGTGTAGGACCTTTTGTTTTGTCCTCAGTGCTTTTCTTTAGACGTCTAAAAGTCCTGAAGACTGATGGCTGTATTCTCGTAACCCTTTTGTAGTCCGACGTGTTCTCAACCCATCTCGTCACTCACTGACACCTTGCCACGCCCCTTCCATTTGGCAAAGATGCCATCTTTCACATGCTTAAGGGCTCTTTGGTTAAATTTAGGCTCTCCGGTCTACTGGTGAAAGTCGTTCGTCTGACCCGCCACTCAAACCCAACCTCTGGACCTCTGGGGACTTTCTTACAGCTGTGTCTCTACCTGAGATTTTCTTCCTTTTCCCTTCATCAAAGGTTTTGTCTTCTCCTAATGGTAGAAGCAGACGGTCATACCTCTACAGACGCCCAACAGTTCCTTTTACTAAAATTACACCCTAATCCAAATTCCAATATCATCCAAGACTCCAAACGAACAGATGTGAAAGAAAACAATTTGTCCATGATGGAAGTAAAATTCAGGTATACAGGGAATGACGGTGAGTCCAAAGAGAAGTCTCGAGACGGAGTCGTCAGCCAACGGCCAATCAGAATCAGATAAGCCTCTCAGGCAGCACAGAGGAGGACACTAATGGATAGTTGATGGTGTTAATTACTGCTCTGCCCTACTGGCACTGATCCAACCCCCGTCAGGATCCCACACTCTCCCTGACACAGCAGGCCTCAGGGCTCACACTCAGTTTGTTTCCTTCATCACTCCTTCATCTTTGTGTTTGGTGTCACATCACAACCCAGAGGGGGAGTTCACCTTACAGGGCAAACTCAGGAGGCTCTGTTCTCACGATGTGCATGTGTTGGTTGGTTGGTCAGCAGGACTGGGCTGGGGATAAATCCGTTACATCTTGATGGAGATCTGAGAATTCCACATTCCGAGATACTAGAGGGATTTCCACAAAACTCGGTGGAAGGACAGTGAATGGGTCGAGCAAACTAAGCAGACATCAGTCAGATTGTTCGGCTCTAGTCAATAAATTTAATTTCTGTTTCTATAATTCTATAATTTCTGTTTTCTATTTTCATCTGAATATCTACATGTACTGCAATTTCTCTTTAAATCCTGGATTGCTTATGATAACATGGTGACTGTAGAATAAAGTGTTTTTATTACCTATTGATTGATTGGTTTGTTTGTGAAAAAAATCCATACACCACAGTCCTACTGGTGACCACTGGGACAGGGCAGATTAGGCTGTTACTGATTTCTATGAAGCCTTGCAGAGGTGTGGAGCACAGATCCGAAAACAACGGATTGCATTTTGGTGTGGATTCAGGAGTTTAGTACTTTCCACGACAAGTTGAGGGCATGCTGAAATGGTTTTCACTAGATGTTGTAGGGCCTGGAACACTAAACAGATGTAGTTTTGTTCGGAGGTAAACGATCCACTGAGTTCAATTCTAGCTTGTAAATTTTGATATGAAGTTTTGTGACAGTAGAAAATGTTTGCTTTGTATAAAACATAAAATGGGATTCAATTCATTATGTATGGTTTTATTTGAAATGTAACTACTATTTATTGTTTGTAATAAATATTTGCCAACAATTGAATATTTCTAATCATTTTTAAATTTGATTAGATTTCTACCGACCCCACCATCAGTGTCTCATGACCCCCCCCACACCCCTCCTGCCAAACACACACATATTTTGACGTCAAACAACATGGTGTGTCTTCACACACACACACGCTCATGATTTCCTGTCTGTCTGTAAGGCTACGTTCACACGGCCAGTCTTCATGCTCAATTCCGATTTTTTCTCAGATCCGATTTTTTTGTGTATCTGTTCACATCCCATTTAAAATGTGTCCTATATCAGACTCCAGTATGAACAGTTCACGACCATAAACTGACCCGCATGTGCTAAAGAATAACAACAAAGACGTAGCACGCAGTCAATATGGAAGCAAAATGGAGGCCATTAAAGTTAGTCTGAACCCGTTTGTTTATAACCTGTTATGCGGAGGTCGGAAGCTTTTTGAGCAGGTGATGAGGAGGGGGAGGAGGAAGAGAGCTAAGTTCGTAATGATGGCGTTTTGTGGAGCAGTGTGTGCGACGTCAGGACAGAGGTCTGTTTGGATGCAGATGGACGATGACGTCAAAGTCGCATGAATTCCGATCTGACGGTTCAGACTGAGGTCGCATTGCAAAAACTCCGACCTCTGTCTGATTTAGGACCACATATGGAAGTGGCTGAAATCGGAACTGGATAAGATCAGATTCCATGTGGTTTGTGTTTGTTCACACTGACATGAAAAAGTCACGTATGAGCAAAGAATCAGACGTGGGCCACATTGTTCCTGCAGTGTGAACGCAGCCTTAGATTACTCAAAGAGTTGTGAACAGATTCTGATGATTTTTTTTGTAGCGGTGATCTGGATCATCATCATCATCACGTTTGATTCATGCTTTAATGTTAAGACTATAATAGTATTGTTATGAGAAAATGTATAATATATATAAAAGCTGAGGGTCTAAATGGATGCTATTGGTATTTACACCAGAACAACAGGCCATATAAGGTGACACATCATCACACACACACACACACAACCACACACACACACACACACACCACTAGTCAACATAGACACGCAGTAAAATCACATGACATTCAGTCTTAAAATAACACGGAGTGGAAGCAACGTTTGCTATGAATAAATTATGTTTTTAGGTTCAGCACACAAAGAGCATCATGGGAGATGTTTTTTATTTCTGAGACAAACACAACACAACGCTGTCAACATACGGCGTGAGGCTCAGACCTTTCAACATGGCTGCAGCGATAGGGGGGGTGGGGGGGCTGAATGTTGGCGAAGCCGTTCATTGACAAAAAAAGAGTATATTTAAAAAGACTCAATCCCCCCCCCCCCCCCGATATATTCTCAGCACTACTCCCATTTCCACTGTTATCACACTGCGACTGTTGCTTAGCAACCAGGACCATGTTGTGGCTCACTGTGAACAGTGATGATGCAGATTAGTGAAGATGAGCAAGGACTCAGGAGGAGACGAAGGTCTGAAGCTGACTGGAGGATGATGAGGGTCTGAAGCTGACTGGAGGATAGAGGATGATGAGGGTCTGAAGCTGACTGGAGGATAGAGGATGATGAGGGTCTGAAGCTGACTTGAGGATAGAGGATGATGATGGTCTGAAGCTGACTGGAGGATAGAGGATGATGAGGGTCTGAAGCTGACTGGAGGATAGAGGATGATGAGGGTCTGCAGCTGACTGGAGGATAGAGGATGATGAGGGTCTGAAGCTGACTGGAGGATAAAGGATGATGAGGGTCTGAAGCTGACTGGAGGATGGAGGATGATGAGGGTCTGAAGCTGACTGGAGGATAGAGGATGATGAGGGTCTGCAGCTGACTGGAGGATAGAGGATGATGAGGGTCTGAAGCTGACTGGAGGATAGAGGATGATGAGGGTCTGAAGCTGACTGGAGGATGATGAGGGTCTGAAGCTGACTTGAGGATGGAGGATGATGATGGTCTGAAGCTGACTGGAGGATAGAGGATGATGAGGGTCTGAAGCTGACTGGAGGATGATGAGGGTCTGAAGCTGACTTGAGGATAGAGGATGATGATGGTCTGAAGCTGACTGGAGGATAGAGGATGATGAGGGTCTGAAGCTGACTGGAGGATAGAGGATGATGAGGGTCTGAAGCTGACTTGAGGATGGAGGATGATGAGGGTCTGAAGCTGACTGGAGGATAGAGGATGATGAGGGTCTGCAGCTGACTGGAGGATAGAGGATGATGAGGGTCTGAAGCTGACCGGAAGATAATGAGGGTCTGAAGCTGACTTGAGGATGGAGGATGATGAGGGTCTGAAGCTGACTGGAGGATGATGAGGGTCTGAAGCTGACTTGAGGATGGAGGATGATGAGGGTCTGAAGCTGACTGGAGGATAGAGGATGATGAGGGTCTGAAGCTGACTGGAGGATGAAGGATGATGAAGGTCTGAAGCTGACTGGAGGATAGAGGATGATGAGGGTCTGAAGCTGACTTGAGGATGGAGGATGATGAGGGAGTGAGGGTCTAATCCAATTAAATCATTCTACTTGTGAATGGTAACCCCTCCCTCCCTCCCACTCTAACTCTTAGGCTCTCATAGTTCTGTATCTAATTTTCTCATTGTTCATTGTTCATAATGTGTCTGATCCATCTTGTAAAGTTAGGAGGTGCTTGTTCAACTTTCCTCTTGGTGATATATCCAAACCAGAATGACAGTCTGTAGTCTCCGCCAAGGCTGAACGATTCTACAGGTCTGTTTATCTCACCCGACCCATGACCAACATCTAAAAATGTTAAAGATGGAGGAAAAAAATTCTGGATATGTCGCTTTATCTGGATCCAAAACTTAACTCGATCCTGGTCTTTATTATACCAAGATTTATGGACATACATCTGACAGTTTTTGCATAATCCTACTGATAAGGCAACGGACACAGGTGAAAACATGACCTCCTTGGCGGAGGTTCAGATTATTAACCCTCTCCGTTTTTTTTCCTGTTACCTACAATGTCCCTAAAATACCATCACAGTCGGCTACAGACGTATAAAACATGTTAAATCAGATGCAAATATCGACTAGACTCGGATCATTGAGAGCAAACCTCTGCCAATGCAGCTATGTTTCCCTGTGAAGCTCCCCTCTTAAAGCAATTTGTGGCTGCACTACATTCTCCCTGTGGCACGCCTTCCTTTTCTAAACAGATCTGTAATGGAGCTCATCTCCACTGGAGCCTGGTGCCCCCTGCTGGTAGGAGAAGTGCTTCTTCACTCATCTCCCTGATGGATACTTTGAGCATTATGGGCCTGAAATGATCTGGATCACCACCATATCTAATGGACTGTTATTGGTTCATATACCACCTCACTAAAAATGTCATCAAAGAGTGTTCTAACTTTTTGAGTAGCCCTGATAAGAGACAAACAAACAGAAGCTCATTGGTGGAGGTAATTATGAAAACAGCGAGGCTGCAGGGCTACATGCATTAATGTAGATATAGACAGGATAACTAGCGTCCAGTTAGCCACAAAGCTAATCAGCTCAGAGCAGTGTAAAGATGCAGCATACATTACCATGGCAACATACCATCTTTACCAGCAAGGGTTAATCAGGAATTTACAGCCATCTTCATTAAGTTACCTCTCTTCCTATCACGATGCTCTGGAGGCAAGAGTCACATGACACACCAATAAACAAATAAATATAGCAGACAAATAAACAACAACACCAACAAAGACCCAGGCCGTCTGACTGTGCTGCTGAAGGGAGCTTCTGAACGCTCTATTAACTTCCTCCTGTGAGTCGAAGTCTGCGTTATCACTCCCACAGCATTAGATTGAGTTTACCAACACAACCTCTGTGGGTTTTCATTCACACTGAAAACAACACCAGCAGCCTCAGGCCTTTCTGTACGATGTGAGGCCTCAGCATCAGCAGCTCATGATGGAGCTCCTCGCTCTGTCGGCAGAGACGGTCGGCAGCAGTCTGAGCTCAGAGTCTGATGCAGCTGCCTGGAAAACAGGCGTAGCACCATCAATCATAGTCTCAGATCATTGGATCCCAATCCTCTGATGGAATAAAGCTGCCTGACTGATTGGTTCCTCTATTTACTTTCTGAAGAGAAGGAGAGAATACTTGGACGACTACAAAAACAATGCTCCAAGCAGCAGGAAGAGAAAAGCTGGACTGACGGTAAACCAGGAAATCAACCGACTGCTGGGAGTGTTTCTGCGGCACAACATCCCGACTTGTGCCGTACACCAGACCAATGTTACAGGAACAGGCCTCGAAGTTTGCCGAGGAACGCCGTAAAGCAACTTCAGAGCTTTCAGCGGCTGCCTGGAGAGTTTCAAGAAACGCCATAACATTGGTGCATGATGGTGGGAGAGAGTGTCGGCGTTGGACCGCGGTCAAAGACCTGATGAACAAAATCCCCAAAATCACAGCTGGGTCCTCTCCAGATGATCTACAACATGGACGAGTCGCGACTCTTTTTCCAAACAACGTCAACAAAGACATTGTTTGTGAAAGGAGAACAATGTAGCTGGGAAAGCAGGAAAAAGATCATCTGAACATCACGTTGTCACAAACATGGAGGAAAGGAGAAGCCAGCGATCGTTGGTGAGTCAGCCTGCTCACCATGTTTTAAGAACATTAAAGTTTTGTCATTGCTGGGCACAGTTATTTTGGGGGTCAGGGGGTGAAAATTATAGGGAATCCCTACATGAGCAACAACAAGGACTCTGGCATAAAGACCCTGAACATACGTGGTGAAGGAGGAAACGTTGGGGCAGCAGACTGTTGCAAAACAAAAAGAACCCCATTAAATGTTGGTGTAGGATCCAGATAAATGGGCAGATCACTGATTTACCTTTCCACTTTCTTTAACATCACTAGATAGTGATTTTTCCCCCAATTTCCATAAATAAACAAAAACACCTGAACTGCTTTCCATGAAACTTTGTGGGCTATGAGTCAGGAACAGTTGTTGGGCTTTAGTGGAGGTATGCACCAAACTATTCAACATACCAAACGTTACCTGTGCTAAAACACACAATCCTCTGCTGGAGCCTCAGATCTCTTTGTTTGAAGCGTCCTAACACAAACGCTGAAGCTGTTCTGTCTTCCTCCCAGAGTTAATGAGCTGCCGGCTACACACACAACGCTGCAGCCTCTCGTCTCTTTTAGAGGAATGCCTGAGTCAGTTCACTGCTCAGCTGACAGGAGTTCTGCTGCTGCTGCCCTCAGAGAGAAGCAGAGAGCTGACAGAAGGACGAGCTCACACCTGAGGCCACAGGAGGAGGACGTTACACCGGTCACACATCCATCTGTGGGCCAGAGCAGGTGTTATATAAGAAACACACACACACACACACATTCTGCTTTATGCACGTTATGTACAGTAAGGACTGCTGGAATACACTTATCATATAATATCACCAGGAACAACAACAACAACAACAACAACAACAGCTCCCTGCTTTAAAGAGTCTTTAAGATACTTAACATAAACTCAGATTAATTAGCAGTGATACATTAAAAACATCTCATTCCTCCTTTAATAACTTTCATCCCTCCTTTAATAACTTTCATCCCTCCTTTAATAACTTACCATCCCTCCTTTAATAACTTTCATCCCTCCTTTAATAACTTACCATCCCTCCTTTAATAACTTTCATCCCTCCTTTAATAACTTACCATCCCTCCTTTAATAACTTTCATCCCTCCTTTAATAACTTTCCATCCCTCCTTTAATAACTTTCATCCCTCCTTTAATAACTTCCATCCCTCCTTTAATAACTTTCATCCGTCCTTTAATAACTTACCATCCCTCCTTTAATAACTTTCATCCCTCCTTTAATAACTTACCATCCCTCCTTTAATAACTTCCATCCCTCCTTTAATAACTTACCATCCCTCCTTTAATAACTTTCATCCCTCCTTTAATAACTTACCATCCCTCCTTTAATAACTTCCATCCCTCCTTTAATAACTTACCATCCCTCCTTTAATAACTTCCATCCCTCCTTTAATAACTTTCCATCCCTCCTTTAATAACTTCCATCCCTCCTTTAATAACTTTCCATCCCTCCATCAATAACTTGAGATATTTTAATAAACAAACAAACAAACATCGATGACCTCTGCCTGCTCTGAGGTGATGAAGCTCTACTTTCTTTGACACACTCATCTTCATCAGCAGTGATACAATCTGTTACACCAATCAGTGATGATGATGAAGAAGGAAAACAGACCATCTTCACCCTGTGAGACCAGATGAATGAATCTGTTCCACCAGAATCACCTCTGACCTTTCCATTTCCTGACTTTTAAGCTCAGGAACAGGCGACATCGACTCCTCTTCCTCACACAGGAGACACCTCCCACCCCACCCCACCCTCACCCCCCACTGATTCATCCAACTCACTCAAAGCCAACCAGCTGTACTGGAGCCAGACCACTGAAGCGGGGCGGTTATTGATGGGGACGACCAGAAGCACCACTTGAACACATTTAAGCCGATGATTTAAGTGCTTGTGTTGAGTGTGAGCGACATCGTCGTGCCAAACTGTAAGAGGCGATGAAAGATTGATGCTCCGCCAAGAGCTAAATGATGCATACAAAAGGATACGCTGTGCTAATGTACAGTAGGAGGGAAACAGGGCGTGTTTAAACACACACACACACACACACACACATACACACACACACACACATACACAAACACACACACGCACACACACATACACAAACACACACAGAGACTTCTACTAGAACTTAAATGACAACCAGGGAGGAGGAGGGGCTACATTTATATGACAGTATTACATCACAGCTTTACAAAAATAAAAGGAAACTCCACTTAAAACATGATTCTACATTTTGTCACTCTATTGATAATGTCAGAGAACAAATCTAAAGAAATATAAAATGATGAAATATGTCGATTAGCTCCAAATAAGGAAATGTGGCCTGCTGGTGGGTTATGGAATGTTGGTTGATTAGTAAATGTGATTCATTGTCAGGTATAAAATCCATGTATGTATATATAAGTACAATAGTCGGTGTATCACAGGATGCACCAGTCAGATATATTTACATAAGGCAGCTACAAACAGACACAGGTGAGGACGATGCTGCAGAGGAGGCTGAGCTTGTGTTAAAGTTAAAGACATTCCTAAATGGTCAGTCCAAAGTGAACATGTGTCATCTATAAGGTTCCAATGTGTCAAGAAGAAAATGCTGCATATATTTGACAAATTAATAATGGATGAAAACGAGACGTCACTCAGAGCACAAACCTCATCATGTCCCCTAAAACCACAAGTCCCCTGATAGTCTGACCCTCATCATGTGACTCCTGGACCATGAAAACCTGCCCCTAGAATCTGGATCACATTGGCATCATTATGAGTTTGAAAGTTATTCTAGAAAAACTAGACTTCACTGATAGTGGTTTTCTTCAGGATCTAGATCAGGAGCCTCTGAATCTAAACCCTGAACTGAATCAGTACAGTTTCAGCTACAATCTGATCTCAGGTCAGTCTGGATCATTATTATCTGTTATCTCACAGCAGTGAATTTTCTGTGTCCTATAAATGTAAACCTTCTGGATCACCAGATCCAGAATATGACTTTGATCCAGATCAGACTCTGATGTGGGCTAGATCTTATGGTGATGTCATCGTGTCATTTTTGTCCAATCATTACATTATCCAGGAAGATAGAAGATAAAATCTATTAATTGCCCCACAATGGTAAAGAATCCTATAAAAAGATTCTCGATCCAGATGATGATCCGGATCACCACCAGAATCTGATGGATGGTTCCCTGAGTCGTACCCGACCTCTACAGAAATAATCCTAAAAAGTAATCCTGCTAAAAACAAACAAATCACTTTTGGCCAAAATATCACATTTTCCATGCTTCTTAGTCTTTGTTATAAAACCACATTTACCAGGTTAACCTTCAAAACAAACAGCAAAGCAACAAAGAAGCTCAGGTTCACAGTTTTTATTGGCCCTCATCTGGTCTGAAGTTGTCGGTTTAGCACATGTAAGAGTTTTCCAGTGGTTGTGGAGATAATTCCAGAAAAAGCTAAGCTAATCTTCACCTCCTGGGACTAGAAGAAGACTTTAGCATTGTTTCAGTTGGTGCTCCGCTCATACCCTCCACATGTTGAGTTAGCGAGTACGACGCTAGCAGAGAATGGATGTAGCTTTACGTTTGTACCCCTCTACTTACACGTTAGCCACACTGCGCTAAAGTGCTTTATTTTAAGCTAAACATTCATGACGGTAATGACAGCACTGCAAAAACCATGAATGAGACACTGGTGATGAAGCCGGTATTCAGTAACCTCTGTGGGCGGGTACCATGATAGAAATGACAGGATGATACAGAATATATGAGATATCAGTCAGTGACTCCTCTCCTGTTCTGAAGTATTTTCTATAACCGAGTCTTTGTTCCCGTCCCTCCATCAATCATCTGAAAATCAATCAATATCCACCATCTGTAAATGTTCCACTTATAGTAATGAGTGTTTTGAAGGAGCTTCACGAGGGGCTCAGAGTGATGATGGTCCGTACATACAGAGAAGTCTGTGATGTAAACATGTGATGGACTCATGAACAGTAAACCCTTCACTGGAAACCTGCCCAGCAGCTGAATACTGCAGGTCATCTGGTGGGACTGGGAGGGGATTGTATACTAGAGCCAACAGGCTGCCATGGCAACCGCATCAGCACCACATGATAACTATGTCAAGACAGAATCCCAGCAAACAGCACATATTCAGGTGTTCTTTTGCTTTTATCTCTTATTTGTATACAACCTTCCATGAAAGAAATGCAACTCAAAGTGTTTCACCTTAAAGAAATGACAAGCACCAAGTGCTTCACATAAAAAAGACAACATAGAACAGGAGGAGACATAAAATGAATGTAAACTTCTTAATAATACTCAAAATAAACAAGCTGCATGGATGGAGAATAAAACTCTTTAGAACAACATTCAGAGAGCTCAAACTTCTACCAATGAAGCTCAGGTTCCCTATGATGTCACTGCACCTAAAAGCATCAGTCCCCTGATAGGCTGACCCTCATCATGTGACTCCTGGACCATGAACAGCTCAGAGCAGGAGTGTGATGATGATGATGGTAGTGAAGAGCCCACCTTAAAACCTCTTCCACCCTAATCCGCCCCTGTTTTGGTGCTTAAAATGACAAATGAAACGGTCTGTATCCTCAGAACCACTGAAAGTGAAACACTGTCGGTGATGGAGAACAAGGACGGTGGATCTTTCAAGGTAGATTTTATTCCACCTAAAATAAAATAAAAAAACATGTATTTCAGTATAAAATAGAGGAGCGTTCAGTAGAAAGCACATCTCCAAGGCTGAACTGTCCTGTCTGGTTAAATTAAACCCTAATCCTAATTCATTAGGACATGATGAATTTTTCAGCTCTTCGTGGAGTTTGTTGTGTTTTGGTAGAACTATTTCTGTAGCCAGAAACGCTGCTGAAAACATGTAACATCTAACAGCTAACATCCTGAAGTCAGTTTCAGCATCACTTTTTCCACAGCATTCATAGGAATGTTGCATGTCCAGGTTTATTTGTTTGAAATAAATAAAAATGGAGGTCACTCCTGGTTAGAGGAGATCTCCCTCTTTCAGACGACACCACATGGGTCCATGTTTACTGAAGGGATGGAGGAAGGGAGGGAGGAACAAACGCTGCTCAACTGCAACTCCAGGACGGTCAGACTCCTCTGAGGTTATACCATACCAGTCCAATGAATGTATGGATACATGTATTGATTGATAAGGCAGCATGACGTGATTGAAATCATTCTGGTGATGGTGATTAGCTGTCAAACATTTTCGATGTATTTTGTAAACACGTTGGTTGTGCGATGACGTTCTGACCTCATAACTGATGAGACGATTAAAGAGATAACAGTGAGCTGCAGACAGTTTGCTCTGCTTCTCCTCTGAAGCTCCATTTAGCAGAAATCCTCCTCAGCGCTGCTAACAGACAGTCGCTGTGGAGTCGTATCAGAACAGGAACTAAACATGCAACCTCAAAACAGACACGTCACGTGTCATATGACACGTGTCATATGACGTCTGGTAAATCTAACAACCCAGTTTGAACAAACTCCTATATGTGGCAGATTAATTCAGATCAATAATAATGGAGAAATAATAACAGCTTCACATCCATGACCATAATCAGTAAACATGATTACACTAAAAGTTATGAACAGTTATATAATCTAGTTTTCTAGAATAACTATCAGACTAATAATGATACCAATGTGATCCAGATTCTAGGGGCAGGTTTTCATGGTCCAGGTTCACATGATGAGGGTCAGACTGTCAGGGGACTGGTGGTTTTAGGGGACATGATGAGGAGACTGGTGTGATCTCTCAGTAACTTGTTTGTTTGTTTGTTTGTTTGTTAGCAGGATTGCACAAAAATGACTTGATGGATCTTCATTAAACTTTTTTAGAGCATTTGTCTGTAGTGAATCTGATAAAGTCAGGATTCTTTTGCACTCTTTTGAACATTGCAAGGACTTTTGGACCATTTTTGTCGATGATGTTTAAACTGCTTGATGGATTACCATGAAACTGGGTGGAAGAAGGAACCATTGAACTTTGGAGTGGATCCAGATAAAGGCATGGATCCATGTTCTTTTTTTTTATCTTTAGGAGAACCCTGAAGGCATCCAGGATCTGAATGAAACTCCAGCAGATACAGTCGACCAGCGATACAGGAAGGACAACAACCCCCTAGAAAAACATCGCTATACTCAAGTGTATGGATAACTTCTTTTATTGCTCCTATGACAAGATAAATGTTACAACTATTTACCAGAACAACTCTAAAATTCTAACTAATAAAAAACACAAAATATGCTAATCTGATTTCTCACTGCAGCCGTCATCGGTCGGCTCATTGCCCTGCAGACACATCCTCCTCACCAAGAACAGCACATTAGTGATGCACTAACCTAACAGGTTAAATCTGACTGGTGGACATCATGTTTTACTAGCAGGTGTAGTTCAGCCTCAGCAGCACTAAAAACACGCCTCTAGGCTCTCTGGGCGATTCATCCCATGACAATCTGTACAAAATGGACCAGGTCCTGGAACCCTACTGCAGGAGCAGGTATAGAACAAATTCAGAAACGGGGCAGCTCTTACCTCGATGAGGAAGTCCCCCGTCCTCAGCCCCGCCTGCCATGCCACGCCTCCCTCATCCACCGACTCCAGGTACTGCAGGGCGGGGAAGGCAGGTGTGGGCGTGAACTCCTCAATGGGCGTGTCCGCTGGAGACAAAGGAAGGAGAGGAGGGAGAGGTTACAGAAAAAGAAAAGAACCCAATGAGACACAGAACAGGAAACAGTGGAACGATGACAGGATGGTTCCATTTTAGAGAAAAACATTTCAACTCATCAAACACAGGTGGAATCAATAACATTATTGATGAATTCAACTATTAACAAATCCTCAGGACATCATATTCACCTGTACATTTAACGTATGTAGAAACACAGATGGTTTAAGGAAACGTTAGGATCATGTCGGGACAGGATGACGAGGACGAGAGCAGAACAACTGGACCACTACTGGCAATTAAATCTAAATAAAATCCAATATTAACTCGAATAGATTCTGTTCAGTTAGAGATTAATTACACATATTTATGTCTCTTTCACAGGTAAATAAAATACTGTTAATATGCAGAACAAAAACTAATTGTGTTTGTCAATAAGTTAAGATGGTGAAAGTTTGAATCAGCATTATCCATTGGATTTAATGATGCATTCACGTGCTCCTTGGATAAACCCATCTCATGAGTTGGAGGATGGGGGGGGTTTGGTCTGAACATCGGTACAATGGCTGGATTCAATCGGAGAGAAGCTCCTGAAACAAACTTCTCTGTTGCATCTGTGTTTACTTTGGTCTCAACACTCTATAAAATGATGTCAATTCTGATTTATCTGAGGACAGAGTTGGACAAATCGTCTCGATGCCAACTCTCGACCGTGTTTGATTGACATTTCAGCTCATACTTAAAAAGCAGAGGTTAGATTTTCAGCCCTTGCTGTTTTATAGATGATGAACATAATGGAGACAAAAACAGGGGTTTGTGATGCTGGGAGGCAGGAATGAAAACAGAGCTGCTGATCTTAAAGACCTCGGTGCATGAAGAGGATTCTGGTGTGCATGAGAGATCAGTGTTACTGTAGCTGCTCCATCCTCCCCACACATGGCCTCTCTGGCTCTCGGGGAGGTTAAAAGACACTGCGGCCGGGAGAAACCAGCGGTGACAAGTGACACTTCCTATAACTCATCCCCTGACTGGAGGACCACGAGGTTTCACGAGGATACTAACACGACCGTGGTGCTTCTTTCGATGTCTGAGAGAGGGATGCACGGAGAGCAGGACAGAGGATGTAAGCTCATATGACAGCTCGAGCAGCGGCGCGTGTTGTGCGAGCTTGTGTGAGTGTGTTCACCCCCCTGCAGGATAAGCTCGGCTGGGTCAGTTCCCCGGGGTGATGGCAGTGTGTCAGAACATTCCTCTTGTTTCTCAAGCCAAATCCCTCCTTTTCTCCCCCTCCCTCCCTCCCTCCCTCCCTCCCTCCGTCTCCCCCTCTTTCTCTGTATGTGTCTTAAAAAACAGGCGCATGAACGCACTAAATTTACCTCCTGTCAGTAACCATGGCGCAGACCAATCGAACACAGTTGTGGAATACAGCGTGGATTATGACATGGCGAGAATCGTCATAGAAACAGACGCAGCAGCTCAAAGAGGCTATTTTTAGAGCAGCCTGGTGAAACATCAAACTGGATGGTTGGACCACAACAACTCAGATGTACAGCAAACACAAACCAGTTTGTCTCCTCTTCACGTTCTTTCCACAATAAACGTGTGATGTCATAATCCAGATGTTTATGTCAGCCATGGAAGGTGCAAAAAACCTCTAACATCACATATAGAGCTATTTTATTTTGAAATGTTTATTATTACAGCAGAGGAACATAGCTGGAGTTTGGCGTCTTGGCTCTGACCTCATCACTCCCCACAGATATCATATATGGATATATTTGGGAGTGACGAGAATTTGATTGGCTATTTGCTCTATTTGATCCATGTTACTGCATAATTGTTCTTGCACTATTCTGCATGATTTGGGGTTTATTGTGTGGCTACCTTTTGTTAAGGCTAATTCATCCTCCCTCTACGTGATATAAAAATAAATATGTCCGTTTGAAACATGTCTACGGAAGCGTATTGCATTCACTTGAGAAAAAAAAGCTCTGTTTTTTTTAATTAATTCAGAAAAAAAGGGCAACATTTTTTTCTTAAGTGAATGTAATACGCTTCCGTACATTTCTATCAAGGCCCACGAGCAAAACATCCACAAGAGAGGAGAGTCAAAAGTTTCCACAACAGCTAAAATGTTGGAGATTGTGATAATTTAGCTAGTAAATAAAATGTGACAAAAGTGGAGGTAGTGACGTAGTTGATGGTGGCCTATGAGGACATTAAATACATGGAGACATGTGGACCAGAAGAAATGTCTTCTTCATCGTGTCCGTAGACGTCTGTGGTTGAATTATGGCTACACTGCCCCCAACCATTTCTGCTGGTACTGCTCTGTTTCATCCATATTTGTAAGCTTTCAGACATGTTTCCATCTATCATCTATCATATAAACACTTGAATATAAAATGTGTGCAGGTCTGGGTGCTTTACCATCACACTCCTGCAGCATCTGTGTGCCATAGCGCTTCACTGAAGATCACAATTAAGTTGTTTTCTTCATGTATTTTAATGGCAGAACTTCTTTGCATGGTTATGTTGTGGTGGGGGTGGGATAGAGCATCACTTCATGCATTCTCTCACACACAACACTGATCCAAGATCAGCCAAACTGCACAAACATGACATGAAATTGCACCATGGCATGTTTTGCACGTATGCAAACGTGAATGTTGGAGAACAGACTTGTGTTAATCTTGATTGAATGGCAGAAACAGACCAACATTAAAAACACATAAAGTCTTTAATGCCCCTACCTTTAGCCCCCCGCAGGACGAAGCCGAATCCCTCATTCTCCTTCTTCTGGAGCACCACCGTCTTCTCGTCCACCACGCAGTCACTGTGGAGGAGATGCCGAGCAGAGCGCCCGTTAGCACAGCCCATCATCCGCAGCATGGCCACGGACGCCCTGCCCGAGTGGAGGTTCATGCTGCTGGAGGAGAGCTAGTCCGGCCAGGGCAGGGCAGGGCAACCCCGACCCACCCCACCACCACCTCCCCCTCCTCCTCCTGCCGGCCTCTATCTCTATCAAGCGGTGTGACAGCGGCCCCGGCAGCCCGGCGACAGCATCTCCATTAGAGAGACGACCCACAATAAAAGAAAGGGGGGAGACGACAACGAAACGCCTCCCTCCCCCGACGCAGCTGCAGCCTGTGAGCCGCTTCTCCTCCGCGGAGACGCGGTGTCGGCAGCGCGGTTACCCCCGCCGCTGCTGCTGCGGAGGCTCCGGCCGGCGGTGTGGGAGTGCTGCGCCGTCGAGGAGAAGCGACATCAGGCTGCTGGTGGTGGAACCTGACGGCTCATGATGAGGAGCGGATGAAGGCTGAAGCTCGCCGGGTTGGGGGAGGAGGTGGAGGGAGAGAGCGCGCGAGGGAGGGAGCAGCAGAATGTGGTGTGGATGGAGGTCTGGGTGTGCGGTGCTCCGCAATGTGCAATCAGAACCGACTGGCTGGAAGGGAGGGTGCGTGGAGAAGGGAGTGTGGTGGGAGAGGGTGACGGCGGGGTGTCATGAGGTCCGATATCTGCCTCCTTACTGACTGTCTGATCAATCGGATTTGTTCCTTTTGAAAATCAATGTTAACTTTCATTTAAACGGAACAACTTTAAAGGAACAGTTCACCCAAAAATCTAAATTCACTCATTGACCTCTCGCCTCATGCTGATGGAGTCAGGTGAACTTTATTAGCTCACAAAACTGAAACAGTGTGACATCATTCTCCTCAGCAGCTGAAGATGGGGACTGGTTTTAAAACCAACAGAAAACGACTCCATTCAGCTCTTATCTATCATCCCAAACTGATTTGAAAAGACTTTCTTTACACCCTGAAATCTTCACTGTTGTCTCAGAAGTGTTAGCATGCAGCCCGCCTGAGGAAGGAGCAGAGGCTTGTTCATGCGCAGGTTCACGAGAGAACTTGTGAGGTTATGATCCCTGCATACCTCAGTCCTGACACAGGAAACTAAATATACAACTGGATCGGACATATGTAACATACACATATCATACATATCAGACATATCATAGCAGAGCTTGTATGCACCTCAGACAGCGAGCTAACACCTTTAGCTTAGAGGCTACAGATTTCAGCTTATACAATATGTTAGTTTTTTTATATTCACTATAAGAAAATATGCATAACCACAATTATTGTGTAACATTACAATTGAATTTTATGTTTTTCATCTAGACATATTATACAAGCTGAAATCTATAAACTTTAACTTAGGACAACGGGGCGCAAGCTTGAACCCATAGAAATGTGGTGCTAGAAAACATAAAGAGTCTGCTGGCTGTCAGATCCAGCATCTTAGTAGTATTAGCAGTAGCAGAATGAATGCTAACGTGTCCCGGTTCACATACAACCATAATCCTGCAGAATGAATGCTAACGTGTCCTGGGCCATATATAATCAAATTCCTTAAATAAACAATATTGGCAAACAGACTCCTTTAAAAAATCATGAAGTTTTGTGATTTTATTGCACTTTATTCACTTTATAAACACCATGTCACTGTCGGACAAATTCTTAATTATTTGGTCCTTCTTGTTAATTCGGCTTTCTCGTCCCAGTAATTATATAATGAGGGAAAGTGAGATCTGATCACACGTGGAGACGCATTTTAAAGCCAGTTGTGACGTTTTGGACTGAGAGCTGTGCACCTTCATTAAACAACAGAAAACAACATCTCCAATTTCCTCCATTTGACTAACAGCATCCCAACCCTCATACTCTGTTACTGCTGCTGTGCATACGAGGAATCCTCTATATGATGATGCAGCTTCTCCACAACTGGAGAAGGATTACTCCAAAACGAGATTGACTCAGCAGTCTCGTAAATCTAATCTGTTTACTGAATGTCAACCGCTGCTCTTCGTTTTCTGGAATAAGCATTCATTGGTACGTTCTGTCTCGTCTCCTGCAGTCTGGGCCTGATGCGGTGAGGCTGCTCTCAGGGTTGGGCTGGAGATGAGTCGGGGAGAGGGGCAACTAAAAGGCCAGCTTTGCTCCTCTGGCCTGAGGTGTGAGCTAGAGGCTGCATCATCCAGCTGATATGGGGGGCGAGGATTACACTGACTGGACACGTGGGATGAGAGAAAGAAAAAGACAGATAGAGAGAGAGGTGCAACAGCCTTCCTAGCAACAGTTCCCTTAGCAACGCATTAGAGGAGGAAGGCCTGCACTGCTGACACACTGAAGGTTATCACCCAGCATTCATGTACACACACACAGACGCACACACACACAGGTAATCACACCTTGATCACCTGATATGACAGCTTCAGTAGGTCAACAGCCTGCAGACACTTTCTCAAGGAGCCATCTTGCTCAAGTGAAGAGACTGATGCTGTATCATAACAAGTGGAGCATTCAAGGTGTGGGACATGCTGTTTGGGCCCGTGCTCACCACTAATGGCTCCCTGGACATCTTATTTTTGTCCATAAGAGTACCCTTAGTTTTTCTGGTGTTTTTTTTAGAGAAGTATAGAAGTTTAATAAGTGTAAACGTTTCAGCACAAGGTGCAGGATTTGCACCATTTCGTCCCAGGCGTACCTCGCTGAACACCGAAACAACCACGGAACATAACTGCATCTCTGTGCAAAGACAAGGTTTAGTTCTAAGAAAACAATTTTCCCACGATAAAATGGATAAAAACAACTCTTAAAAAAAGCTGTTCACTGGACTGTTGTGCGTCTCAAGGCAGCAGGACAGGATGGAGGTGAGACGTTTTGACGATTTATTACATGTGCAACCTGATCCACCTCCAGCAGATTTAAAAAGCAGCTATTAGCTGTTAGCAGCAAAGCAGAAGCAAATCAACTGAAAATGCCTTCAAATTGGGGAGACAACATGAGCTCAGTCCAGCAGAGGAGATCACCCACCATGAAACAGGTACGACGACTGATGGATGCTAAAGTCACACATGCGGGCGGCGTTATGCTGCTGTTGTTTTGTTCAGTTTAGAGACAGAGAGAAGTGTCTTTCTTGTAGCGCTGTTGTGTGATCTCTGTGTAAAAAGGTGAAAAAGAGTCTGTCTGTACAAGCTTCAGCACCAATAACCTCTTTCCTGCATCACTTTACACCTTCATCACAGCACACCTGACACCTGGACAAGAGACCAAGTCGACTATTTCTGCAAAACAAATAATAAACTCATTGTTAAATATAATGAGATTGAATGGAAGGTTTGCAGAGAGGTTAAATCTTTGGGGGTAAACTGTGGACGAGGCTAAAACTGCTGACTGAACGGGGTGAGTGTGAGCTACAAACAGCATAACATACATTTATGTACATAATGTGGAAATTAAAAACAAGATATGTGTATCAATATAAATATATCCAACACACATTTGATGATCCGGTCATGCAGCAGCTGAATACCAGCAGCAGCATCTTCAGGCATGATGACATATGGAGAAAAGGATGCTCACTAATCTATCCATCAATAACAAGGGCTTCTAACCTCTCAGTGGCATTCCTCCACATGCATTCACATGTGCCTTATCAGCAGAGAGGCGATGCATCATGTGTGAAAACTCACATCTGGCTTTCCTCCACATCACCAGGCTGCAGCTGCAGTCAGCGAGGAGAGATTTCTGAACACCAGTCACAACTGTATGATGTTAAGACTTTAGTCTGAGACAACAACATCAGCTGCAACAAATACTTTGACTCCAACTAACAGGAGTGAGTTTTAACAAGAAACGTTTTTATAATCCTATCTTTTTTTCTTTTCACAACATGAATTTTTCACATTTGTCCCTAAACTTGTCAGAAATAACTGCTCTGACTTTAACATCTTATCCCTTTGAATCTGTCAATTTCCCACATCATAAATAAATTAAAATAAAAAAATAAAAAATGATTATGGGCAAACTTTGCATAATTTCAACCATCTTTTTGTATCAATGTTGGGATCTGCTTGAAGTTTCTGCCTGTTAAAGGCAGGTTTTCCTCACCACTGTCTCCATGTGCCTGCTCATTGGAGAATTATTGCTCCCTAAAATTAAGAGTACGATCTAATAGAGATAACATTTGTAGGATTTGATGCTAAATAAATAAAACTGAATTGTGGCAAAGCTCAAAACTCCTCAAATAATACCTTTGGTCTGATGTCCATGTCAACAGCATTTTGGTGCTGCTCAGTTTCTCTTTTTGTGAATGAGGATAAACCTGCTGCTTCCTCCAGCCCATAAACAGTCAGACCAGGGGAGTTCCTGCCTCATGCTAAATTTAGCAGGCCCCTCTGCCAGTTAAATCTTTAAAGAGCAAAATAAAGGTGTGTTGTCAGCGCCTTGGAAAAGTCAGCTTTCCAAGATAAATATAATGTATGAGAAAAATATTAGTTATGGCATAGTTTAGTTTGCAGAGTTTATATCCAGGTCACAGTTTAATTTCTCCCTGAATCTTTCATGTCACCTCAGTTCACATTCGACCAACCAGCCTTCATCACAGTGGGAGGTGGCTCACCTTGACCCACTCTGGACATTTGGTGGAAAAACACCTGCCAGCATGTTCATATCCTGCCAAAGGAAATCCGGCAGAGTCGTGACAGAAATGTCCTTCATAGCCACAGTTTGTTCCACCTCTATGACACCTGTGGAGGTAGTAACAGCATCCAAACAGACATCTGTATGAACGGAGTGCTCCGGCGTAGCGGAACAGTTCTGATGTTGTAGTGATGTGTTCAGGTGTGCGTCCTACCCCGGGGGATTTAAATGTACGGGAGCAACAGGAAGTCCGTTATTTGAAGGGGCTTTGCTGTGTTTCACGAGATAGAATGGTCGTACCATGAAAGGTCGGTGCGTCGATCCTTTGGATCCGATTTGGCGCCGTTACTGCCTCCACAGAGGCGGAACAAACAGACCCCCCATTACACCTTCAATGTGTTCACACAGAATGTCGGAGCAAAATAAAGGAGCACCAGGCCCACCATGAAAACCCTGTGAAAGGGTCTTTAGAGACCTGTAGTACCGGCTCTACTCGACTCGACTTGGTATCTGGAACTTTTCTGCCAGTCGTTTTCCATTATGGGATGGTACCTCCTCAGGGTAGTCGTAAGTGTGTGGCGTAGTCTTCACACCTCTCGTGATCCTATCATCATCTGTTTCAGACAGGAACGTCTGCACCTCCTCAATATAGCGGCTGTAATAAAAGAAAAAGTGACGGTGGCTAACGTAGCTTCGCTGTTTGCATGTGGCGGCCATTGTGCAGGATATTCCGTGCATGCCGGGCATTGACCAATCAGTGGTCTGTGAAGTTTCACATGACCTTTTAGGACCTGCTCGGCTCACTTGGAACCACAACGGAGGAGGTACTAAAAAAGCAGTACCAGTATCAGGTACTTTTTACCTAATGGAAACTCAAGGCGAGTAGAGTCGGTACTATGCAGTGGAATTAGGGCTTTAGTTTTAGCCCGAATATCACCATAAATAACTCTACATAGATAAAATGAGAATTGACTGTTCGGTACTCATATTGATTCCTTATAAATGCAGTCTTTACTTTAAATCTGCCAACGTTTCATTTTGTGTAATCGTGCAGCTCCATCTCTCCTCCAGGGCAGGAGGAGGAAGGTCATATTTCTGTTGGCTGCTTTCATGCAGGGCCTAAAACCAACGCACACGTTCTAGAAATGCCAACCGCTGCATGCCTGATGTGGTTGAACCAATAACCCGGTGTCATCAATCACAACTGAGAGCTGATCCATATTCATGCTCCTGCAAGGACATTCAGCTCACCTGAGATTGATTTTTTCTAAAGAGGATTTGTTCAGGATGAAGAATGTACTTCAAGAACATTCTACCTCGGACATAAACAGTACACAGCTAGTCTCCTCTCTGATGAAGCTTGTATTGAAGTGGATGTGACAGAAGAGTGGGGCAGAATAACTTAAGAGCAGCCGACGGTAAAGACCTTGGGATTCAACGTCAGGTACCATTAGACAGGAGTTAGCACTTAGCTGAAAGGACAGGACTGCATCTTAAATCCTGTTTTCTTACAGCTTTTTCAAGAATAAAAGAAAAGTTTCCATCAAAAGCTGAAGATTGTAAACCAACATCTCAATGAAAAGACAACCAATAGATTAATATGTAGATTTTGCATTTGCATGTAGATTTAATTGCACCCAAGAGATTGCTAGACAACAAACGGCCTCCTGAAACTGAAAGACAAATCATTTATCAATCATTTATCAATCAAATGCTTCAAAGATTGGCGGCTTGCTTTTGGTAACAGGACTTTTGCAATGATTGGAGAGTATGTGAGATTACCTGGAGGCATCGAAGCTGTCGTAGGAGCCCACAGTGTAGTGCCTGAAGAGCTTCCTCCTGTCAGCGCGGTCAGCTCTGGAATCTACCCATTCACAGGAGAGAGAGATCAATACTCACGTCAATATGGAACCAATAACAACAAATCACCAGCTAAAGCGTTGACAAATAGCACCTCAAAATGTTCCTGAACTCAGAACACGTCTGTCTGAGCTGAGGACGTTTAAGACTTAGTCGTGTTAATGAGGTTTTGGGGAAAGTCACACCTGTTTTTAGAGAGAGTTTTGTCAGAGCTGTAGCACACACCCACACTCTAATAATGACAGCCCTAGTCAGCTGCATTGTTTTACAGTAATCCTGTGTTTCTGGACCCTTAAGGAAAGAAAAAGATGTTCTATATGTCATTGAAACAATGTTGTGGTTGTTTTCGACACTTGCCAAAAGGTGTGGTTGCCATGAGGTAAAAATTCTATTGAGGATAGGTTCCTGTGCGGGTTGCCATGGAAGCTAAAAAGGGGTGTTTCTAATGATCTGTAATTTTTGAATGCAAACACCAGGGGTGTACATAAGTTCAATAAAACATCAAAAATTTGATAAAGACTTTGATAAATTTTTTGTGTTCAGATGCCATCTGTGAACAAAGTCATGGAACCTCATGACAAACAGATTAAAGTAACTACATTGTTTAGAGAGAGAAAACTTGTAAATCGGTCAGAATTGGCCAGAACACAACAGAAGGGAGAACAAATCCAGCAGACACAGAAACTTTTGCAGTCATGTTTCTGGCCTCCTGACAAACCTTCTTTGGAGCCTCTAAGCATAAAATGATGATACCTTTATTAGTCCCACAGGGGGAAATTCTTTCTCTGCATTTGACCCATCCCTGAGGAGCAGTGGGCTGCCACTACACGCGGCCCGGGGAGCAAATTGGGGTTCAGTATCTTGCTCAAGGATACTTCAACTTGTGGACTTGCAGGGGCTGAGGATCGAACCACCGACCTTTTGTTCCGTGAACGACCGCTCTACCCCCTGAGCCACCCGCTCAGGGGCCACAGGGGCACCAGTGCATCGTGTCTGAGGAAGATGCATGAGCTCGTTAAGGGTGCATGTTTACCTGCTACCTGGGAGTCGATGCACCTTCCTCAGACGGGGTGAGGACTACCGCTTTTAGCTAAGAGGGGACAGTCAAGATTTCATCTTAAAAAGGGTGTAAACGCGTACGAGCTGCATGAAGTCAGTTTATCTTTGTTTTTTCTTCTTCAGTTTTTAACAGAATGCTGCAAAACTGATTTACTGTGAAGCTCCAGAAATTGTTTCTAGAATTTTACACACTATCCACTATACACACTAGATGTGATCTATTATTATAACTACTACTTAAGATAAAAACTGATCCATCAATGAGGCCTTTGCAATGACATACAGTGTCTGTAGCTAAAGGGCAGCCAGACACACATTTTTCTTGATTGACAGTTCCCTCTCAAAATGCAAATGATATTAGTACTTTGTGCATGTTATACATTTGCAGTAACTGCAAAATATTTACAGGTAATTTAAGACGGAAAATCAAGAAACAAAAAGTAAGAATTAATTGCTAAAGCCGTTTCAGTTAGAGGCCCCTATCATCCATCCATCCATCCATCCACACACTTATCCGGGGGCAGGTTGTGGTGGCAGCACTAATCAGGGTATTCCAGATGTTCCTCTCCCCAGCAACACTTTCCAGCTCCTGCTGGGGGATCCTGAGGCATTCCCAGTCTAAACGAGATATGTAATCCCCTCAGTGAGTTCTGGGTTTGCCTCGTGGTCTCATCCCAGTTGGACGTCACTGGAAAACTTCCGAAGGGAGGCACCCAGGACGATCCTAAGCAGATGCCCGAATCACCTCAACTGGCTCCTTTGACTACATCTCTAAGGCTGAGTCCAGCCCCCCTACGGAGGAAGATCATTTCAGCCGCTGGTATCCACCATCTCATTCTGTCAGTCACTACCCAGACCTCATGACCATAGGTGAGGATTGGAACGTAGATCCACTGGTAGATCCAGACCTCCTGACCATAAGTGAGGGTAAGAACGTAGATCCACTGGTAGATCCAGACCTCCTGACCATAGGTGAGGGTTAGAACATAGATCCACTGGTAGATCCAGACCTCCTAACCATAGGTGAGGGTTAGAACGTAGATCCACTAGTAGACCCAGAGTTCATGACTGCTCCCTCTTAACCACGATGATGGACGATGCATTACTGCTGATGTCACACCAAACCACCTGTCAATCTCACTTGTGAACAAGACCCCCTCCCCAAAGAATCTCACCCACACTGGGTTTATGTACCTCTGTGATCTGAGAGCTGTGTTGTCCAAGGGAATAGAGAGGTTTACCGTGAGGTCACACATCCGTGGATTGGGCCGCCATGTTTGGGGTACGCCGAGGGTAAACAATAGCGAGGGATATAGTACATACATGACTGATTTTCAGTCGACACAATAGATGCTTGATTAGGCCGTGATCCCTCTGAACAATGGCGAAGTCTTGTGCAGTTGTCGTTTGATTCGACCAATCAAACGAGGACAGATGTTGTATCTAAAGACAGGAGCTATCGGAGAAGAGGCGTAGTCGGTGGATCACTAATGTGAGACATGGTTAGGTCAACTTTAATTTTTAAGTATTAAAAGTAACTGAATATGTTACTTTTGTACTTAGTACTGTTAACCAATTACTTTTCCTTGTTTCTTGTGGATCCATATTCCTTATCCTTTACGATTGGACCTAATCCATCCAAATACTTTCTCACTTTTGCTTTTATTGGGTGCTACTGTGTGCTTACAGGCCATAACATGTCTAACTGCAAGATGCATACTCTATGGCGCCGATTCTAAACCACACCGGACTCCAGATAGGCTTTGAGGTTGGGTTCATTGCATGTGGGTGAATGGACTCCTGACTGCTGCCATCGCAGACTGGTTCTAGGGACGTGGATCATCATTAGAAAATAAAAAGGACTTCAGACAAAGACCCAGAGGGTGGTAAAAACGGCCAATACATGGATCAATAAGAGATGTCTGCCTCTGAAACAGAAACAAAACACCTCGAATGTGTCATTTCAACAAATGTTGGGCTTATCCAGGCCTCAGTCCTTCATCTGCCTCCTTTTATTCCCTGGTTGACATGTGTGGTAACATTAAACTTCATATTTTCACAGACTAAACAATCAGATATAAAAAGGTCCATTTTAAACACACATGAGCTGCAGAGTGAAGATTCATCCTGTCATCTATTTGTCCTATCTACCACCATCTCCTCACCCTTCCCCTCCCTCCTTCCTTCACATACTCTCCCACACCAGCTGTCACACTTCCACAGAAACTCCATCTCCTCTGATCCGGCTTAGATCTTGTCATCTTTGCAGGAACATTTTTTTTACTACGTCCACAGCGTCGGATTGGAGGAGGGAGGATGTGGCTGGAAGGAGACGATAGAGTGATAGAGATGTAAAACGAAGGGGGGAGGATATGTGAAAGAAAAACAATCTGAGTACAGAGAGAGAGAGAGAGAGAGAGAGAGAGAGTATCCACAACATCGTCACACTCCATAGCAACTGCTGTCTGACTACGACCAGCTGGTTTCTATGGTCACAGATCAATAGAGGCGGAGCGTGCAGGGTTTGTGTGTGTGTGTGCATATGCATCACTGAATGTTAACATTAAGTATTCATGTTTGTGCTTCTGCAAAGAAATGCATGTTACACTGCATCTGCATGTGTTTCTTTGTTCTTCGCTGTTCATACTGCAACCATCTGTAGAAATAGTGTGTGCCTGAGCAGCAGATGCTCTATCTGGGCCTCCCTGGTTTCCCTCCACGTCTTTATTTTCCCCCACCTTACGACGCTGGGGACAGATGTGAGAATGAGATGGAGGGATTGACTCAACATGTTTTTGTCAAGTGGAACTAAAGCCGGGCTCACGCCACAGGAGTTTTAAAATCCCAACCGATTATGACATCAGGTTTCATCACACACATACGGAGAATCTCCACAGATTATCTTCTCTCCAGTCTCAAACATGCTCACACTACAAGAGTAAAAAAAAAAAAAAACCGAGGCATCGTCACACTGCAGGATTTCATTAAGATTCCCGTGTCAGAGGGAGCAGTGAATGCACCGCCTCTTGTGATCTCTGGAGAGGCAGCTGTACGAGTAAATGACTGATGATGTTGCCGTAGCGATCGGCCTTCTTTACAGTGAGAATGCAGGAAAAAAGAGGAGGCAATGGCTAGAGTGTAGTTTATCAGGCGCAAGCACCACCCTTTGTTTCCACGTTTGGAAGGACACATAAGCTTAGTTTTAGTGTTAGGGGTTAGGGTTAGGCTGGGGCCTGTAAGTAGAGAGGTAGGTGAGTGTTGGTTTAAGCCCACAAAGCACCAGCAATGGCGACATTGCTAATGGCAACACTACATCCGGTAAACTGCGTTAGTCCTGAAATGAGTGTGGATCATCACAGATGTGGTGAACAGAGGCTGTCTATCCTTCAGCGAGAACTGGAATCTGTCAACAGTAATATGCTAGCTGGCATTAGCCTAAAAGGCTAAAGAGTTTACTGTTGCTTGGCAACAACTGGGATGTCTCTTTCATCGGCTATATTTATCCCACGTTGAAAGTAGTGACGTCATCATCCAGATTTTAACTCCTAAATATCAAACATGTTTTAAATTATTGTGACGGATCCAATAGTCCACTAAGAGATCGGGAGGTGTCAGACTGGATCTGTAAACGCCGCACACTACCACATTATCTGGGCCCAAAATTAGGGCCAACCAAAGGCCCAGACCAGATAATCTGGACCCAACATCAGGACTCTCCTGTGGTGTGAGGCTGGTTTCAGTCCAGCCTCATCCTGAGATAACACCATTATCTCCATTGTGACATGCTGCTCAGCTGGATCAATGGAAATGTAATGGAGTTTTGTTTTTGATCAGATCAGGTGATTTCTTGTCCTGGAAGCTGGACTCCTCTGCAGATTTAATGTCTTTATGATTCCATGTATTTATTTCCAGACACACTGCAGCAGCTCTTGGAATAACAATGTTGTCCGTCCACCGTTTTCATTTAGCCTGAAATATCTCAACAACAGTTGGACCGATTCTAACTTTGCTGAACCTCAGACTTTTCGTTTAGCGCCATCATCAGGTCAACATTTGTAATTGTCCATTATAATAACCAGCATTCCCATCAGCCCCAGCTGTACAATGTTAGCATGCTAACGTGCTAAACTAAGCTGGTGAACACAGTGAACATCAGCATTTTGTTAGCATGATGTTAGCATTGAGCTCATGTGAAGACTACTGTTAAATGGATTTTACCTGTCTGTAGGGATGATGATGAGATGACCATTAATAGGAGATATAGAGGAGAATGATGATGAATCAGATAATTAGCATCCATTACTTTATTATTGTCAGGTGGTCTCAATCTGCCATCGATCAATAATGCAATAATTCAAAAATAATTTCAATCCATCATGTTTGGAAATCCTGAGAAAGTCTGACTGGTCTGAATGATGTCATAAAGTGCATAAAATGACTGAATGAAACCTGCTGATACAGTCGAGGGCTCAGTTACACACTGAAGAGCATTCATCTAAATGTGCAGTGTTTGCTCTCTGATGCCCCCGACACTGATGTACCTGCTTAAACACTGAGCAGTGTGTGTGTGTGTGTTTCCCATAGACAGCTGCTCTAAAGAGTCCAAACCTGAACCCTAACAAAGAGCCTCTAAGCAGGGCTAAATCCCTCAGCATCACATCATCACGTCTGGAGTTAGAGGGATTAGAGGGTGTTTGAGTTACATCTGTGTGTGTGTGTGTGTGTGTGTGTGTGTGTGTGTGTGTGTGTGTGTGTGTGTGTGTGTGTGTACATGTGGGTTGAGAGGGACAGGATAGCCAAAGACTGATGGAACCATCTAGTAGCTGGTCTGACCTGGGCATAGGGGCCAAAGACTGATGGAACCATCTAGTAGCTGGTCTGACCTGGGCATAGGGGCCAAAGACTGATGGAACCATCTAGTAGCTGGTCTGACCTGGGCATAGGGGCCAAAGACTGATGGAACCATCTAGTAGCTGGTCTGACCTGGGCATAGGGGCCAAAGACTGATGGAACCATCTAGTAGCTGGTCTGACCTGGGCATAGGGGCCAAAGACTGATGGAACCATCTAGTAGCTGGTCTGACCTGGGCATAGGGGCCAAAGACTGATGGAACCATCTAGTAGCTGGTCTGACCTGGGCATAGGGGCCAAAGACTGATGGAACCATCTAGTAGCTGGTCTGACCTGGGTATAGGGGCCAAAGACTGATGGAGCCATCTAGTAGCTGGTCTGACCTGGGCATAGGGGCCAAAGACTGATGGAACCATCTAGTAGCTGGTCTGACCTGGGTATAGGGGCCAAAGACTGATGGAACCATCTAGTAGCTGGTCTGACCTGGGCATAGGTGCCAAAGACTAATGGGACCATCTAGTAGCTGGTCCGACCTGGGCATTGGGGCCAAAGACTGATGGAACCATCTAGTAGCTGGTCTGACCTGGGCATAGGGGCCAAAGACTGATGGAACCATCTAGTAGCTGGTCTGACCTGGGCATAGGGGCCAAAGACTGATGGAACCATCTAGTAGCTGGTCTGACCTGGGCATAGGGGCCAAAGACTAATGGGACCATCTAGTAGCTGGTCCGACCTGGGTATTGGGGCCAAAGACTGATGGAACCATCTAGTATCTGGTGCGACCTGGGTATAGCGGCCAAAGACTAATAGAACCATCTAGTAGCTGGTCCGATCTGGGTATAGGGGCCAAAGACTAATGGGACCATCTAGTAGCTGGTCCGACCTGGGTATAGGGGCCAAAGACTAATGGGACCATCTAGTAGCTGGTCTGACCTGGGTATAGGGGCAAAAGACTAATGGGACCATCTAGTACCTGGTCTGACCTGGGTATAGGGGCAAAAGACTAATGGGACCATCTAGTAGCTAGTCCGACCTGGGTATAGGGGCAAAAGACTAATGGGACCATCTAGTAGCTGGTCTGACCTGGGTATAGGGGCAAAAGACTAATGGGACCATCTAGTACCTGGTCTGACCTGGGTATAGGGGCCTAAGACTGATTGAACCATCTAGTAGCTGGTCCGACCTGGGTATCCGGCGTTCATGACACATCAGAAAGTGGGAATATACAAGATCGAGTTCGGACAAAATTATTTGAACACATTTTTGGGTTGGATTTTTTTGCTCTGAAACCTGGTTGACCCGAGTTGCTCATAATCATGGCGTCCTCCGTTGTCTCTGGTAAAATGTGTTGCTGCGTTTGCCATTAAAAAGACAGCATAAGGAATTTCTGACCACGTAAGATGAGTTCAGAGGTGAGTTTGAATTAATAAACACACAGCTGGACAGACTAAGGTTGGTGTGGACAACATGTAGAGGCTATAGATTTCACTCCTCTGTGACGTCCCTTTCGGTTCCTGGTGAAGACAAGGCTCTGGGAAATAAACTCTCCCTGCTCCTCATCGTCAGGAAATAAATAGTTAGAGTGCTTTTGTCAAATATTAGCGTTTAAATCAAGGTGCTGTTACTCTGGAACTCCAGCTCCGTAGCCAATGCTCAGATATCTTCTCATTTAACTCTCAGTGCAAAAAAACAGGTTTCCCAAAATGTTAAAAAGCTGCTTTGAAGGAGAATATAGATGATGCATGGATGTATGAATGGATAAAAGCTCCGACTACCTCCACCTGTCAGATGGTAATCATTTTGACAAAAGTTGCCAGTTATTTCTCCAATCATCCACCATTGTTAGGTTCATTCACTGCCCGTCTAATTGCGGCACATACACGGCCCGTGGCCTTCAATCCGCCTTCGGATTGCGAGCCGCCATACTGTGCTCTCATTTTCTGACAGGCTTTCTTTGCAGGCAGACTTGGGGGTGAACTGGATGTGGCACAGAGTGAAAAGAGCCCCTCATGACAATGGCCTTGGGTTAGACTTTAAA
The DNA here is from genome assembly GCA_037577475.1 of Chaunax sp. Z400. Classification (NCBI taxonomy): domain Eukaryota; kingdom Metazoa; phylum Chordata; class Actinopteri; order Lophiiformes; family Chaunacidae; genus Chaunax; species Chaunax sp. Z400. The sequence continues at coordinate 4,465,076 of CM075184.1, forward strand.
ATATGCCACCCAGAAGAAGAAGCCAAGAACTATGGAAGAGAGGGAAGAACAAGTCGCTCTCCATCTGCCTCCATCATGGCTCCTAAGCGGGTGGGTGTGGGTAGTTGACTCCAGCAACACCGCGCTTTGTGATAATGTCAATAATTAAACACTGTCAGAGAACGGAGGATGACAAAGATCATGGAACAAGGATGAGGAGGATGACAGGAGGAAGACGGGCCTTCTCAGAGGCAGGGCTGTCTACACCGGTGACAACAGCGAGAGAAACAGCAAAGACAAGAAGGATGTGATGTTTATGGGGGACGGAGCGTGGCGTGATATGTTCATTAGCTTTCACCCAGGGGATATCAGAGCACAGCTGAGTTAGCAGGGCAATGTAGCGCTTAGCTTTGTGCACCACAGCCTGGGGAGACAGAAAGAGGAGCAGACCGAGGAGCTGAGAGACACGCAGCTCGTAGTGAAAGAAGTCACATGACTTCACGCCGCCTCAGGAGGATCTGGCTCCTGTTGGTCTTTATGTTCTCTCTCATGTCCTACATACGTCCCACCTCAACCCGCAGCACAAACCCAACCGATTACACTCACAGCTCCTCTCGTCGGTGGTCTTGGCTGGGATCTCCTCCACACAGTCAGCTGGAAACCAGCCCACCTGGCCGCGGGCGCTGCCCTCCCAGAAACCCCCCTCTCCGATGCTCAGGACTGGACCGAGGGGATGGAGAGAGGAGAGGAGAAAAATGAGAACAGAGCAGAAAATAATACATCGTTAGAGGAACAGTTCACCCTGCATGAGAATTCAGTCAGCATCTACTCCTCATCCTCATGCCGAAGGAAAGTCAGCTCTGGAGTTTCACAGCAGAGCAGTGCTGCAGCGTTCTCCTAAACATTTAAAGATGGGGACTAGCTTTAAAACCAAATGTTAAAAATGACTCCATGCAGCTCCTGTTGGCGCAATCTGAATCTGAAGTCCAGAGATCCCATGTAGATCTGGAGCCATCTCATTTACACCCTTTTCAGGCTGAAATCCTCACCTTACCTCTAAGCTAACAGCGTTAGCGGGCATGAGGCGTTAGTGTGAGGCGGGTTCACGAGCATGAACATGTGTCCAAGCACTGGAACTGGAACCCATGATCTCTGTGTGCCACATGCTTACCTGCTAACGTCACACAGAAAGAGAAAGGATGGATGGATGAAACGTTATATTCATGTTTTATGTGTGGGCATTAATTCTCGTTAATGTTGTCGAATGATAATGATTTTATCTTGGAGGCTACAGCGAAGATTTCAGTGTAAAAAGGGACTAAATAACATTTTTTCAAATCAGTTTGGAGTCTTCAGGTTAGTTTTTATTTCTTCTTCAGTGGTTCAGGAAGCTGCAACACTTTACTGTGAAGCTTCCATCAGCATGCAGGTGAGTAGATGATGACTGAACTTTCATTTTTGGGTGAACAGTTCCTTTAAGGTAAAGACGATCTATCAAACCTGAGGCCAACAAGACAGACTACAGGTAAAGGATGCTCTACTGCAATAAAAGAATAGGTGATATTCATCATGGAGCTGATCAATAAAACTCAAGCATTAGTTAGAGGATGTGATTAAATGTCATCCAATCACAGGGTGAACCGCAGGAGGCCTCGACAGGAGCCTGTAAATGTCGACAAATTCACCGTCTTTTTTCTTCAGCTGGTTTTGTTTTGTGAGAAAAATGATCTTTAACCTCCAAAGGCCTGGCGTCCACATGCGTGGACATCACATTTTGGGTTGTCTATACCATAATACTTAATTCTGCTTAATGGTTAAATTAAAAATGCATACCAAAAAAGAGTTGGTTCTTAGGAGGTTAAAATCTGATCAAGATCTGCTTTAAAAAGTTAATTAATTGATTTATTGGGATAAATTCTACATATAAATAATCCCCCAAAAGTTATTTTATAATGTATAAGAATAAGGAAATCTATTTTTTTGTACAGATTTTATGCCTGAGCAGGTTTAGTTAAAATCATTATCTACTCATCCCAACGCTGTCAGGTGAAGTTTCTGGAGCTTCACAGTAAGACAGCGCTGCAGCATTCTGCTAAACACCTGAAGAAGATGGGGACTAGATCATACAGCCTGATCCAGAAGCCTGAGACATACAGACCAATGAGAACTCATGATCTCTGCTTCCCTCAGTGTTTACCTGCTATCTGGAAGTTGTGTGCTGCATGCTAATGCCTTTAGCTTAGAAGCTACAGGGAAAATGTCAGCTTCAAAAAGGGTGTAAATAACATCTTTAAAATCCGTTGGGGATCTCCGGCTTCTGGAAACTTGGATTACGCTGAATTATATGGAGTCATTCATGTTTTTTTAGTCTCCATCTTCTTCAGGTGTTTAGCAAAATGCTGCAGCGCTGTTTGACTGTGAAGCTCCAGGTGGACTGATAAAAGACAGAGGAGTGACTAGATGATGACAATTTTCATCTTTGGTTGAACTGTTGTTTTAAGCTCTGTAGTTTATATATATAAAGTATAAAAATACCATGTATGAATGAGTTAAAATGACTATTTGTTCTGACATCATCCATTCTGTGTATTTTTACACTGATGCTAATATAAGAGTAAATCCTCCATGACATCCACAGGGTGGTGGTAATGGAACTTTAAAGTTCTTCTTCTTCTTCCAGACACTTAAATCTGCTGACTTCCTGAAACTGGAGGTCAAGGCTGGGATGGTGCCCCCGCCCCCCTCAGTGATGTACCAACCAAACCAGAAGAAGAAGTCTCACCTTTGACCCTGTCGCCCTTGTAGAGGTTGATCTCTCCCTCGGTCTGCGCCGTGTAAGGACGAACCACCACAAAATGTCTCCCGGGAACGGCGCTGTACAGCTTCCTCCTGGGGCCGCCGGCTTCGCCATGACTGCTGGGACTGAGGGGAGAGAGAGAGAGAGAGAGAGAGAGCAGAGGTGAGGACTCATCACAAATCAGTGGGAACAGTAACAGGAACACGTTGTCCTGCAGCACGTTTGGTGAAGCTCCTGTTGGTAAGAACTGTTCCACCTGGATACTGCAGACCTCAGGCTGAACATTCCCTCACATGTCCATAAGTTTATTTTAGGAAATCAAAAGTAATGGGGTCTTTACTGGTTCATGCATCAAGTTTGATGGAAATCCATTCTGTAGTTTTTGCATAATCCTGCAAACAAGCAAACAAACAAACAAACAGACACAAGTAAAAATATCAGAGAAACACTAGCAGGACACTCGGAGAGCACATAACTCCACCATGCATATGTAAAAACATCTAATCTGAATCTAATCCTGATCTTTTACAAGATGGCGGCGCAGCGGCCCAGTGCTCTTCAAGTTTTGGCAGCTTTTTTGTTGTTACTATGATATTATTATTATTATTATTATTATTATATTATTATTATTATTATTGTTGTATTATATTATTATTATATTATATTATATCTCTTCCATTCATCTAAATAAAAACAGCTGGATGAAACTGAAATGTCATATTTCACCAATATTTCCACATCAGATTGATGTTTGATCGACGCCCATTAATGATGTCATCTGGTTGATCTTATTCTGCTATGAGGGAATAATTAAATTAGCCTTTAGTGCCACTGGCCTCAGCTCGACTGAGGACACAGTTTGGTTGGAAACTAGAGGGAGAACCTGATAACCTCTAGGAGGAGATTCTTTCAGTTTGCAGTAAAAAGGTAGTGTTCAAAACCACAAATAAAACAAAATAAGCAAGCACAAAATTCTCAGGATCCCCCAAACCGATAAAAACTAAAGATTATCACTGAACTGATCATGATTGATACACAGCTATTATCCTATGTAACTCACTAGCATTTAGCAAAACAGACCTGAGTCAAGTATTATCATGAAAAAACAGAAGTTTACTCCAGAGTCAGTCAACATAGAAAATGTTTTATTTGTATGTTTTATATTATAGAAAAATAAAGTTTTTAGACTTGGTGATGTGGAATCAGTCAGTTGTCCCTGTTAAATGCATATATATGAGAAAAAGTTCAACTTTACAATAATAAAAACAAAAATGCTTAAAACTCTTAAATATCAAAATGCACCTCTTCACTACACGAGCTGTGCACATAAAGTTTATTTTTAAAAATTGAACAGTTTTTGAGTTATGTCCTCATCTGAGAAAAATCCCTCTCAGAATGAGTCTGAATTCAACTCGTAACCATGGAAACGAAGAAAAAAAATAAAAATGACAGAAGTCTCTAAATGGCAAAAGGCACCAATCCATGTTATGATTGATCTGTATACAAAGTTTGTGACAAAATATTGAAGAGTATCCCCCTCCTCTCCACCAGTCCCCCCACTGAACTGGAACAGACAGCAGGTCCATCCAGCTGATTGGATAGGACTGGAGCTTTCAGACGACAGAATAAAAATAAACGTGACGTAGGTGTGTTTGTATTATTACACTTCATTAGACTGATACTGTAATGGTGGATAATATGAAAAGAAGACGATCACTAATAACAGCTGATCAGATCCAGATCAAGGTCCTAAAATGTCATCATCTCTTCCTCTTTCTAAGGGCCTCCTCTTTAAAAGGTATTAGATAATCTGCTAACCTGACAGACAAATGAACACGACCTCCTAAACGGGGTAAAAGAAATCACAAGAACATTAGAAGTTTCCCCCAAATCAGCAAAACATGTCACTCCATCCAGCGTCACATGAAGCAGTTACGCAGAGGAGATATTCAGAGGCCAGCAGCCACGTGTCTGCAGGAGTAAGTGGGGCAGAATGAGAGCAGATCTGAGGAGGAGTCGTGAAGAAAAGAGTCCCTCATTCATCCATGGAGCTGAGAGGGGATGGCTGATGTACCTCACATGGTGATGCAGCGCCACTTAGTGGTCACATTCTATAACAACACTTAGAACAGATAGAAGGGGAAGAATGTAGATTTGACTCAGTTTTACATGATCTCACAGTGAGGTCATTATTCAAGTCACACCAAAATCATGATTTGATACAAAAAATAAGCAATTTATGAATTGTTTGATTAAAAACCTGCAGGCTGTTGTTTTATTATCCATAACCTGCATCTGAAAAGTTAAATTCCGCTGAACGGCTGCACACACATGAAATATTCTTCAGATCCTCTCCAGAAGGAGATCAGGCCTGTCTTTGCAAGCAAAATGTTCTCTGGCATCTTGAACACGGTCTGAGTCATTCAGGAGGAGTCACAGATGAACACAGCGAAGCACAGACGAGGAGGTTCAGGGAGGAGCGAGGGATGGAGAGAGGAAGGGAATGTTTTTTTCTAGTAAGTGGGTCACCTTGTCCTGCAGACCGTGCCCCTCCTCGAACCTTCACAGGCCTTCAGAGAGCTGACCCCATTCCATACCGAGTGAGACTGATCACACGTTTTCCAAGGGAACGTCACGGACAAACGTTCAACAGCAGCTCGAAATACTCCGAGTACCACTGACAGGAAGAATACTGCAGTACCCAGATATTTAAACTGCTCTGGTGACTGGTTGGTGGATGGATGACATCACAGGTTGGTTGGTTTGATCGTCAACAGGATTACACAAAAACTGCTGGATGGATTTCCTCTGAACTTGGTAGAAGGATGGGACATGGTCCAGGAAAGGGATTCTGTTGTGGATCCAGATGAAGAACTGGATCCAGGTTTTTAGTTTCTCACTTTCTTCAACAATGCTACAACATTAACCCTCATTACATAAAACTCCTGAAATGACATCCACTAAAGGTGGAGGGTTGTGACGAGGGTCTGGTGACATCAACCGACAAGAGCAGGATTGTTCGGCCTTGACGGAGGTGTGACCTCTACGGGGTGTCGTTACCGTTTTACTTGAACACATCCCAGTAAGATTTGGCCTCATATCCTCCACTAAGGAGGTCGTGTTTTCACCCGTGTCCATTTGTCCGTTTGTCAGCAGGATTACACAAAACCTAACAAACAGATTTCCAGTAAACTTGATGGGAGGATGGGTCTTAGACCAGAATAGACTCCATTAAATTTTGCTGTGGATCCAGATAAAGGGGCGGATCCAGGATTTTTTATTTACCTTTATTTACCACTGGAAGATAAATATTTTCTTTGATTTCTAAGGGATCATTATTAAAATAAGAACATATTTCATGGGTTGATATCTATAATTGATTAGCTGTTACAAATTCAATAACCATGAATTCTGGTTACAGGTCTCTGTTTGATTTTAAGGAGGTATGACTTCTACTGAATACTGTCTAGTTCAAACTATAATTATTTTAAGTTTAAGTTTTTGAAGTTTTTCCATGTGTTTCATGTTGATTACATTTATTTCATTTTGTACAAATGGAAAGTATTAAGAAATTAAGAAGTTCTATAAATATAAATTCATGTATTAGTTATTTCCTACTTTGAGTCAAGTGTTCAAGTTCAACAGTTTCTTGGGGGCGGGGCTTACATCAGCTGTTTAATCTGCATTTTCCTGTTCCTGTCCAACTGGAACACAGTTGACTGTATGAAGTCATTCCCAGCAATGACATCCTGAGGTAAATGGAACCAGTAGGCAGATCTCACTGTGTAAAACTGGTGAAAGGATGTTTTAACAACAAACATGACTTTTATTATCTAAGACCAACCATGCAGTGATAATAGTCTTTAACAGCTACACTGAGTAGTGTCCCCTGTGGGTCACAAGATGTAGCTAAACAATTAATTTTCATGGCAGAACTCAAATCCAATTTATTTTACAATTTATTTTATTTTACATTTTTGTTACTACAGTGAAAAGTACCAAAAACAGTTCAACTATCATTTTCACCCTGATGCTGCAACATTTTACCTCATAACCATAAAAGGTTGTTTTCCTACACAGAACCAATCGTTAGAGGAACATTTCCTCGTTCAGGTTAATGATGGAACTGAATCCGGCCAATGACATCAGCCCCAGCTGAGACGGGAGAACCGTCAGCCATGTTTCCCTTCATGCTTTTCTCTTTTTTGGAAATTACCCAGATGGCTTTGAGGTGCTAATTAGACAGTGTTGATTAATACCAGCTGTGCATAATTTGAGCTATTATTGGATGATCACCCGAGACGAGGAGAGAGAGGGGATGAGAGAGGACGAGAGGAGGAGGAGGAGGACGAGAGGAGCAGGAGGAGGAGGAGGAGGAGAGAGCAAAGAGCAGCGTTACAGCACAGGCACACATACATTATCCACATTTACATTTTTACAGACTGTGTTTGTGCTGAAGAGAGAGACAGAGGGCGGGGCTATGACCCCATTCACACCTGTATTAACAGGCCAACATGTATATGGAGGACTTGTTTGAATAAAATGCTTCATAGGGATAGGCTACATCTTTATCGTGTTATACTTCATTTACATATAACATAACCCAAGTTTGAGTTATTTTTATTTCATATTATTCTGTCTTTATTCAATAGGTTGAATTTGTCTCTGTGTTTAGTTTTTATTGTTTTATGAAGCATCAAACCATCAAAATAATTTTATAATGGAGTCAAACACAGAGGAAATCTTATATTGTCTCTCCTCCTCTGACCACATCATAGAAACTCAGCTGTAAATTATTTGTGAACCAGACTCACATGTTGTCTCCACCTCTAACCTCATGAAGAGCCATTTCTGTCTCCTCCTGTCTGAACATGAAACATCAGCGGTATAAAACTCTGATTACTGCCAGTCCTCCATCATCTACAGATCTACAGTCGGTCCTGATGCTAGAGAATCTCATCTATAACCACATCCTGCTGGGAAGCTGTTGCCATGACACCCAGGCCTTACTGACAGTTGTCACTGTGTGCTGCTTTGTGTGTCTAAGTGTGAGCGAGTGTGAGCTCACACGTGGACGTTTGTCAAGTGGGAGCAAAGGGGATACCACAGAGACGCTGTGGAGTGTGTGGGCGGTGGTTGGATGAAGGGGGGATGGGAGAGGAAGAGGAGGCAGAGACAGAAAGCTCAGGAATGTGGAGCTTTAAAGGGCAGCAGGGTGAGAGAGGTTCACACTGATGAGACACATAATCCTCCCATTTTAATTGGTTTATATGATTTCCACTGAAATGTGTCATGAGCTGCATTTAATAAGTAGCCGATGCCTCCGCCAAGGCCCGACAGGCCGCTTTAATTCAATCAGACTCACAGCGCTGCTAACATCCTGGCTCCGCCCCTTTATACGGAGCTGCACTGAAATTTAATGGGGTCCATTCTGGCCTAAGACCCCTCAATTGGTGAGAATATAACCTTCATGGTGAAGGTAAATATAAAAGACATTCAAAGAATAAAAAAAACACAGTTGATCATTAATAATCATTAATACATTTCTCTAAATATCTGCAGCTAACGAGTTTGCTGAAGGCTGCTCAGAACCAGAACTCTGCCCACTTTAGAAAGACTTGAACCAGTTCTGATGGTGGAATCTCAGCCCAGCATAAAAATACAACCTGAACTCTGAAGGAAGGCGTTCAAGACGACACATTATTGGATGTTAATGCATGTACTGTATGTATCTCCTGCATAGTTAACCCCCGTGTTGCCTTCAGGGTCTATAACGATGGATGGATAGATAGATGTGTGTGCTGCATCAGTTCAACACAAATCGTCTCTCAGTGTCAATAAATGTTGTGAAAAAACCAAAACCAATAATGTGTCGATACTCTCTGACTTCTTTACGTTGTCTGGCTCTCAGCCCTAAATCTACTGATTGCAACTGAAATCCTAAATCTAAAAAAAAGTATCAAAAGTATAAAGTTTCTCTTTAAAAAGTTGAATTATTTCCCTAAACAGCTGTAAACTGGTGCATTTACTGGGGACTATTTCCAACGGAGGATGAATCCACATTTATTTATTTTTTATTTTTTGAGATTCTGTATTAATCCCACAGGGGGAAATACTTTCTCTGCATTTGACCCATCCCTGAGGAGCAGTGGGCTGCCTTTACATTACTGCGCCCAGGGAGCAAACTGGGGTTCAGTATCTTGCTCAAGGATACTTCGACTTGCAGGAGCTGGGGTTCGAACCACAGTTGCCCATGTTTAGTGAGTGATTGTGGCAGCAGGACTGTGAGTGTGTGACTGGTTCTAAATAGACTACAGTGTGTTAACGGTGATAGAGGAACATGTCACCCAGTCCATCAGCGAGGCTCATAGATGTGTTTATAATGGAGACACAGAGGAAGAGGATGAGTCAGGCTGTGATACACATCAGCTGTTAGGTGATGCATTGACTGTTGGTTTGCGGCTTTTCGAGGAATACCCTCAAAACAATAATGAATGAAGGTTTCTGTAACTGGGCCAGGAGGGTTAAAGGCCTTAATTATTGGTATTTTGTAGTTTGCAGTTTTGTTACCTGCCTTGTGTCATCTCAGCAGACATGTGGACTCACAGATCCATCTATGAAACTGAACTGGGCTAAAGACACTTTTAGGGCGGTTTTACCCTAAAATGGAGAACTTTTGTTGTGTTTTGGACATTCATTTAAACAACAATGGCATTTCGGGGGCCTGAAACACAAACTTTTGAAAATGGGCTCTAGAGCATAATCTCTTGAAAAGGCCACCATACCGTTTCCGTATAAACTGACAAAACACAACTCCTCTGAAAACGATGACATCACAGCCCCGCTTTGCCCATGCCTTTTACCTTTCCAGCCTAATTTGTGTACACTGACAGAACAACAACAAAAGATGTCAGTCGGGTTTTGTTTGTGCTGCAGACTCTGTTGAGTTTATTAACGTATTCTGTGGTGTTACTACTGGTCTGGCATACATACTACAGCATTGCAATCATTTTTGTGGATCCGTGTGGACGGGAATCGGAAAAACTTTTCAGGTTGAAGCAAAAACTTTGTCATGTAAACGGCCTTAAAGCTGACACAAGGACGTAAATGTGGGACGCTGCTAACCCGGCAGGGATGTGAGAGCTGATGCGTCCCTTGGCTGGTGACAGGAGCCACAGTTTTCTCAGCTGGGTGAGACAGTTGGAGGTGATTCTCCCTATTTACTGGAGCAGATTTCTGCTATGAGACAGAAAAGAAACTGACTCTGGGTCCAGACCATCGTCCGCTGCGATGCCTCGCTGTGGACATCATCGCATACAAATTCAGTTGGCGTTCAAATCAAACCCATTGATGCCTGACCTGAAGGCTAAGCTATCAAATCCAATTCAAAATCCATGGAACACCGGCTAAGTAGATGTGAAGCTCCCCAGATGAACATCGGAGATGAAGAGGAGGATGTCAGAAGACATCTCTTTTGTCGACGATCAAATTCATTTTCCCTCTACAAGTATGTCAGAATACACGAAACTGTCCTCCCCCAGCTCTCCAGCCCTTCCTTCATCTCCTTCCGCTCCTCTTCCCCACCACCCTCGCTCTAAACCCCTCCTTCTGCACCTCTATTCTTCAGCGACCCCTTCCACTTAATTCTACAGCTTCATCTTCACATCTTTTCTGTGGTTATACCCTCAACATTAGAGCTACAGAGTGGGTAGTGTTGGTACAGCGAATATGTCCATCTGCCAAGCAGGAGGAGGAGGAGGAGGAGGAGGAGGAGGAGGAGGAAGAGGCCAGAGAGCATGTGTCTTAAGCGGGATTGACAGCTACACCGCTTCGAGATAAACGACCGTCACACTTTAATCCTCTGCCGGATCACATGTTCTCACACACACACACAAACACACACACACACACACACACACACACACACACACACACACACACACACACACACACACACACACACACACACACACACACACACACACCTGCAGCTGGAGGAAGACTCCTACATGAAGCACACATGCTGCTTATATACAAACTTGCATGTTCTTGCAAAGTGTCTGCAGGCAAGCATAGCAACGGTTGCCATGGCTACTGTAGGAAGCCAGAGTCTTTAACATGACACGTTTCCCAGAGGAAGCTGCCATACATCGGCTCATATGGGGGATGGTGGGAGAGAATGTGGACTAACATATGCTCTCAACCCACCGCTGGAACCACGAAGGCCTGAACTAAAGGGTTAATTCACCAAAAACAAGACAACAGTGATGGCCTGAAACTCCTGTTTTAGTGTGGTTCAGTCAGGATTTTGAACCACAGCACTGAGACTGATCTTATTATAGAATAAATCACTTGAACATGAACTGTGAAATTAAACAGCTGTTTAATTTCTCTTAAACTCGAGTACTGTTAATAGTAGTAGAGTATTTCCATTTTATTACTTTATACTTTTTCACCACATTTATTTGACAGCTTTAGTTACTTTACAGGTTAAGATTTTGATAACAAAATGTATGATCAATAAATCAATATAGTTGTAGATGAATGGTCACATTATTCACTTAGTACCAATTCAACAGTGTAAAAATAATCCATTACAGTAAAAGTCCTGTATTCAAAACTCTACTTATGTAAAAGTAAAGTAGCATTACCAGCAGTATGTACTTAAAATACCCAACGCAGTACTTTAAAATGCTTTCTATGCAGTCCATTCATTTGCTTGAATAGTTCCCAACCTGGGGGTCAGGCCCCTCCAAAGGGTCACCAGATAAACCTGAGGGGTCATGAGATGATTAGAGGGAAAATAAAGAAGAAAAAATATATTCTGCTCCAAAAATTCAGATTTATTTTCTGTCTGAAATAATAATAATAATTTGAGCCTCAAACATTTATTTGAATGAAACTATGTGAAATGTTAGAATAGAAGTACACAAGAGAATTAAAGGAAAACTCCCTAAAATTGTACAAAAGTGCATTATTTGAGTAAATATACATAGTTACTTTGCACCACTGATAAAATATGATGCATTGGTACGGATTAAGGTTTGTAATGACATCCAGGTAGAGGCAGAATGTCAGTCTTAGTACCTCTGGATCAACCATATGACTAGACCAGCTGGAAAAGTAGGTGGGACATTGTGGCACACAAGGGCGGATCTAGGGGCGGGACCAGAGAGGCACTGGCCCCATCTCAAATCTGATTAGCTCCTGAAGTGCCCTTCCTGTTTCCGTAGCTTCCTATTGGATGTTGATGTTGTCAATCTGTGTACTGTTATTGGGCCAAACGTCCCTCTGTAAATATTTGAATTCAACGTCATGTTTGTAGTTTAGGGCTTGTTGGTTGTTAGGGTAGTTGAGGTCACATCTGCCACAAGCAGTCCTGACATCCCTCCACTCTCAGTTCCACCACCATTCACACCTTGAATCATGTGACACTAACGACTGATTGTAGAGCATGCTAACACTTTTAGCTCAGAGGCTACAGTGAAGATTTCAGCTCATGGAATTGTGTAAATAACATCTTTTCCAATCAACCTGAGATTTTAGGGCTTCTGGGGACATGGATGGCGCCGTACGAGCTGTACGGAGATGTTTTATGTTTGTTTATGGCTGTTGTTTTTTGTAAACAAGTCCCCGTCTTCTTCAGTTGTTTAGGAGAATGCTGCAATGCTGTGAGGCTACAGAAATGTTTGATGGATGAAGAAACTTGGGGACAGTAGATATGCTAAGCTAACCAAACCACAGCTAGGCTTCAACATACCAGAAACATACAGAAAGGAGCATAAAACCCCATGGACGGGGACAGAGTGTGTCTCTCCACCCTCCAATGACTGCAGGGACTCACCTGGGCTGATGCTGTGCCCGTCGGGCCTCCTCCCCCAGCCGGCTGAGGGAGGGTGACCGGCTCCTTGCCCCCCTCCCCATGGTCCGGACCACCACGTTGCCATTGGGGCTGCCGCTGGGCATCTGCTGGAGCAGCTGGGGTGACAGGCTGCGATGTAATGCCGAGGAGCCAGGCTGCGAGTGACCCTGCTGAGGGGCCCTGCCGTGCAGGTGGGGCTGAAGGTGTTGGTGCTGCTGAAGGGTGGGGGCCCAGCTGCCAGGAGAAGCGTGCTGCTGATGCTGCTGGTACTGACCGACTGATAGGTTGTTGTCGCTGTTGGAGCGCAGGAGGACCCGTGGCGCTGCTAACGAGGAGGGCGACTGATCGTTTCCTGAAGACGGACCCCGGCGGCGTTTGGAGTAGGCTGGAGCCTCACGGAAAGGCACTGGGGAGGAACGAAGGAGAAGGAATGACATATTTATTATTCAGCTTTAGCAGTTTTAGCATTTAATTCTTTCAGTAGACATTCGCTGGTTTTTGATAGTCGTACATTTGTTTTAAAGTCAAACCTAGAGGGCAAGGTACTGTTAATTTCCCAAAATTAGAGAAAGGGGTAACATTTTGTTACAACTTGATGGATTTGCCTCAGCTCCAGACTAATCAGGGTATTTCAGACGTCCCTCCACCCAAAAACACTTTCCAGCTCCAGTTGATTGTGACCGGAAAACCTCCAAAGGGAGGCCCCTAGGAGACAACTTGATTTCAGGACCATCTCAACAGGCTCATTTCGATGCAAAGGACTCTACTCTGAAAATCAACATTAGGAAGCAACAATATTACCTCTGCCAAGCAGGTTATGTCTTAACCCGTGTGCCGTGTTTGACGTGTAGGATTGTTCAGGCTGGGTTGAAGGGTCCAATCTAGTTGCCTATGAAAATATCCCATCTTTCTACAGTCATTGAAATTCTACAAAATGAACAACGATCAGTGGAGATGCTTCCTGTACATCCCTGAAGACACCACAACAGAGACAGTGTGTGAGGCTGACCTTCACTAACAACACAAGACCATGTAGCACCTTGACCTCTCAACCACCATTAAAAGAACTGACCTTGGATCAGTCCTAGAATGATTTGTTAAATTTATAACATTTGGTCAATATTACTGAAGTCAGAGTAAAGGTGCAGGAAGAGTTTAAAACCAGTAGTTCTATACAGGAAGACCATTAAAATGAGTGCTGCTGTATGTTTATCTCCAGCTGTGTCTTATCTGCACCATCAGTAACAGCGTACAGACGGAGATGAGCACGACATTTAAAAAAATACTGTTGTTACCTCCGACAAGGTGGTTTTGTTTTCACCCAAGACCATAGGTGGGTTGGTGAGTGGGTAGGTAGGTTGTTTAGTTGGTTGGTTGGTTGGCTGTTTAGTTGGTTGTTTTTTTAGCTGATTAGATGGCTGGTTGGTGTTTATTTGGTTAGTTAGTTGGTTGGTTGATTAGTTGGTTGGTTGGTTGGTTGGTTAGCTGGTTGGTTGTTTAGTTAGTTGGTTAGTTGTTTAGCTGCTTGGTTGACTAGTTGTTTAGTTGGTTGGTTGGTTGGTTGTTTAGTTGGTTAGTTGTTTGGTTGGTTTGTTATTTGGTTGGTTTGTTGTTTAGTTGGTTGGTTGGTTGTTTAGCTGGTTGGTGTTTAGTTGGTTGGTTGGTTAGTTGGTTGGTGATTAGTTGGTTGGTTGGTTGGTTGGATTGATAGTTGGTGTTTAGTTGGTTGGTTGTTTAGCTGGTTGGTTGATTAGTTGGTTGGTTGGTTGGTTGTTTAGCTGGTTGGTTGGTTGGCTGGTTGGTGTTTAGTTGGTTGGTTGGTTAGTTGTTTAACCGGTTTGTTGGTTGTTTAGTTGGTTGGTTGGCTGGTTGGTGTTAAGTTGGTTGGTTGGTTGTTTAGCTGATTAGATGCTGGTTGGTGTTTAGTTGGTTGGTTGGTTGATTAGTTGGTTGGTTGTTTAGTTGGTTGGTTGGTTGAGATGCTGGTTGGTTGTTTAGTTGGGTGGTTGGTTGGTTGTTTGTTTGCCTGGTTGGTTGGCTGGTTGGTTGTTTAGTAGTTGGTTAGTTGTTTAGCTGCTTGGTTGACTGGTTGTTTAGTTGGTTGGTTGGTTGTTTAGTTGTTCAGTTGGTTAGTTGGTTGGTTAGTTGTTTAGCTGGTTGGTTGGTTGTTTAGTAGGTTGGCTGGTTGGTGTTTAGTTGGTTGGTTGGTTGGCTGGTTGGTTTGGTTGGTTGTTTAGCTGGTTGGTTGGCTGGTTGGCTGTTTGGTTGGTTGGTTGATTAGTCGGTTGGTTGGTTGTTTAGTTGGTTAGATGGCTGGTTGGTGTTTAGTTGGCTGGTTGGTTGGTTGTTTAGCTTCTTGGTTGACTGTTTTTTTGGTTGGTTGTTTAGTTGGTTGGTTGTTTAGATGGTTTGTTGTTTGGTTGGTTGGTTGGTTGGTTTGTTATTTGGTTAGATGGTTTGTTGTTTAGTTGGTTGGTTGGTTGTTTAGCTGGTTGGTTGGTTAGTTGGTTGGTTGATTAGTTGGTTGGTTGGTTGGTTGGATGGATAGTTGGTGTTTAGTTGGTTGGTTGGTTAGTTGGTTGGTTGATTAGTTGGTTAGTTGTTTAACTGGTTGGTTAGTTGTTTAGTTGGTTGGTTGGTTGGCTGGTTGGTGTTTAGTTGGTTGGTTGGTTGTTTAGCTGGTTAGTTGGTTGGTTGATTAGTTGGTTGGTTGGTTGGTTGGATGGATAGTTGGTGTTTAGTTGGTTGGTTGGTTAGTTGGTTGGTTGATTAGTTGGTTAGTTGTTTAACTGGTTGGTTAGTTGTTTAGTTGGTTGGTTGGTTGGCTGGTTGGTGTTTGGTTGGTTGGTTGGTTGTTTAGCTGGTTGGTTGGCTGTTTAGTTGGTTGGTTGATTAGTTGGTTGGTTGGTTGTTTAGTTGGTTGGTTGGCTGGTTGGTGTTTAGTTGGTTGGTTGGTTGGTTGGATGGATAGTCGGTGTTTAGTTGGTTGGTTGGTTAGTTGGTTGGTTGGTTAGTTGTTTAACTGGTTGTTTAGTTGGTTGGTTGGTTGGCTGGTTGGTGTTTAGTTGGTTGGTTGGTCGTTTAGCTGGTTGGTTGGCTGTTTAGTTGGTTGGTTGATTAGTTGGTTGGTTGGTTGTTTAGTTGGTTGGTTGGCTGGTTGGTGTTTAGTTGGTTGGTTGGTTGTTTAATTGGTTGGTTAGTTGTTTAGCTGGTTGGCTGTTTAGTTGGTTGGTTCATTCGTTGGTTGGTTGTATAGTTGGTTGGTTGTTTAGTTTGTTGATTAGTTGGTTTGTTGTTTGGTTGGTTGGTTGGTTTGTTGTTTAGTTGGTTGGTTGGTTGGCTGGTTGGTGTTTGGTTGGTTGGTTGGTTGGTTGTTTAGCTGGTTGGTTGGCTGTTTAGTTGGTTGGTTGATTAGTTGGTTGGTTGGTTGTTTAGTTGGTTGGTTGGCTGGTTGGTGTTTAGTTGGTTGGTTGGTTGTTTAATTGGTTGGTTAGTTGTTTAGCTGGTTGGCTGTTTAGTTGGTTGGTTCATTCGTTGGTTGGTTGTATAGTTGGTTGGTTGTTTAGTTTGTTGATTAGTTGGTTTGTTGTTTGGTTGGTTGGTTGGTTTGTTGTTTAGTTGGTTGGTTGCTTAGCTGGTTGGTTGGCTATTTGGTGTTTAGTTGGTTGGTTGATTAGTTGGTCGGTTGGTTGTTTAGTTGGTTGTTTAGCTGGTTGTTTAGCTGGTTGGTTAGTTGTTTAACCGGTTGGTTGGTTGGTTTGTCATTTGGTTGGCTGGCTGGTTGGTGTTTAGTTGGTTGTTTAGGTGGTTGGTTGGCTGGTTGGTTGTTTAGTTGGTTGGTTGGATGTTTAGTTGGTTGGTTGATTAGTTGGTTGGTTGGTTGTTTAGCTGCTTGGTTGGCTGGTTGGTTGTTTAGTTGGTTGGATGGTTTTTTAGTTGGTTGTTTAGCTGGTTGGTTGGCTGGTTGGTTCATTGTTTAACCACTTTGTTGGTTGTTTAGTTGGTTGGTGGGTTGTTTAGTTGGTTGGTTGTTTAGCTGGTTGGTTGTTTAGTTGGTTTGTTGTTTAGCTGGTTGGTTGCTTTGTTGTTTGGTTTGTAAGCAAGATTATTCAAAAAATTAGGGCTTGGGTCTGGGACAAATTCATTAACATTTTGTGAATCAGGATCTAAATGTTTCTTTCTGTTATTCTCTTCAACATTACACATAAACTCTTAAACTTATTACTCATAATTAAAAAACAAATGCTCAAGGAAGGTCCTGTTATTAAATCCACCAAGGACATTGTCACTAAAATCTGAACAATCATAAAATACAGGCTATGATATGGATGTGTATCCAATATTACATAGTGGTGGAACATGGGGAGCTGTCCATACCTGGGTATTTTTACTTTGATTGGCCTGTTATTATTTTTCATGATATTGGCAAAATATAAAAAATCTCATAATGTTGACAAAAGTGAAAAAAGTGATCCAGAACCTGCATCCGTCCCCAAATCCACCTAAAATTCAACCAACTATTGGTCCAACACAAAAATATTTTGACAACTTTTTGATAAATCATATAAACAAACAAACACTGGGGCGGAGTGATGCTGCTGATGTTTTGATCTGTGTAAATAAACAAAGGCAGCGTAGAGGAGAGTCTTCATTGCATCACCTCTGTGGGAACAGGGCTCAAGAAACACAGGCAGGAAAGATAGTCGCACTGATACGTGTTCATGAATACAAACCACAAACATTACATGTTGACGCTCCACACTGCTCTCTCTCTGAGCATTATTAGCATGATTATCTGGATTACATGAGTTCCTGAGTTCTGGACCGTCAGACTGCCAGTGATGGCGGCTGGCCTTGATTTCCCTACGGACACATTCTTCCATTACTCTGTGAGATGATGCCTGCCATCACCAGCTCAGTGTGAGGACAGCAGGACGGCCTGCAGCCATTCCAATAAGCATCTCCTGATTATGGGCTGATTATGACAATGCTAACAGGTTAGCATGGTTGCCTGTTAGCCTGCTGTCTGCTCCCTGGCAGCCTGAACATCTGATGGGGGATTCACTGAGTCATTATCACTTCCCTAGACTAAACTCTCAGACTCCTCTCTCTCCCTGTGTCGACAGCAGATGTGTTGATGAGGAGAAAAGGTGCTAACATTTAATGACCTAGCACTTAGGCTATCTGCATGAGTCCCAGAGGTGGCCTCCAAGCTGTTGGGGCAAGTTTGAGCTGAACACTTGCCCTCATGCATCGATTTGCTCTCTTTCTCTGAATCTGTTGCACACAGGCAAATTAATTATCAAGTACAAAGAGGGCTGGGAGTCAAAATAAGCTGAGCTTCTTATGTAACAGTTGGAAAAGCAATCAGTGGAATCTACAGTATATAATTAAATGTACTTGAAATGCAGAATGTATGTCAGAGGTCAGAGTGTGGATGCACTCAGCTGAGCTAGACGATGATGGCATGATGCCGATACGGTGAACCGTCACAGGAAGACAGTTCTTGTGCCAATATAGAGCAGCAACATGACTGATTCCATCAGTTTGTTCATTTTAGTCCAGTCAGGTTGAGTGAAGAGTTCAGTTTAAAATCAGTTACTCCAGCTGATCGCAGATCTGTGAACAGATTCCTCCTCTGAGGATCCAACCACGTCTAGGATCCGACCTCATCACTCCCCACATACATGGAGGCTTACATAGAGGCATTGGGGAGTGATGAGCAAAGTTCATGAATCCCCTAACTGGAGCCTAAAGGTGGATGCTGGGGTGGTGGTGCAGGGCAGAAGCAGCATTGACAGGCAGAGGGGCTGATGGGAAACTGTTGCAGCTTATATAGTTCGCCAATTGGGAGGGAGTGTTTGATGACGTTTGAGGACAATGAGGCATGTCATGTGACTGTTGTGTGTTCGCGTGAACTAGCTCACAGCCGTCGCTTTATTTATGACGCCCAAATCATAGTGTAATCAGTCCAACGTTTGTGATGTGATGTTTGATAGAGAAACAAATGAGGATGTCTAAAAATGTCACAGACTGTTTGGTTCCCGTCTCCCATAAACAGCTAAAAAGTGTGTTTGTGTGATATAATAATAATAAAATTGTAAGTAATTGCGGTGATTTCTTTGTCGTTGATGCTTCCACTAACTTTAACCAGTTGGTTTTAGTAGCTTAAACTTCACTAAACCTTTATTTTTTTTGCTGAACACCATGTTTGTGCTGTTCAGGTTGTTGTTCCCACACATGTTGGTCACTAATTAATATATTGACTTATTTTTGTTTTTGCCAAAGGGAAGAGGGGAATCCTTCTCCCTGTCAGGACAACCGGAGGCGTTACCATCTCTCTGACCTTCTCCTCCAGACAGCTGCTGAGACAAACGATGCTCTAATATGTTTTGGAAGTTTGCTCTTCAAGTCTAGAGGACGTCTCCTTCAGTTGTGTTCATATGACACAGCTTTTATTTCAGTCCTGAACACAGAACGTTCCTCGTTCAGTCCACATAAGAATTTCCACAATAGAGGCTTTCAGTATATTTCTTGTCTGAGGTGACAGATGGCTAGGTTGTCAAAGTCCAGCTCTCAGTGGTGACGCAGAACCGGTGATGATTCATAAGTTCCAGACCCTTAATTTACTCCTTACATTTATAGATTCTGTAAGAAAATAAGGATTTCATTTGACATTTTTGTTATGCTGTCACAACTCAGGAGAACAGTTACTAAGCCCTCCTCAGGTCCCATTAACAACCATGAATTTCTTATAGAAACAATCACATATGCGCCGTCTGTTTTTCTCATCTAAAGCTAAACATTCTGTCACTTTTTGGATCATTATATCAGTAAAATGGTGTGAGAAATTTCAGCTTGCAGAGCTGAGGATATCATATCTTACAAGGAGTTCTCAGAAAGTCTGCAACACTGCAAATAGACAGGTCCAAATTACATTTAAAGTTATGATTCCAGGTCTGGATTCGAACCCAGAACCTTCTTGCTTGCAGTGAGGAAGACTCTCACACCATCCGGCCATTCACACCTCTCATGCATGCTCAGTCTTAATTTCCTGCTGTCATTGTCCGAGGCATCAATGCGGTTATCAGCTGTTCTCGTCAGCTGATCACATCTACCCAATAGCACAGCGACACAGTGCTAGCCTATCATCTTGCTGCTGTCTTTTAAATATGATTCCACCTCCCCATCACTGCTCAGTCTTCGCAGATTCACATCATTATTTCATCTGTCTCAGCAGTGTCATCAGCCACCACCATCACCAGCGTGTGGAGTCAATGTTTTTTAAAAATTTTTTTTATCTCGCTGCTGCTCAGGACTGATGTCCTTCAATATCAATATCCCCAAAGAGTCTAACCACCAAAGACTTTATGATGGACTAATTATCACATATCCTCTGTAATAACGTGTGTCTTTACTGCATTCACTCGTCTCTCCTGATTAAATCATAGATCATATTTTACCTCAAGGGTCTTTTCAGTTGTTTGTAAAATAGAATAAAGTGTGTACATACACTGCAAAGATGCACAAGAGTAAAATATTAAACCCTTGTACAATTACAAATGTCTTTACAAGCAGATGAAGGCTTCACAGATGCTCCACAAACCTCCAACCTCTGCACACATTTCACTGCCAGTAGAACTAAAACCAATGCAATCCACTGCAGCGCCTCTAATACATCCTTATTAGTGGTAAAGAGTTTCTTTTTGGAAACATGAACAAATGTAGCATCAGATATAGAAGTGTACACTTAAAGCTGTTAGCTCAGTGCACTCCTACAGAGTCAGATTTTTGGCTCCTCTCCCCTCTTATAGGCTCCACAGCCGGCAGAGTCTTCATTGAGAAAACAGCAGAGTCCAAGCCACCAACATGGTTTCACACTCAGATGCAGATGGACAGGCTGTTTAGGCTGTGTTTGGGTCTGTGGGTGTTCTCTCCACCTCTGAGTCCCATTTTCCAGCTCTGTGACCTAAAAACTAGTGCGCTCCCTCTTTTTCTGTCGTTCGGACAAGAGAAAGGCACAGATTATTCTTGTAACCTAAATACACGCCGACCTACCTACAGCAGCGACGGCAAAACGCCTGTAATGATTCGAAACACTTTTTAACAACAAGATGCACGTTTACTTTTATTCAAGAAAATTGCTTCACTTTCACCTGAAGTGTGCAAAACATCCCAAACGAAAGCTCCTGGTTTGAAAGTCCAAAGAAGAGAGAGGAGGCTGCCTACCTTCCTTTTTTAAGGCATTGATGATGGACTTCATTTTCACTCCGTTGCTACTCCGACCTCACAGTTTGTTCTCATCACAGGACTTTTCCTCCCTGCCAGCTCCACGGACAGCGACTCTGCTGCCGCTCAGCGCACATGATCCCGCTTCCACTACCAGCGCCTCCCTGGTGAGCCAGCACGACCCCCTCCGCTGACACACTCTCTCTCCATCACACACACTCGACTTTCCTTACCCCGCCCCCAGCACATCACCCCTCTCTCCCTCTCCGTCTCCCCCCACAAGGGAGAGACTGCGCTGCACAACTGCACAGAGGAGCGGCGGAGCAGTCCTATAGATGTGAAGGTAGTAGAGGAGTAGTGGTGATGAGATCACTGGTTGCAGATGAATAGCAATGTGCTTTTTTATTCACCTACAAAACATAATGTAAGCAGCAGTATGTGCACTAGTGTGCTTAAAGGGGGTGTAGTGGGACACATGGAAGATATGACATGATAAACTGCCCTTTAAGCTGCCTTTCCAGGGGGGCAAATATGGCAAAGTGCCCAGTAATGTGATTAATTGCCCTAGTGTGCCCTTCCAGTGGGGAAAATGTGATGTTGCACCCTTTAAGATGCCTCTCCAAAGTAGTAAATGTGATAAAGTGCCCTCTAAGGTGGCCTTTTAGTGGAGAAACTGTGATGTTCACCCTTCAAGATGCCTTTCCAGGGCAGGGCTTTTGGAGAAAACATGATTAGGTGCCCTCTAGGGTGCCTTTCCACATGCAGGAGTAGACGTGATAAACTGGTCTCTACGACGTCTCTGCAGTGGAGAAAATGTGATTAAGTGCACAATGGAGTTCCTAATATCTGTATCAATCAGATTCCTGCTATTACATCTATGAGCCTCTTAATAATAATAACAACAATAATAAGACGTATTAAAGGTAAAACGTGAGTTAATATGTGGACAAACAGACGTGCAGATGTTTCCATTCTGCTCACTGCAGGCTTCCATGAAAATGATTTGCCTGAAGTGAACCTCGGTGTTGGACAGCGTTCTCCACACCATCAGCTAAACATAAAATATGCTTCATAAAGAAGACGTTCATTCCTCCAGTAGAGTTCAGACACTTAGAGGAGAAGAGCTGAGACCCTCAAAGACACTTGATGTTGGGTTTTACTCTTATTTCTGTTGACAATCACACATCATTTTGTTTGATACTTGCTCAATGTTGATCTGTACATAAATATTCCAGCCAATAGAAAACAAAGAAGATGAATCTTTGTCACATACAGTATAATCATAACTGTGTTGGGATTGACCTAACGTACAGGAGGAACATACAAACTACAGATCAGCTGACAGGAATTGAACCTAGAAACCTTGACTCAGAGAGTGCTAACTATCCAGCTACCATGCTGCTGACACGTCTCTGCAACTCTTTAAAGCTCCCAGTTTTTCCATCAATTAAAGGAGCAGTTGACCCCAAAATGAAAGTTTAGTCATTATCTACTCTTCTCCATGCTGATGGAAGGTCGGATGACGTTTCTTAATCCACAATAATTTTCTGGCTCTTCATAGCATAACAGTGTTATACTGTTATCTAGACGGCTGAAGAAGAAGAAAAAACAACAACAACAAAAAATGCATTGGTGTAATAAAGTCTGCAGATGCCCCGAGATCCCAGACTGATTTGTGAAAACATTATCTTTAGGTTGAAGTCTTCACTGTATCCTTTTCGCTAAATTAGCTAAATCTTAGCATTAGCACAAACCCCGTCTGAGGAACCAAACCTTGAGGTATGCAGAGATTGTGAGTTCAACCTGTACACATGTTCGAGGTCGTGGTCCCTCCTCAGATGGGGTTTGCTTGTAGCTAACGCTTGTAGCTTAGAGGCTAGATGGAGATTTATGTTTTTAATGGTTGTATGTATTTGGAAACTCTATGTTGCTGCTCTCTTGGCCAGGGCTCCCTTGAAAAAGAGATCTTGCAATCTCAATGGGACTCACCTGGTAAAATAAAGGTTAATAAAGGCTACAGTGAAAATTTTCATCTTGATAAAAGGTGTAAAAGTGTTTTTAAATGAAGCTGGGATGTTCTGGAGTCTCAGATTACACCCTTGGATCCATGATTTTTTTTTTTTTAAGTCATGGATCCACCCCTATATTTGGATCTACCCCACAATTCAGTCGAACCCTCTTCGGGCCAATGTCCTCTCTTTTACCCAGTTTTAGGGTAATCTGTCAAATAGTCTAAAACCAAAACGATCCAAAAAACCTTAATCTTGCAATGTTCAAAAAAGTAGAAATGAAATTCCTAATATAAATTAAATTAGGAGAAGCTGCAGAAATGTTTGGTGGATGAATAAACTTTACTATCCATCAGGTGGGGAGTAGATGATGATGATTTATTTACATCATTTAGAAGCGTCTCCATTAACAGACTGATATCAAACTGGAAGTCATGTGATCCTCGTTTACAGTCACAGCCTGAGGTGTTTGGAGTCGACTCATCTGCATGTATGAAATGAATAAAACATGAAAGGAACAAAGAAAAAACGGGAAACGTCTTCACAAAATCACACAAAGACGCACACTAACAGCATCTCTCGGCAAAACAAACTAATGAAATTAAGATGAGATGTAAACAGCATGGGAATAAAGGTCCCATGAGAGAAATGGAAAAATAAAAAGGCAGCTACTGTTAGCATTAGCTGTATACAGTATGTATGCTGCTTAATAAATGGATAGAAAATTATTCAAATCTCCTGTAAAACAGACGGACTGTGTTATCCAATAATTCTCTCCTCTGTAAACTTCAATAATAACCAATCAATCATCATAAATCAAATCAAACCATCAATAATACGTCAAAGCCCTCATGCATCACCGAGCCCTCATTATTTCAGCTCCACATCTTTATTTATTAGCTTTCAGCTGCTGAAAAATAACTAACTCTTATGAAAATATATTTAAAACCTACAGATCCAGATTTTATTTGAATCTGTAATAAATTGTAAAATTTTTTTTTTACAAAAACTCTAAAATATTGATCTATGGATTATTCCCACAGAAAAGAGAAAGACAGAATATGAAAAACTATTATGATGAGTGACAGAGAATATACTGTACATACATACTTGTATTTTAATTTGGATGAAACATGTTGATAAAAACTTTAAAATTTTACTAAAATGCATTTTTACTAATATTTGTTGAAAAACTGCAGCATATATCAGGAAATGTTAAAGAATGTGAAAAATCAGCCTCAGAATCTAAATCTCAAAATCTAAACCTCAAAATCTAAATCTCTAAATCTAAATCTCAAAATGTAACCGCCTCTTCTTCCCCTTTCCAAAAGATTTCACTGAAATCCGTTGAGAAATTTTTGAGACATTCTGCTAACAAAATAACACCTACCTGTATGATTAGTATTCAGTATCTGACCAAATCAGACCTTCTGTTACGAACATACAAAATAAAAGCCTTCAGATGGTCAATATTCAGATTCAAAGACAGAGATGAGAAAAAACTCAATAAGCAGCAAAATAAAACTCAAAGCATAATAAATAAACATTATCATTAATAATAAGAAGGTGCAAAAGAACGCTTGTTATTTATAAAGCTCCCTATGTCGTTCCAAAACAGATGAGGAGGTGAAATGATAAAATAAAAGCAGGCAGTTTCTGGGTCAGTACCACAGAAGCAACAATCGATCGAACATTATGATGTCATGGTGACCTTTTGGATATAATATGTCATCACTTCATTTTATCCAATCAGACAGTTCAGATATTTGACTGAAATGTTGTCATAACTGGCATAAGATCGGACCTTTGACCTGCCAAATTCCGGAGCTTTACATGAGACGGACACACAGATGGACGTCCCAAAGAGGACTGAACGACGGACCAGCGTTCATTATTCTACCAAAACTATGAGGAAAAATGTTCTTCAAGACTGTTTTCTCCACAACAAAATGACGTCATTAAACACTAACTGGGACTGAATAAACACAGTATTGTTGACAAAAAAAGATGAGAATACAATGTAGTTTAAAAAATAAAAACGAAATCTCTTCATTTTAATCCACAAAAGAGGAGATGAAATATTTTAAATTACAATCCAAATATTTGTTCATTGGACAGCATGTGGAGCTTTTTAGTTTCCTGTGGTAATAATAATAATAATACACAATAATAATAATAATAATAACAATAATAACAACAACAATAATAATAAATAATAATAATGATAACAACAATCATTATCATCATCAATTTTGACTAAATATATAAAACTAATGAGAACATTTTTCACATTACTAAAACTAAATTAAAAACAGCTAAATAAATTAACATGATGATGGACTGGTGGGCAGATTCTTCAAGCCACAAATCCTTGTTGTTGCTAAGCAACTCAAAGTGGGCCGGCTCCATACATCATTAAAGCTACACACCTGCATGTTGTATGATATGATGTACATGTGTGTGACTCTGTCTCTGTTTGATTTGCTGCTCTGAAGCCATCTGGTTCCACTGTGTCCTGTTTAATGACAGCTTGTTAAAACCGGCGTCTCTATTTCCCAGTTCTTTTTACAGCAGTAACACAACTTCAAAGTATGGTGACACACTGACCTCACTGAAGAGAAGCGTACCAGATGGCTACATGCAAAGCATATGTTGTCATCAAGTATGGAATAATGTAGTGATGACATCAGATCTCCTTCATGGGTATTTCTATAGTATGGTCTGTGACGAACAAGTTGAAATATGAACCAAAACACACAGAAGCAAACCTAGAATGAGCACAAGGCCGAACAACTGCAGTCATATTCCCATTATGATCAGGATCTGTGTCAAACTGACTGAGGTTATAGTTCATGAGACGTTCCATTAGCATGATTAATTCATAATGACTGGAAAATTAATGTAAGAAAATGCCAAACAAGTTGAAGTAAATGAAGGATTCCTAGATGTGGACCCGATGAATACCAACATTGAATGGATTTGTCCCAGCCCAACCCCTCCACTACATTTCATGAAGGTGGGTCGGTAGTTTTTTAAAATCCATTGAGGAGTTTTTGTGTCATCCCGCTGACAAACAAACAAACAAATAAACAAACTCGGGTGAAAGTGATTATTATACATGCAGCAGATGTGAGTGAGGAGCGCACTGGATCTGACAGCAAAATACGCACACACACACACACACACACACACTCACACACACACACTCACACACACACACACACACACTCACTCACACACACACACACACACACACACACACACACACACACACACACACACACACACACACACACACACACACACACACACACACAGATATTTGACATGTCATCAGTAAATGCAGCTGGCAGCCACATCGTTCAGCTGAAACTAATTATGTCACCAATCAGAACTGATGAGACGTTTATGTCTGTGGTTCTGCTCCCATGAAGACAAACCAACATTCAGATAAACCAATCAGCCGTAACATTAGAACCTCTGACAGGTGAAAAGAATAACATTGGTTATCTCGTTACCATGGCACCTGTCAGTGGGCGGGATCTACCAGGCAGAAAGTGAACATTTTGTCCTCAAGGCTGACATGGTTAGAACCTATCAAAGGTGGTCTAAGGAAGGACAACCGGTGAACCGGTGAAAGGGTCATGGGTGCTCAAGGCTCACTGATGCATGCGGGGAGTGAAGATGTTCATGTTGTCAGATCCAATAGAGGAGCTACCGTAGCAGAAATTGCTGAAAAAGTTTTTGCTCCTCATGTTGAACCCTGTCCCCCACTGAAAGAGCCTACAACGGGCAGGTGAGTGACAGGACCACAGAGCAATGGAATGGAATGGTTCGAGGAATCCAACAACGAGTTCAAGGTGTTAACTCAGCCTCCCAAAGTCCCCAGATCTCAGTCCGATCCAGCATATGAGGGATGTTCTGGACAAACAAGTCCGATCCATGGAAGCCCCACCTCACAAAGTACAGGACTTTAAGGATCTGCTGCTGAGGTCTTGGTGCCAGATACCACAACACACCTTCAGAGGTCTGGTGGAGTCCAGGCCTCGACGGGTCAGAGCTGATCTGGTGGCCAAAGGAGGACCTAAAGACGATCATACAGGCGTTATGTTATGTTATGGCTGATGGGTGTATGGGACTGTGATTGAAAAACTTCAATCAGCATCATGACAGCATGATGAAGATGTGTCCTCCTCCCTGCTGACATCATCAGCCCCACGTAGCGCTGAATTCATTGGGTTCATATCGTAATCATCATCACTTTGGATG
Source organism: Chaunax sp. Z400 (assembly GCA_037577475.1). Classification (NCBI taxonomy): domain Eukaryota; kingdom Metazoa; phylum Chordata; class Actinopteri; order Lophiiformes; family Chaunacidae; genus Chaunax; species Chaunax sp. Z400. The sequence goes on from CM075184.1 coordinate 4,492,221, forward strand.
TGGGACCAATCTCTTTAATGTCTGAATGTCACATGAGGACAAACAATTTTATAAAGATGCATCAAACTGATTTTGGCTTTTCAAACATACTCATATCTAATAGAAAATAATGCTCTTTATAAATGATTTATTCTTTTATATGTGAGGGTTGGATCTTTTTAACCTCTATCTCACTGTGTGTATAAAAATAAACAAAGCTGCAGTTTCCTGGAGGGAGTTTTAAGTCATTTTTCAGGTATTTTCTTGTATTTCGGTGCAGTTTAGCATCAGCAGCTAACCGTTAGCGTCTCTGAACCGTCCCTCCTGGGAAAAGATGAGTGTGAAAGCGTGTGAATGTGTCATGTGTTTCTTTGTGACTATGAGTGTGTGTGTTTGGTCACTTCGTTCTCCCTGTTGGATTATCACACTCTGACAGCGGGCGGTCTGATACACCCATCTGTCAATCATTCTTACACAGGCTTACTGCTGGAGGACAAATACAACACATCCTCACCATACACTCTCATTATACAGTGTGTGTGTGCGTGAGTCTATTGTGGAGAAACCAAATGCAGATTTTGGATTTAACTAAATACTGCATTCATAGTTTAAATGCTTGTTTTGTTTCCATGATTGTTTTGGCCTCCTGGCCTCGTTTCAGCAGTTTCTCCATAAAAATGTTAAAGGGTTATGAATTAATGAGGATTGTATGTTTAAATGTTGACGGTTGGCTGTATTATTTATTTATAGATATGTTTACTACCTCTCTCTCTTATCCACAATGGATTTTTCCTTTTCCAGAGGAAACAACGGTACCAGCTCCAGTTCCGTTACTCATGAGAGTTTCTATCATGTTGTACAAACTTGGCAGTTGTGGGGAATATCGCTTGGTTGCTAACCAGTTTGGGGTTCACAGAAGTGTCTTTGTTGCTCCAGAAGTGAGACGTTTTTGCTGCTGCTGCCATCATGTGTTTCAATTTCTGCGTCTGCGCAGTGATGCTCAGCTGTCAGACACCAGGATAAGACGTATTCATGTACCAGTATCCCGGTTTCTTTGGGAGCACTCCAGCTTGAGTTTTCAGGTTCCTCAAAAACAGGACAAGGTCATATCCCGGTTACTGAGACCAGGATATGATGTTTAACATGTGCAAACACAAAGATGGGATACTCCAAAAACAGTGATGTGGATGTAGCCTCTCAGCTACAAGTGTACGTGCACCACTAGACGAGATCAATGAGATCTGTGTCTACCACAGAACTCAGAGAAAAGCTAAGTATCATTACAGTCAACAGGGTGAATGCTAATGCATTTACTGTGAAAATTTCAGCTAAAACAAGGGAGTTTGAAGGCCGCTGTCCTGCTCCTGAGCATTCCTCCACAGGGTCTCTTCTCCAGCCAAGTTACATTCCTATCTATAACACCACCTGTATTTGGGCTCTCTCACCATGAGAACATAGAACTAGGATCTGTCCAGACCAGAGAAAACAGCTCTTCTAGAGTCAGCGTTTCCTGTTCTCACAATGATAAAGAAAGAGAAAATAAAATAATGAATCCACTCCTTTATCCAGATCCACTCCAGAAGTCAATGGTTCCGTCTTTGGGACAATGTCCCCTCTCCCAGCTTGTTTCATGTTAATCTGATCATCAAAAAGTAGGAAAAATCCGGTTCCACATGTCCAACCCTCCTGCTCAGGTTCATGAGAATCCACCAAGTAGTTTTTCTTCAATGCTGCTATGAGACAAACCAAAGTGATCACTGACCTCCTTGGTTGAGGTAAAGATCAGGTAATAATGCTCAGTCTGGAATCTCTGGGTTGGTACCAGCTCTATGGAGTCATCTTGGTTTTGGTTTGGTTGTGTCTCCATCTTCTTCAGGTGTTTAGGAGAATTCTGAAACCCTGTTTTTGCTGTGATGTTTTGTGGATGAAGAAACTTCACCCTCCTCTCATCCGTTTTTGGGATGAGCAGATAATGACTGGACTCTGACTCTGTGGTCAGTGTGAATGCGGTTCGTAGAATGGTCTACTCGTCTTGTTGTACAAAAGCCCCTTTTCCTCTGCATAGAACCAGCTCGACTCGATACTCGCCTTTTTTGCGTTTCCACTAGGTAAAAAGTACCTGGTCCTACTTTTTTAGTACCTGCTCTGCTGCGGTTCCAAGTGAGCCGAGCAGGAACGAAAAGATCACGTTACAGTCCACTGATTGGTCAGTGCCTGGCACACAGAGTATCCTGTACAGCACAAATCAATGGCCGCCACACTCAAACAGCAAAGCTACTTTAGTGACCGGAACTTTTATTTGTTGCAGCCTCTGTACTGAGGAGGTTCAGACGTTCCAGATGTTAAACAGCTGACGAGAGGATCACCAGAGGTGTGTGTCACGTTAAAGACTACGCCACGGCAGTTTTGCGCGGCCCCCCAATCTACCCTGAGGAGGTCCTATCAGCAATGGAAAACGACTGGCAGGAAACTAAGACGAGCCGAGTCGAGTCGGGTAGAGCTGTGGAAAAGGGGCTAGTGTCCATGTACAGCCCTTTGAATGACTTAAAATCTTATTGACTACATGCTACAAACATGTCAGTGTGAGGCTACATATGTAAATGGTTGTCATTGCTCTTTAAGAAGTCTTCCTTTTTCCTCCACCAATCACATCGTCTCCTCTTTCAAACCTCCTTAGGCCTTTGTTTTTGCACAGGAGTCCATAGAAATCATGGGAACATGTTCGGTCTCCTCTCTCCTGATTAAGAGCTTCCAGATCTCAGGAAGTGACCAAATGATGCCGATAATAACTCAGCGCTCACTGCTGCTCCTCATCATGCATTAATCAGACAGTAACACTGAGGTCGATCTCATCGAATATTCCGTCAGGCTGTCCAGCAGTCAGATGCAACAGGCTGATTTGTCCTCACACCTTCTGTTGATTGAAAACAAAATGTGAATCTGTAGGCGGAGCTGCTGTAGCAGTAAACTGTTGGTGATCACATCTGTAAATGTCTGGAGCTGTGATCCAACACCTTCTGTTCTCACAGAGAGGTTTATTTTCTATTTAGAGTTTAGTGACCATATCCATGTCTTTAATAGAACCAGAGGGGCCCTCAGTAGAACGCATACCCCCGCCAAGGTCCAACAGTCCCGTCTAATTAAACTAAACACTAACATTGATTAAAGTTAAAAGATAAAGTTCTGTTTACGTTGGTGTAAAAAAATGGATTCACCTCTTTATCTGGATCTATCAATGATTCATGTTTGGCTCATGATCGACTCCCTCACACCAAATCCATCGAGACAGTACATTTTCAGTTCATTGCCTAGTGCTGGTTCAGGTACCCTGGGAGTCTAGAGGTCTGGGTTTTGCCCAGTTTTTCACAGTCTGTATTCCGGCCCTGAAAATGTCGTGAAACATGAGAAGAATTACGTGATGAGATTAGTGTGGCTGAGCCGTTACATCATCTGGACCAGGTCAACAGAGAGAGACTCAGCAGGACTCCAGCTGTCTCCAGCAGGAAGGAGAGAGGGTTTAAACGTAGGTGGGTGGAGGTTTGATGGACGTAGTGGGACACCCACCTTTGCAGCAGGCTAAACCCATGGTGGCCGTTCTACAATCCAGATGTTAAGATGTCCCGTCCCCAAATCCACAACGGGACGGTCTCTGAACAGTAAAAACACGAGGTGGGAGGAGGCTACCTGATCACCTCCTGACCCTGGCTACCAGCCGAGGGCTCGTGGCAGATATAGTTAAAGAGAGGGAGGAGCGAGTAAATGTTGCACCACGGCTGTGTCCCATTTAGCTCTTCATCTGGCTGTGAGGCTGGAGGCTGGCGTCCATGAGAGGACGGCAGGATTACATCTTTAGATGAGATTAGATTCCTCTCATTCATTCCCTCTCAATCTTTCTCTGTCCTCCTTTATATTTTCATTTGTTTGTTCATCTTTTCTCATTTTCTCTGAGGCCTCATAATCCCCTGATCACAAAACACCAGAGTTTAGTTCAGCTGACATTTCGTCAACACGACAGCTGTAAGCAGCGAACAGAGAAGTGTGTAACAGATGATTTCTGTTTGTTTGCATGGCTTTAAAACGGTGAATGTCGTTTCATCAGGTGTTAAATCAGAGCTGGATCTGAGGCGTCATTGATCTGCATCTCCAGAGCTAACAAGTGGCAACTAAGCAACCAAGGTAATAAATAGCAAGACGAGAAAAAAAACATGGAATTTGTTCAAAAATCTTAGCCGTCTTCTCACCTCCCTCTCGTTCCTCACACACCGACAGAAATACCTCATGCAGTCGCCATACAGCAGATTTAAATGGAGTCTTTAAAGTCCTCCAGTTAAAAACGCGTCTCTTCTCTTATCTTCAGTTGAATGTTTTGAGCTTCACAGAATGATGCTTGTGCAGAATCTGAGACCAGAAGGTGCTTTTTACATTCACTGCTGAAAGAGTACATTTTATTTGTGCTCATAAAAATCTGGTTGGTGAAAGATTTGAATGAAAAAGCCTGAAGTGAAGACTTTAGCAGCTGCAGGGCTGGAAAAGGTGGATGCTCCAATGCTGCAGAGCCAATGGGGTCAGAAGCCATCAAGTCAGTGTCGGAGGCTAATGAGCAAAAAGAACGGACCCCACCTCTACGAGGTGACCAACATGCAGCAGGGGTGGGGGGGCACACCTGGGGCATAGGTATCACCGATGAGCCCTCAGGAGGTGTCATGGGCCTACTGTCAAAACACCAAGGAAGGAGGGTTCCCACCTGATGACCCCAATGAAGATATTTACCCCTACCTCCACTGACGACCTCAGGCCACTCCCAGAGATCTTAAGAGACTGTGAAAGCAGTCATTTTAAGTCTCAGATTTGTGACATGTAGTTTGAAACGTGTAAACCTGAAGCCTTCAGCGCAGACACGCTGATATCATCTTATAAACTTTGAATAAAATATATTTATACAGCACTTCTCAAAGCAAAGTTGCACAGTGCTTTACAAGATAAAATATAACAAATGGCAAACAGTGGTAAAATGCTAAAAAAATAGACGCAACAGATAAAATTCAGATGAAAACCTCAGTAAAAGCTCTTATGTTTTAAAGGAGATTTAAAAGATGATAAGGAAGCAGCGAGTCTGATCTCCTCAGGGAGATCAAGAGACTGAGGGCTCTGATGGAGAAACCTGGTCACCCTTCAGCCCAGACTGTGGGACAGCCAACAGAGCCGAGGACCTCAGGATCTTTATATAAGTGTTTAGCTGAAATTATATTAAGGCTTAAATCTATGCATAATAAATAAAGTTTTGTTTTGACAACTTGTAAATCAATGATAGTTTTTTTAAAAGGCAATAAGATACGAAATCAGCTTTTAAATAGCAGATGCTCCGGGTTCATGTGTGGCATACACATACAGGAAGTGTTGACTTTATATTATTGTTCACATGTAAAAAGACAGCGGATTCTGATCTGACCGTTCTCTTTCAGGTCACATGACCAGAATCAAAGTAGGACCTCATATGAGGGTGACTCCAATCTGATTTGAAGAGATGAGATTTTTGTGTTCAAACAGTCCCGAAAAAATCAGATGTGTGTCACAAATCTGCCGTCGTAATGTGAACGCAGCCTTAGAAAGCATGACTTACATGGTTAGTGATGAGAGTTCTGTCTTGTGGATGTTGGTCAGAGTAGTATAGTACATCACAACAAACATATGAAGGCAGCACCCTGTGGGGCTGAGCCAATCAGCTCCTCCTAACTCACCACACGCTGCTAGTGCTTCATCGACACCTCACCAGTCTTATGTCTGTCGGTTTGCATGAAGTTAATACTGGTTTAAACTCATAACCCGGATCAGACTGACCTGATCGACAACCTGTGCACTCATAATCCCAGTATCATCGCCATAAGAGAGTTCAAACAAAATATGAACTCCAAAGAGTTCAGAGACCAGTATCATGTTTTTAATTTGATTTCATCTCATTTACACCCAAACTTTTTCCTCGAGCCTCCACAACAGGAGCAAAACGTGAATTATATAAAACAAATCAGTGGGAGAACTATTAAATCTACAGGCTCCATCCAATCCTTTCACACAGACACCTCTGGAAACCAACCGATCGGCTCCCCCTGAACCAAAGCTCCCAGCGGCTGAGGCATCCATCATTTCCTCCGGTCTAATCGTCGCCGGATTGGCCCGGTGTAAACATAAACTCTCATCGTCGTGGCGACGCTCTGGTAATCCCACAGAGGGGATTATCGGAGGTCACGGAGGAGGATCAAACCACCGGGGGATTTGAAATGTATCCTGAGGGAGATTCAGGAATACGTGCTGAGAGGATGAAGAATAGATGGATAGATGGAGGAGAAGAAAAGAGGAAAGTCCTGCTTTAATGCTTACCTATATCAGTCTCTTTGTGGTTCTTGATGAGTTCAGCGAGCTCAAAGTTCCCAGCAATAATGGCGACCTGGAGAGGAAGACCCCGCAGAGAGAAAGAGAGGAAGAAACAGAGTGAAAACATGGAAGAAAGACTAATTCTGTTATTCTCAAAGCTTCAGTTAGAATTACTGAAGCAAACTCAACAGATTTTCCTCCAACATGTATAAAAACTACTTAATTACAATAATGTGAAACTTTCCTCATCTCTGAACGTCAGAGTCGATTGTTAAAAAAAGGATCCAATCTTCATGTCTTTAAACATCTGCAGCAGGAATAGTAGTCTATTACACACACACACATACACAAGTGTACAGGCCAAGATTCACACATGACATGATCAGTCACGTGTTCGGAGCGTTGAAGCTGCTGTTTGTTAAATTATTTAGTAGTAAATACAAGAAATCTGGTGCTTATTAACATATAACTGATGGAACTGTGTCTATATATATATATATATTCTGAATAATCAGCCTGATGATCTCACTGAATCTTTTTTAATATTATTTATTTTAAAATCAGTTCAGTCTAACTTTTATTCATAATTTTAAGGTCTCATTTTTGCAGCTTTTTGCTGTTAATCATTACAATTAATTACACATAAAATAGAAAAAACACTCTGCTAACACTCTCTATGAATACATTCTTATAAATATATAATATAATATAATATATAAAATATAGAGATGTGTTCAGGTTTTCAGTTTTTTCTTTAACGTCTTTATAGAGAGGAGAAAAAGGGGTGGAGCCTCATTTAGGGATGCTACAATCTCCACCTGAAGGAGACTTTGAAGCTCCGCCTCTGACTTAGTTCAGGCAGACAACTGGAGCTGCTGCTGTACACAATACCGTCATTACAGGCCTCATCTCTCAACATCCTCTCAATTAGGCTGCAACAATTTCCCATCTACCCCGCTGCCTGTTAATGCTGCTGCAGGCCCATCACCACCCCAGCATCCCTCACTTCACTCCCCAATACCTCTAATGTAAACATATCTGTGGGGAGTGATAAGTTCGGAGCCTAGACGTCAGACCCAAACTCTACATGGTCTGCTGTGATAATGAATGATAATTAGTTCTCTGACAGACAGAACTTCAGAGGTGGAGAAGAAGCATTGAGGATTATCTTATGCACGAAACACTTCTCAAAATTTAGCATTTTATATATCAAACAGGTAAAGTGACAATACTGTAGATGTTCATTTATTCTATTACCTTTATTTAACAAGGAAGTCTTGCTGAGATTAAAAATCTCTTTTAAAAGACAGACCTGGCCAAAGTAGCAGCCAATCACACATATTAAAATACAACAAATACAACATGCAATACAACAACCCACAATAAAACAACAAACTATTCATACATAGTGGCCTCTCAAGAAAAACATGCACACGTCTCCATCACCACAGTCTTCATGATGCTGTCATGGTCATGTATTTAGGTTGCCATTTCCTGTTTTATTTTATTTTAAGTTCAGTTCTCCATGTCATGTCTTTTACTTCACACTTCCTGTCTTATTTTCTTATGATCTGTTTTATCCCCTTCGGTTCCTCTATCTGTGTTTTAGTCTTCTATGTTTTAGTTCGGTTGTTCCTCTTCCCTGTTTGCTCTGTCTTGTTAGTTTATTAGTTTATCCTCCTCATGTTTTCCCCTTTAAGGTTTTCCCTTCTCTTCATTTTCCCTTCTCTGTGATTGTCTGAGTGTTTCCACCTGTCTCTGATTCCCTTCTCCTCTCTGTGACACCTGTTTGTCATTGTCTCGTTACTCTGTGTATTTTAGTCTGTTTGGTTCTGTCCCCCTCAGTTCGTCCGTTATTCCCTGCATAGCTCTATTGTTCCCTGTGTACCTCCATGATATTGTTTGCCCTGTTTACCCTGCCGTGCTCTGCCGTGTCCTGTTTTGCCCTTCCTTGACCTGCTGTCCTTTTTTGCCCCGTGTAAGTTTTGTCCTTGGTTTTGGATTTTTCATTTTGTATTTTTGTGTTTGGTTTGTTCGTCATTAAATCCTGGAACTGCTACGTTGTCTTTGCCTGTTGTCTGCTATTGGGTCCTATCTTTGAACTGCCCATAACAGATGCCTTTACACTTGTCCATTGATACAAGTGAATCTAATTTTAGATCCTTTTGTAAATTGTTTCATGTCCGTGGTGCTCAGTAGGAAAATGCAGTTTTTCCCAGATTCCTCCCAGATCGCTGAAAAGCAGCCACTTAGAAGAGCGTAGCTGGCAAAGACCATGATTATAATTATAATGAATTATACGTTTAAGAGCCGCTTGGATGCTCTTCACTAGTGAGTTGGTCAAGTTAACTGCTAGAGGTTGATTGATGGGTCTAATACATTTTTAGATGTATTATAATTAAATGTATAACAATCTGACTCCTATTGAACCACATATGCCTCTTTTCCACCAAAGAGAACCAGGTGCTGGCTCCTGGAAGATGCTAGAGACAGATCTAAGTTGGTTCAACAAGTGAACCTTCTAGGAACCAATTTGTTTTCCACAGGCTGGAGAAGCAGCAGCTAGAACCAGGTCATTGCATCACTAGAGGACCTCATTACATCACTGTTTCCTTTTACCCAGCAACGTCTAGTTCTTTCAGTGAACAATGGCTGCTCCTGGCTACGCTGTTATGCAAAGACACGTTGGTGCTGCTCTTTGGGATTGATGTGTACGTACAGTGGGCTACTATTTGTATTATACTGCTCTACAAAGGCAAAGTACAGTACCTCCAAAAAAGCCAAAGTGAGAAAAACAAGTTTTTGTTATTCTTTCAATAAGCATTGAAAAATAAATTAAAACCTCAATATCTCCAGAAAATGGAGCAGTAGAGCATCAGATTGAATAGAAGATAAGGCACTTTCAATTCCGGCAAAATAAAAAGTGAATTTCGCGAAAATTACACATACTGCACTTTGACTTTGAAGGGCAGAATAGTGCTCCTACTTCCATTTGCAAAAATCCACCACACCTGAACCTAAACCACCAATCAGAGTCAGGAGGCGTGTCTGACGGAGTGTCAGTCACACTCGTGTGCAAGCCCTGCATGTGTTACTGTAAAGCACAGCGGCCTCCTCTGCAGGGGGAGGACCTTTCTCACAAAATACACAAAGGTCAGGAGTGTTTGGTGGCTGCCTGGGCATGATGTCACAGCTGGAGGGGGCGGGGCTGATCAAAAGGGGGTTCAATGACGGCAGAAAAGAAAATGTTAATGGGAAAAAAGTTGTTTGCACTTTCAGTAGATGATTACATTTAGTGATAAATTACTGTAGTGATTAATTCAACTACTTGCATTACTACACAAATATGAGTGTAGTTGAATTACCTACACAAATATGAGTGTAGTTGAATTACCTACACAAATATGAGTGTAGTTGAATTACCTACACAAATATGAGTGTAGTTGAATTACCTTCAAACTGCTGCAAAATGTAGTTAAACTTCATTTAATTAGTTTTCTACTCCAAACATACATTTTTAATGACAGAGTTCCACTTACACCCTTCATCAGTGAGTGGAGAGGAGGAAGACCAGGAGAATGATTGAAAGGACCAGATAAACCCTGAATTATGATTATTGTATTTCCATAGAATAAACTTTTAATATAAATGAAAATCTTATCCAAGAGTTTTTCAATCAATTATCTCATTAAAGGATTCTTGACACCGGTGATGTTTAATAATATTTTTGGATACAGAATTAATTTTTTAGTACTTTAAATATTTAGTTGGTGTTTAATTAATATCTGACTGCAATATTTAGATTCATGTTGACAAATGAAGTGATTTTATTTGTGGAAATCAACTCTTGAGTGTGTTCTCTTTATGTCCACCAGGGAGCAGTAATATGACTTCATCCTCGCTGGCAGCAGAGGTTGTTGACCCAGATCACTGCCTGTTGTAGTGTTGCTGCTAACACTCGTGTTACAGTCAGGATCATTACTGTAGTCTTCCTCCTCTTCATACTGACATGCACACACACCTCAGAGGAAACCCAGCGGCGTTATATAAGGCTGCCTGCTCTGATTCCTGGAGAACAAATATTCAAGAGGAAGAGAGCGATGAAGAGCAGGAGTATTATGAAAACACTCTGCTCCGTTCCTCCACAGTCGACCTGTTCTTCCTAGAAATAAAAACACAGATGGAAAAGAACTCCGCAGATGTTTTCCACCAGGAGCGAATTTTTCAACACGCTGAATTAACATGTAATAAATTCCAGACATAAATAAATAAATGTGATCTTAGAATGAGGTGGAGGAGATGCTGTCTATGAGAGGCCAGAGGAGGGCTGATCCCAGACCAGGCTTACTGGACTGGATTGGGTCAGAAGGATGTGACAGAATGACCTAAAAATGGATTGATGCAGAACTAATGATAAATGTGAGATGAGATATAAGAGATGGAAATATAACAAACTATATAGACAAGGTTCAACTTCTGGAACAACACAAGTCTATTCTGTTGGTTTTAACAGGATGATTTGAAGGTGCAAAGATAAAAATCCATTAACGTTTCACCTCAATGAGAAGAACCAGTTATGAACCTTTCACCTAAACTAGCCCTGATGTCTCGAGTTCTGTACCATAATAAAGAGATTATCAACATCCAGCCCACCAAAGCTCTCCATACAGCCATAATATTAAATAATTCAGGAGAAGCACACATCTCTATCATATTACCTCGCTGTAATGAGTTAACAGGCTGCGGAGGAGGAGGAGGAGCTACAGAGGGGACTTTAAAGATGATCTGAAACCAGGTAACCAATAGGCTACAGGAAGCACAGAACCAATTTATCTCTCATTATCATCCACCGCCCCACGTCAAGTCTTTCCTGATCTCCCCTTGTTGTCATGGAGACGCAGGGTTGTGTATCAGCAGTGTCAGCAGAGGCAGATCAAAACCAGTGAAGAATCAATCAACCAATAAAGAACAGATATGCTAAACAGGAAGGAGAGAGGAGCCGAGTGTTAACATTAGACAGTGTTCACATACAAACCCATCAGCCTCATCAGATACAGTTCTAAAGGGTCAGGGCTGCTCCAGTCTCTACTGGTTTCTGCTCACTGAGCTTTAAAAATCACTGGTTTGCTCTAAGACAATGAGAAAATTACAGCTCTGAAAGCTGCAGCCTGACTCTGAAACAAGGAAACTGATGACTGTAACCACAGCTGAAGACCTGCACCGGCTAATGTTAGGGCGGTAGAAACGATCTGGATCTGCAGCTCTCTGCTCCCATACCGACCTACCAGAAGGATTCAGTGATATTTGTGTCTTAAAGTGCAGCTTACTACTGCTTATTCTGTTTATGATTTCTGTTATATTATAAATATATTATGTATAAATATATTATAAAAGAATACAAAAATACAATTTAAAAAGATCCTGTTTTGCCCCCTGCCATCTATTTTATTGACCTTTATATCTTAAGGTTTTATAATTGCAAACTTTAATTTTATCTTTGTGATAAACTGGTGACCTGTCCCACCTCTCACCCGGCTGGGAGAGACTCCATGTATGTGCTCTTAGAGTCATTCTAGTTTTAATTTTTCCTTTATTTTACCAGGGAGTCCCATTGAGATTAAAATGTAAATATATATATACAATACCAGTCAATAGTTTGGACACAGTTTCCCATCCACTTGAATGGGAAACTGTGTCCAAATTTTTGACTGGTAGTGTATATACAACATATATATGTAGAGAGAGAGAGAGAGAGAGGGAGAGAGAGAGAGAGAGAGAGAGAGTAGCTCTTTTTTGGTTTCCACTGACTCCTGAGGGAAACATGTGTCTCTGCTTCATTCCGTTCACCATCTAGTCCCTCAGTCTGCCTCCTGTTTGGAGCTGAGATGGCAGCATAGAGGATTTATCAGAGCTGACTGTGTTTTCTGTGGGTTTGACAGAAACAGTCCACATCACACAAATTCATTTGATCCATTGTTAATATAAAGATATTGATTAGAGAAGCTTAATGAGTGATGCTAAAGATGATGCATGGGACAAATTCTATAAAAATATCAAATTACAAATCATCAAAGTTATATGATGTTGAATATAAACCCCCATTAAGTCATTTTATATTAGTTTCAGGTGATGCTAATAATTCCCACTGAGGGACTGGGGATGGAGAACTGGTCTCCCTGTTTACATCTCTTGGGCTGCTGTACTCAGTAATTGTTGCTATGACACCAAAAGTTCATCAGCTGAGCAGCTTAAAATGGACTCAGAATGATTTTTAGATAAAAGAACAGAACATACATGACAGAATGTCTGCGTGTTCTTTGGAAACTGTCCTGGAATCATTTGACATGCTGTCCTGCATGATGTGTCACTGGTGGCTCCATGTGACTGAACAATAAGGCAGAGGGAGAAAGGAGGGGGAATCATGTCTGACTTTAGGGGCCAAGGACGATGGATAGAATAATAGGATGTGTGGAAAAAGAGGGATGGAGCGTAGAAGGAAGATTAGAAGAAAGCAGAAAGAGAAACATGGAGATGAAAATGAATGAAATGAGGAATTATGGATGAAAGGCTTAGAGGAGCAGAGAGGCCAGATGAGAGAGGTGTAAACTCTGAGGAGACAAAAACACCAAAGAAGAAGAAGAGGAAGTTATGGAAGCCGAGATCCCGAAAGTCAAAATAATATAAAAAATGTCTCTACTTACTATTTAAAAATAATGAACTGGTGTTTTTTAAGATGCTGTTATTATTTTGATGATGTTCCTCATTATTTTGAAATATTAAAACATTACAGTACTTTGAATAAATCCTTTAATATATTAAGTCATCATTAAGTCACCAAGAACATTATGTTTTCAGCTGTTTGTTTGTTTGTTTGTTTCACAAAATGTTGTGGAAGGGTTGGGCTGGACCAGGGACAGGTCAGGATCTGGACCCGGGATGTTCCAAACATAATGAAGATAAACGTGCTTTGGGAACCTCTTATGGACTATAACCAGATCAAAATGAGAATATTATGAAATTAAATATATCCTCATGTTATCAACTGACTTAAAATATCTTAATGTTTGATTCTTTTCTACAATGTGGTGAATAAAATACTTTTACTTTTAACTTTGAGTTTTTTCATCACACAAAATTATGATAATTTAAATTGGCATAAACAGAATTGTGTTTTGGCTCTCAGGCATCAACTGGAGAACTAATGAGTTCCCCTCTAGTCATGAGAACATTTCTCATCATTTTGACAAACTGAATCAGTATAATGAGGCCAGAAAGTCATTATTTTGAGATGCCAACCCATTCATGTCAAACATTATTTTCATATACTGAGTGATTATTTTTTTTAAATCTTACCCATTATTTCAAAATGTTAACTCATTATAAGTCATTATTTTGATAAACATTCTCATAATTTTCACATAGTAACTCATTATTTTAGGAAACTTGTTATTTTCAGCAAGTAACACCGTATTTTGAGAAGGTTTGTCATCATTTTCAGATTAAATCATTACTTTGACAAGTCACCTCATTATTTTGAGATACTATTTTTACAAAGTCTCTCAGTATTCTGACTAAAAGGATCTTTTTTCCATAACATTGGATGTTAGCAGGTGTTTTAGGGAATTTCTCAATAACGAAAATGTTATCTCAGAGAGGATTATGGGAGTTTTCTGTTACAAATGCTCTTCCTCTTATAGTTTACAGCCGTGGTTATCAGGCACTGAACTGACACATGGTATTATCAGGTGGAATGGCCACACACCCACACAATGTCCTAATTAAAAAGAGATGCAGCAGCAACACAACATAAGCCTCATTCAGCTGTTTATTAGCATCAGCACTTCACTCTTTAATTTGGCTCCTAATGATGTTTCCAAGCATTTCCCTCTGCTCAGATGACGAGAAGCCGCTCTGTTTAAACATCCAGGCTCAAATAAAGAGCTGTGTCTTTAAGAGATAGTGCTCATTAATAAACCATTAATGATTAATATGCTTAACGACAAACAGGAGGCAGTGAAAGTGCATTGAATGGTAAAATACATCACATTTACATCAACATGTTTACATTAACATGAACATCTTCTGTCTTATTTGCAGCACTAGTCTTGCTGTCTCAGTGTTTTCTTCATGCTTCATTATAATTCAGTTAAATATGCAGAATGTGATTGGTCCATTTTGTATGGAAGAAGAGAAAAGACGCTCCAAATACCCCTATTTATGAGGACGTACAGAGTCTGTGAGCCAGAGCGGATCAAACTGATCACCTGCAGCAGGTTCAAATACCTGCCATAAAGGTTGCTGCGCACAAAAACGTAGCGTCAAAGGGGGTGAAATGTGCGTAAACATATTTCACTGCTAATGTTGGTATTCATAGAGAATTACTATGCAGAAAAACTGTTTCTGACTGCAGTAAAAATGTTGTTTTTAAAGGCTAAAAACTAACAAATATGGACAGAAGCAGAATATTTGGTTGGATAAAAACATGTTATGATTATCATCTGTCTTCTTTCAACACATTTTGACTTTTGGACTTTACAACTCTGGAAATGTTTGGTTCATAGGGATCAGAAAAAATACAGTCACCACTGAAATCTAATCCTTTATTAGGTCTATTACTCACATGTCTTATAAGGTGTAAGGGTGAACAACTATACTAAAATTAGCTGATTGGCCAATCATGATATTGAAATCACCTTTGTGCCTCTGGTGGCTATAAATAGTGATCATGTTCACTCGTACTCAGCATCTCCATCTTTCCTCACCAACAAAGGCTCCTTAACAACGTCAGTATACGTATTCATGAGACATTTAGCATCGAGCATTTATGGATGATTGTGGGACGATACTGGGAGGAGTAGTGGGACGACACCGGTGGGAGTAGTGGGACGATACTGGGAGGAGTAGTAGGACGATACTGGGGGGAGTAGTAGGACAAAAACAGTGGGACGATACTGGGGGGAGTAGTGGGACGATACTGGGGGGAGTAGTGGGACGACACTTGAGGGAGTAGTAGGACGAAAGTAGTGGGACGATACTGGGGGGAGTAGTGGGACGACAATGGAGGGAGTAGTAGGACGAAAGTAGTTGGACGACACTGGGGGGAGTAGTGGGACGAATGTAGTGGGACGAAAGTAGTGGGACGATACGGGGGAAGTAGTGGGACGAAAGTAGTGGGACGAAAGTAGTGGGACGAAAGTAGTTGGACGACACTGGGGGGAGTAGTGGGACGAAAGGAGTGGGACGATACTGGGGGGGTAGTAGAACGACACTGGGGGGAGTACTGGGATGACACTTGGGGGAGTAGTGGGACGACACTGGTAGGAGGAGTAGTGGGACGACACTGGTGGGAGTAGTGGGACAACACTGGGGGGAGTAGTGGGACGACACTGGGGGGAGTAGTGGGACGAAAGTAGTGGGATGACACCATACTCGCACAATTCACGGCAGGTGTGTATTCATAAAGAGAAGACTGCGTACAGGTGTGTATTTATAAAGAGAAGACTGCGTACAGGTGTGTATTTATAAAGAGAAGACTGCGTACAGGTGTGTATTTATAAAGAGTAGACTGTGTACAGGTGTGTATTTATAAAGAGAAGACTGTGTACAGATGTGTATTTATAAAGAGAAGACTGCGTACAGGTGTGTATTTATAAAGAGTAGACTGCATACAGGTGTGTATTTATAAAGAGAAGACTGTGTACAGGTGTGTATTTATAAAGAGTAGACTGCGTACAGGTGTGTATTTATAAAGAGAAGACTGCGTACAGGTGTGTATTTATAAAGAGTAGACTGTGTACAGATGTGTATTTATAAAGAGTAGACTGTGTACAGGTGTGTTTTTATAAAGAGTAGACTGCGTACAGGTGTGTTTTTATAAAGAGAAGACTGCGTACAGGTGTGTATTTATAAAGAGTAGACTGTGTACAGGTGTGTATTTATAAAGAGTAGACTGTGTACAGGTGTGTATTTATAAAGAGTAGACTGCGTACAGGTGTGTTTTTATAAAGAGAAGACTGCGTACAGGTGTGTATTTATAAAGAGAAGACTGCGTACAGGTGTGTATTTATAAAGAGAAAACTGCGTACAGGTGTGTATTAATAAAGAGAAGACTGCGTACAGGTGTGTATTTATAAAGAGAAGACTGCGTACAGGTGTGTATTTATAAAGAGAAGACTGCGTACAGGTGTGTATTTATAAAGAGTAGACTGCGTACAGGTGTGTATTTATAAAGAGTAGACTGCGTACAGGTGTGTATTTATAAAGAGTAGACTGTGTACAGGTGTGTATTTATAAAGAGAAGACTGTGTACAGATGTGTATTTATAAAGAGAAGACTGCGTACAGGTGTGTATTTATAAAGAGTAGACTGCATACAGGTGTGTATTTATAAAGAGAAGACTGTGTACAGGTGTGTATTTATAAAGAGTAGACTGCGTACAGGTGTGTATTTATAAAGAGAAGACTGCGTACAGGTGTGTATTTATAAAGAGTAGACTGTGTACAGATGTGTATTTATAAAGAGTAGACTGTGTACAGGTGTGTTTTTATAAAGAGAAGACTGCGTACAGGTGTGTTTTTATAAAGAGAAGACTGCGTACAGGTGTGTATTTATAAAGAGTAGACTGCGTACAGGTGTGTATTTATAAAGAGTAGACTGTGTACAGGTGTGTATTTATAAAGAGTAGACTGTGTACAGGTGTGTATTTATAAAGAGTAGACTGCGTACAGGTGTGTTTTTATAAAGAGAAGACTGCGTACAGGTGTGTATTTATAAAGAGAAGACTGCGTACAGGTGTGTATTTATAAAGAGAAAACTGCGTACAGGTGTGTATTAATAAAGAGAAGACTGCGTACAGGTGTGTATTTATAAAGAGAAGACTGCGTACAGGTGTGTATTTATAAAGAGAAAACTGCGTACAGGTGTGTATTAATAAAGAGAAGACTGCGTACAGGTGTGTATTTATAAAGAGTAGACTGTGTGCAGATGTGTATTTATAAAGAGAAGACTGCGTACAGGTGTGTATTTATAAAGAGAAGACTGCGTACAGGTGTGTATTAATAAAGAGAAGACTGCGTACAGGTGTGTATTAATAAAGAGTAGACTGCGTACAGGTGTGTATTTATAAAGAGTAGACTGTGTGCAGATGTGTATTTATAAAGAGTAGACTGCGTACAGGTGTGTATTTATAAAGAGAAGACCGTACAGGTGTGTATTAATAAAGAGTAGACTGCGTACAGGTGTGTATTTATAAAGAGTAGACTGCGTACAGGTGTGTATTAATAAAGAGTAGACTGCGTACAGGTGTGTATTTATAAAGAGAAGACTGTGTACAGGTGTGTATTTATAAAGAGAAGACTGTGTACAGGTGTGTATTTATAAAGAGTAGACTGCGTACAGGTGTGTATTTATAAAGAGTAGACTGTGTACAGGTGTGTATTTATAAAGAGAAGACTGTGTACAGATGTGTATTTATAAAGAGAAGACTGCGTACAGGTGTGTATTTATAAAGAGTAGACTGCATACAGGTGTGTATTTATAAAGAGAAGACTGTGTACAGGTGTGTATTTATAAAGAGTAGACTGCGTACAGGTGTGTATTTATAAAGAGAAGACTGCGTACAGGTGTGTATTTATAAAGAGTAGACTGTGTACAGATGTGTATTTATAAAGAGTAGACTGTGTACAGGTGTGTTTTTATAAAGAGAAGACTGCGTACAGGTGTGTTTTTATAAAGAGAAGACTGCGTACAGGTGTGTATTTATAAAGAGTAGACTGCGTACAGGTGTGTATTTATAAAGAGTAGACTGCGTACAGGTGTGTATTTATAAAGAGTAGACTGTGTACAGGTGTGTTTTTATAAAGAGAAGACTGCGTACAGGTGTGCGCTGCATGGTTTTATAGATCTGAATATTTTCTAGAACATTCTGAGGTCTGTGAGAACACAATGTTTTAGGTTTGAATCTATGCTCAGTTTTATAAATGAGGCCCCTGAAGAGTGGAGGTGGTTTGAGGATCAGGAATCACACATGTTTGGGTCCACACATATGTTTTGTTGTGTAAAAGTCCATCAGAATCTTACACTGTTCAGTGAGATTGTGTAGCTCCCTTTGCTCCCTCCATCTACCTCTACTTCAGTTACCTACATGTCCGAGGATGCTGGCCCTCAGAAAACAGGCTTTAACTCGTTGGATTCAGCTCCTGGCTCCAAGTGTAGGTGGAGAGTGCTACAGAGATAAAGATAGTAAAGAGCAACAGAGCGAGTTCTTCCACTCGAAAACGAGTGAGTCCACAGAATGTCTAGTGGCTGCTTGATGTTCGCTGTTTTTCCATCCTGTAGTCACCCTGAAAACATATTATGCTAAATTATGATAAAGTGATCAATTCTGCTGCTTTTCTACAATTATCATCAGTCATTATCTACTGATGCCCATGTCAGTGTAAAGTCAGCACTATTTTATTTTACATACTTCTGCATGCAAAGAAAATAAATCTCAGCGTCCATGAAGTTATCAGCTGTTTCATTCATGTAACCGTGAATTTTTAACCCATCTGTACCATCAAACTGACAAACAGCAGCCCAAACATCTAAGTGATGTCATAGAGTGACCTCACTGCATGATGTTCATTAAACATACATAAAGCTAGACATAACATCCGTCCATATATTGACTACACATGGAGCCAATCCCACCTTAGAGGGGTACACCCTGGATGGATCACCTGTCAATCACAGAGCAGACACATACAGACCATTCAAGCTCACATTCTGCAGCAGTTTGATTGTAGAGCCTGTTCACATCCATCCTGACTGATCCCACTAGAGGACTGAATGCACCCAAGACTCATGGATCAAATCAGACCACATTCAGAGGTCGTCTGGGCCTCATGTGACCTCATTCTGTTAGCAGTGTGAACGCTAGCATGTCCTGGGTCACTCTGAAGGACCGCCTACTCAACTGACATCATCTGAAGCAACAACAGGTCCCAACAACAGACAGGATGGATTACAGACCATCTGATCTCCATTTGTTTGAATGCAAACAGGCCTGCCAAGGTGAGCAGCAGATGATTTGATTCTGATTACAACATTGAACTAGTGACGACAACATCACCAGACTCCCTTAAAGAATTGTGTATTTTTCAGAGGTGTTGAGTCAGGAGAAACTTTATACACTTTGCAGAACTGCTGCGCTAAATCCTGCATCGTTGGTGACTTCTTCTAAATTTAGCATTAAATTTGTTACATTTAGGGGCCCTTTTCACAATGATTTTACCCTAAATGGAAAACGTTGTTGAGTTTTGGCCGTTCATTTACATGACAACAGCATCTTGGGAGCCTGAAAACGAAAACTTTTGATGGGCAAAACGCAACTCCTTGAAAACAATGAGATCACAGCCCCACTTCACGCATGTCTATTACAGTTCCAGCCTTATTCACGTACATGGACAGAAGACTGTGATCTTATTCTGTGGTGTTAATTTTGAAAAGTTACACCGCCATCTACTGCCCCGGCATACATACTACAGTCTTTTCAGCCCTATGTCTATAAAGATCATTATTTACCATCTTTAATTACATCTTTACTTGCATATAGAGAAGGGAGGAGAGATCCAATCAAAATGGTGACATTAGACGGGTCATAATGCCAGGTCTGAACGGACTCAGCTGTCCTCTTGTGATCGGACCACCCAGGTCTGAACAGGCTCTTAACATAACCTGCATATCTTTGGACTATGGGTGGAACTGGACCACCTTGCAAACTCCACAAAGGGATGCAGGTTGGAACCCAGACTCCAGCACTAGCTACCAGCTAAATCTAGGCCTTGGCTGCAAACCAAACACCACAGGTGAGCGTTCAAACTCTGACACCCTAATGCGATCCATTCGGCCTCCCTTTATGAGGTGCTCCAGCTCAGGAAGTGCTCCATTGTGGAGGTTATGATTCAATCAGCTGGGCAGTGATAGTGGGTTTTTCTCACTTGAATGGATGCACTGCTGCACACACTTCATTACCAACATAGAATACAGCTCATAATCCTGCACACACACTCAGACTTTAGTTCGTCCTGTATGATTGAGAATCATTTTTAAATCCCTATGGGTCTGAAATAACATGAAGCCATCGTTAGCTTTGTAACAGCAGTGTCAGATATTTTCATATTGTGTATTGAAATGCTCTCCCTTATAAAACCTTTTCAGACAAGGTTAAATAAACTGAATATTGCATCTACAGCTACTTTCCTCAAAGTTCAGCCGATAAAAAAACTGTTAAATTGACCAAACAGAAGCTTTCACGGTTTAATGATCGCTCCTGATTCTCCTCTAAGTACTGAAACAAATCTAACATTGGCCTGAAAGACATTTGTAATCCCTGGTTGCAACTGGCCTTGACCATTTTGCACTGTTGCCATGGGAACAAATGAGACAAAGAAAATGTGCTGCTACTAAAAATGTTTCCCTTGTGCTGAAAGCTGGAATCGATCCCCTATGATCAATCAAATTATGAAAACAGCAGTGAAAAAGATTGTGTTGTGTGTGGCTCTTTTCTTCTTTTCTTTTTTCTTTTTTTTTTTTTTTTACCTGAAATGGACTCTGGCTGTTGTAGTTCTTCACTTCTTTGTTGGCTCCACGAACGAGCAGCACTCTGGCACAGTTATCCTGCGAAAGAGAGACAGGAAATATTAAAATAAAGCAGAAAAAATGTCAATTCTCCCACTTTGTCAAAGGAAAAATGCTGATTCGCTTCTTTTCAAGGATAATTTAACCAACATTCCAGAGAAGAAGAGGAGAACATCTACTACCTGTGAGGACTGGAGCTTCTGTTAAGTGTGCATCTAATGCTCCACTCAGAGAGAAAGAGTGAGATAGATAGTCAGAGAGAGAGAGAGAGAGAGAGAGAAGAACAGAGATGGAGAGTGCTGAGGGGTTTGAATCTACAGCACAAATCGCCCACAAAGTGCTCAACCACGCATGTACCGCTCACACACACATGAATATAAAGACTTTTTATAGACCCACCATAAGCTCTGAGAGTTCGCTCACACTGAAACACAACCATAATCTCTCCACTGCTGCCTTACAATTAAACATTAACACTCTTATTTTAAGACATGCATGTTATTTTTCTCTGCTTTCGCTGTATAATGAAGCCTCAAAATGGAAATATGTGACATACATTCCAACTATGAATTGAATATAATTAGAAGCAGGGTAAAAAAGGAAATGTAGGGAGAGAGAGACGGAGGGATGAAGTGATGGCACTGAGGACAATCCGGGGTATTGCCTCTTGGAAACTTGAGCTTCAAATGGATTTTTCTTGTCCCTGAGAGAAGATGTCAGGGAAGGATTCTCACATATTCCCACTAGAACTTTAGTATTCTATGTCTTTATGCGCTGGAACATGCACCATCTACGAAGGAGGAGAGAGAACTCATGCATATTTATGATGTACAGTATAACACAGCTGATAACAGAATAAACCAGGCTACATCAACTGCCCTGCAGCCATCATCACCGTCAATGCTGCAGCTCTCCAGGTTTAAATGATGAAACTGAGGATGCTGGTGGAACATCTCAACATTAACGAGGTTAACTGGCAACAGGTTAGTAACATGATTGGGTATATATAGAGCATCCAGGGAGGCTGAGTCTTTCTGAAGTAAATATGGGGAAGGGTTCACCACTCTGTGACAGACTGCACTGGAAAATGGTGCAATTATTTAAGAAGTTTCTCAACGTAAAATAAATAATAATTTGTGGATTTCATCGTCTACAGTAACAATATCATTAAAAGATTCAGAGAATCTGAAGAAATCTCTCAACCAAGGGACAAGGCTGAAAACCAATATTGGTTGGCCATGATCTTCAGGCCCTCAGACGGCACTGCATTAAAACAGACAGGAATCTGTAGTGGACATCACTGCATTTAAAACAGACAGGAATCTGTAGTGGACGTCACTGCATTAAAAACACAGGATTCTGTAGTGGACATCACTGCATTAAAAACAGACAGGATTCTGTAGTGGACATCACTGCATTAAAAACAGACAGGACTCTGTAGTGGACATCACTGCATTAAAAACAGACAGGATTCTGTAGTGGACATCACTGCATTAAAAACAGACAGGATTCTGTAGTGGACATCACTGCATTAAAAACAGACAGGATTCTGTAGTGGACATCACTGCATTAAAAACAGACAGGATTCTGTTGTGGACATCACTACATTAAAAACAGACAGGATTCTGTAGTGGCCATCACTGTATTAAAAACAGACAGGATTCTGTAGTGGACATCACTGCATTAAAAACAGACAGGATTCTGTAGTGGACATCACTGCATTAAAAACAGACAGGACTCTGTAGTGGCCATCACTGCATTAAAAACAGACAGGATTCTGTAGTGAACATCACTGCATTAAAAACAGACAGGATTCTGTAGTGGACATCACTGCATTAAAAACAGACAGGACTCTGTAGTGGCCATCACTGCATTAAAAACAGACAGGATTCTGTAGTGGACATCACTGCATTAAAAACAGACAGGATTCTGTGGTGGACATCACTGTATTAAAAACAGACAGGA
Source organism: Chaunax sp. Z400 (assembly GCA_037577475.1). Lineage (NCBI taxonomy): Eukaryota > Metazoa > Chordata > Actinopteri > Lophiiformes > Chaunacidae > Chaunax > Chaunax sp. Z400. Next base: position 4,515,153 of record CM075184.1, read on the forward strand.
TTCTGTAGTGGACATCACTGCATTAAAAACAGACAGGATTCTGTAGTGAACATCACTGTATTAAAAACAGACAGGATTCTGTAGTGGACATCACTGCATTAAAAACAGACAGGATTCTGTAGTGAACATCACTGTATTAAAAACAGACAGGATTCTGTAGTGGACATCACTGCATTAAAAACAGACAGGATTCTGTAGTGGACATCACTGCATTAAAAACAGACAGGATTCTGTAGTGGACATCACTGCATTAAAAACAGACAGGATTCTGTTGTGGACATCACTGCATTAAAAACAGACAGGATTCTGTAGTGGACATCACTGCATTAAAAACAGACAGGATTCTGTAGTGGACATCACTGTATTAAAAACAGACAGGATTCTGTAGTGGACATCACTGCATTAAAATCAGACAGGATTCTGTTGTGGACATCACTGTATTAAAGACAGACAGGATTCTGTAGTGACATCACTGCATTAAAAACAGACAGGATTCTGTTGTGGACATCACTGTATTAAAGACAGACAGGATTCTGTAGTGGACATCACTGTATTAAAAACAGACAGGATTCTATAGTGGACATCACTGCATTAAAAACAGACAGGATTCTGTAGTAGACATCACTGTATTAAAAACAGACAGGATTCTGTAGTGGACATCCCTGTATTAAAAACAGACAGGATTCTGTAGTAGACATCACTGTATTAAAAACAGACAGGATTCTGTAGTGGACATCACTGTATTAAAAACAGACAGGATTCTGTAGTAGACATCACTGTATTAAAAACAGACAGGATTCTGTAGTAGACATCACTGTATTAAAAACAGACAGGATTCTGTAGTAGACATCACTGTATTAAAAACAGACAGGATTCTGTAGTAGACATCACTGTATTAAAGACAGACAGGATTCTGTAGTAGACATCACTACATGGACTCAGGAACACTAAACTGACCTGCCTGCAGTCCTGACTTGTCACCCATTGAAAATGTTTGGAGCATTATGAAACGTAAAATACGACAAAGGAGAACCCGAAGTCTTCAGCAGCTGAAATCCTACATCGGACAAGAATGGAAAACATTCCACTTTAAAATGACATCATCTTAGTTCCTTAGTTCCCAAACGCTGAGAGAGTGTTGCTAAAAGAAGAGGTGATGCAACACAGAGGTAAATATGACCCTGTCCCAACTTTTTAGAAATGTGTTGCTGGCATCAAATACTAAATGAGGATATAATTTTCAAAAAACAATTATATTTTTTCTGTTTCAACATCTGAAATGTTGTCTTTGTGCTATTTTGAATTAAACATGGAGTTATAATGATTTGTAAATCACTGCATACTGTTTTTATTTAAATTTTCACAGCGTCCCAACTTTTTTGGAAATGGGGTTGTACTAGAAACTAGCAACTGAGACAATAAATTCATAAGGAAACTGTTTACAGCGGTAATAAATGAAGTTTTGCAACCATTTAAAAGACTGCAGGTTTAAATCACTTCTGCGTTGTCTTCATTTGACAGACCAGGACAACTTTCCACTTTATATATCATCTCTGGTATATCAGAAAACAAATCCCATATCATATGAGTCAGCCACATTTAAAATTTTTACTGTCCACATCAAAATCAGGAGGTAGCTTTAACCAAAGCTCTGCCAGGAAACCCAATTTAACTATAAACCTCAATTAGATGCAGACAGTGACTCTGCGGTATGGTTATACCTCTGGGGATTCTCCAAGCTGCAGGAGCCCAGAAATAGAACGTCAAACAGAAGAGCATGATAAATAACATACAGGAGAATTTAAAAGAGCCTGCAGGATGTGTACAAACAGAGCACAACTGAACGAGGTGGAGATCACCAGCAAACACATAAGATTACAGAGTAAAGGGGAGCATAGCAAGTTTAAGGCCATCAAGTCAGTTCTGTGACAAAGTCAGTCCTGTCTATCAAGGATTTGATCCATGATCTGAACTTTAAAAGCCTTTTCAGGGGATTGGAATCCTCAGCATCCCAAAGGAATGAAAACAGAAAATTTGGGAAAATTTTGTTTTCACCTGCAGTTTCAGAAATATATCTACATGAGTCTGATTTAATTCAGGATTTTTGAAGGGGATCCTGCCAGACGTGTAGGATTACTCTGCCTTGGCGGAAGTATGCGCTCTATGAGTGATATTATACTTAGTTCATCTGTGGCCATTTGTTTGTTTGTTGGTTGGTTGGTTTATCAGCAGAATCAGGCAAAAACTACGTGATGGATTTCTACAAAACGTGGTGAAAACTTTCTATGAGCCAGGAAAAAATCCAGTTTTCAGCTTTTCTTAAAATTGTCCTCAAGAGTTAGTTAAACACCATCTGTTAACATTTCTGTCTCACCTAATCCATTGTTTCCACTGCAAATGAAGGAAAACATTTCCAGCATATAGTTTATGGCTCATCAGAATTTAAAATATTAAAGAATTTCATAATTTGTATGTAAACCTTATATTTGTGTGTTATACAGTCTTTCAGATTTGACCTAAAAGTGGCCTAGCTCTGTTAAAATAGCTCCAGGTTAGTCCATTAGTGGAGTCTGCTCTGATTCCCATTGAACACACCGGATCCCCCGCTGCTCACCTGGTTGTACAGGGCACAGATATGTAGGGCAGTGTTTCCCGAGGCGTTCTGGGCGCTCATGTCTGCTCCGTAGAACAACAGATGCTCCAAATGCTGCACATGGCCATGCCGACAAGCCTGCACACACACACACACACACACACACACACACACACACACACGCACACGCACACACAAACAGATGATAGCATCTATGCAATTTAATTCAGTGGAAATAAAGTGAGGACCAGGCATGTCCTCACATTTTCCAAAAATGTCCTCACTGGCTAATAAACATGTCTGGTCCTCATGACGTAGCAAAAACAAACACATTGTAGTTCACTGTCAAATTAAAGCCTTTATACTTTAACTGGATAGTGGCTGCAGTAAGAGGCCTTTACCACTAGATGTCAGTGTGCTGCAGGCGAGATAAGGAATGAAGCTGTAGCCTCTGTTTGAACCCACTCATCCATAGATGGAAGGATAGATGAACATGTACAGAGGAAAAGCTTATAGAAATGGAAAAGAGGCATGAATGATCATTACAAGCTGCGGCTGAGGAGCAGTTATCACCTTTAAGAACCAATTTTCCCCTTAAATAGCTTTAATGTTTGGGGTTGTTCGACACATGCTAGTTTGCTGTTAAGTGCTTATTTTAAAATTGGCTAATTTAAAATTGAAAGAGGCCACTGCAGCTTCTTTCAATAGATTGAGATATTTGTCATAGGAGGACAAATGGTTCCTCAAAGCAGGTTACAGTCGAGCAGTGGAATGGAGTTGTGTTTTAAAAGCATCTGCATATCCAGGAAAAACATGAAAATGAATTTATTCTGATGTTTTATTTGTCTTGACTTCTGAAGTCTGTTTTTATTGTTGCGTTATCTTCCATCATGACCTATAAGTAACATAACAGATGATGTAAGGGTCATCACCAGTGCTGATATGGAATAGCTCATAATCACACATATAAATAAAAGTTTAAATGTGTATTGTATATAATACGACAAAACATCTTCTCAATATATATATATATAATATATATCCTGGGGTGTATTTAGCTCATACATCGAGGCTACCGTCCTTTCGCATCGGCGCGGGTTTGATTCCGTCCGTAGCCCTTTGCCCCATTTCTTCCCAACTCTCTCCCCCACATGTCCTGTCACTCCTTCAGCTGTCTCACACAGTAATCACCATTATAAGCAGAGACCCCTCTCCATTATGTGTTGATAGATATCTTTATTCATCCATGGGGAAACCATTTGTTTGTTGAGTTATTTTCCTGTGATTAAAACAACCTGTAGACTGTACCGGGCGTAGTGGTGCAGTGGGTAGCACTGTTACCTCACAGTAAGAAAGTCCTGGGTTCAAATCCACCTGAGGACCTGGGGCTTTTCTGTGTGGAGTTTGCATGTTGTCTGTGTGGGCTTCCTCCGGGTTCTCCGGCTTCCTCCCACCACCAACAACATACATTGACCGTAGGTGTGAATGGTTGTTTGTATTTCTATTTGGCCCTGTGATGAACTGGCGATTTGTCCAGGCCCCTGCCTCCTGCCCAAAGTCAGCTGGGATAGGCTCCAGCCCCCCCCCCCAATGACCCTGCAAAATGGATGGATGAATGAACTTACACACAACAGTGTCTGGGGATGCTAATCTTTTTTACTGCTGCAGGAGGTTCTCCTTAAACAGCTGTATCTCCGTCAACAAGTAACAGCTGCAAAGAAAGTCTCTGGCTGGCTGTGTCTGTGTGTTTTTTAGCAATGTCTTCCCAACACAAGCTGTTGCAAATGACAAACAGGCAGAAATCCCTCTGTGCTTGTGTGTGTGTTTACCTGGTGAACTTCGTGCCAGCCATTCTCGTCCTGGCAGCAGACGAAGGCGTGGTGGTTCAACAGCAGCTCGCAGCAGCCTGGGTCACCTCCCACCACCATGCTGTGGTACAGGGGAGTCAGACCACGGCTGTCCTTGTAGTCAGGTGAGGCTCCTAACTCCAGCAGTGTCTGAAGGGACAGGTGTATGTAAGGAGGTCAAATACAAACAGACAGGGGTGGATGAATTATTAATGTTACCAGTCTAGAGACAGTTTAGAGATTTGGAAGTTATGGTAAAACTGTCTCTTAAATCTCTTAATCATTCTCATAACAAACTTTATTTTTTGAGTTATTTTTAACAGAAATGCTCCAATGTACTTTATTCTGTCACAAAAGATAAAGGACAAGTCATTAAAATATCAAAACCACTAAAAGTTTAAAACAATAATTGAAGATGAAAAGAGAAAACAGAACTATTACATCAAAAGTGAGACAGATTATAGATTATAGCTTTGCTTGTTCCTATTATTTTTAGCCTTTATTTTACTAATCCTTTTATGAGTGAAGATGAAGAGGAGAGCAGGTTCTTTTACCGTGAGAGTGACCAGGTTCTTGGAGCGTGCAGCTTTGTGGAGGGCAGTCATCCCGTCTTTGGCTCTGAAGTCCAGGTGAGCTCCGCCATTCTTCAGCATCTTGATCATTTCCACCACATTCTCCAAGTGAGCTGCCAATGTCAGTGGGCTCTCTAGAAATAGATCATAGACTCAATTAGGGTTGGGTCGCTTTAAAATTTTCAAACTGGTTTGACATTGCATCAGACTGGACCAGGTGACCAGACATGATAGCAAATTAGCAATGGTGACATTAGTAGCAATGGTAGAAAACAAGCAATCTTTATTAAGGCCCATTTATGCTCCCTCTACGTATGTAAATGGATGCAACAAAACTCCAAAGCTGATTCTAAACAAGTCACGTTAATTGCCTGTTACTGAAAACAAACTCTGACATTATGATTATCCTCCTGTTTCAATCAGCAAGAGAGGAATACTAAAAGAAAGCATGGATGCATTTTACTACCTTTATTGGTTAGGACCATGGATTATATGTGTCACAGCCAGATACAGGAGCTACTAATGTTACACTAGGTAAGACATCAAGATTTATTTTGACAACTTGTTGATAGCAAGCAGTTGTGAAATCAGGGTCAATCAGGTCTGTGTCTTCTGGCCAGGTTTGCATTCAACTTTTTTTTCTTCTTTTTTTAAAAATCTGTCTGCATAAATATTTATGTTTTATGCCAGAATTGGTAAAAACCATTATTTTTAAATCATATGCAGTTTGATCTTGCAGCTGATAAGTGTTATTTCTGTGCGTGTGAGTGTGTGCCTGTGACCTACACCAGCCTCTTTGAACAACTAGGGTACTAAAGAGAGCAGTTGATCCACCATGTGTGAAACACATAGACAAAACAAGACAGACAAGGACAAAGGGACAGGCAGTACAGAAAAGACATGCACTGATGATAGTGGTTTATAATCCAAACACCCCCAACCAGCCCAGAACCTAAAGAGTCCCAAGAACCAAACACCGAGCGGTGATGTTGGCCACAAAACTGGCTCAGCAGGCACTGGTGGGCCCAATTAACACTGAAGATCGGGTCTTAGTGGTTGCTGGCGTGTTGGGCCAGGATCATGCAGCAGGACCCCCATAAGTGGAAAGGGCCCCCCATCAGAGTCCAACAGAGGCCAGATAGCCCAGCCTGTCCCCCCAAGCCGCGAGAACACCCAGGACACAGAACCCATAGCACCACAGGGACCCAGGCACAATGAACAGGCCCAGAGCCCAGGAAGCCCCCCCGACCAGCACCGCCAGAGCGCACAGCACACCACTGGGGGCATGAGGCAGGAGGGACCCAAAGGTAGTTTGCATGAAATTAAACCAGCTTAAGTTTATGCATCAGACCACACAAGCAAAACTGTAAACCTACCCAAACTGAACATCTTTAGTTAAGGTCATCAGTATTAGAGAAGAGATTAATAACAAGACACACACCCAGCAGGAGTCAGACGTCTTAATGATCCAAATATATCCAGCAGGTTTGCTTTTAATTTAATATACAGTACCAGTCAATAGTTTGGACACAGTTTCCCATCCACTTGAATGGGAATCTGTGTCCAAATTTTTGACTGGTAGTGTATATATAAAGATACAACTCAAGGGGCACAGATAGAGCAGTGGTTAGAGTGTGCGCCCCATGTACTGAGGCTACAGTCCTCTAGCGGCCGGCGCAGGTTTGATTCCAACCCGTGGCCATTTACCGCATGTCTTCCCCCTACTCTCTCTCCCACATTTCCTGTCACCTCTTTGGCTGTCCTATGAAATAAAGGCATGAAGCTGCCCAAAAATTAACTTAAAAAACATACAACTCAAACAGTAACAGCAGTACGCTGAATGACTGATGGTTTCTTTGGTACAATCTATATTAGAAAGGTGACTGCATTTTAAATCTCATAATGTAGGTAATTCATAAGCAGACTCTGCACTAGGAGGGTGTCTCATAGAGCAGCATCAGCTGGTTTCAGACACAAGAAAGAATCAGCTAATTAGACAGAAGCAACAACAAAAAGTATCCTTCAGACAAGCCTAATCCAAAAAAAGGTTCACATCAGGCTAAACTATTGTTTCTATGTTCCATTCACACTGATAGTCTGGTAAGTGAGTAAACTACATAATTACAGCACAGCCAACATCTAATTATAGTCGGAATAAAGAAATCCAGTGGTTTTACAGGGGTAGAGTTGAGGCTGTTTACTCTTGAGTTTTACTACATGTTTTCCCAGTATTCATGCAATGACCAATGGGAGAACGTATCGATTCTTTCCAATGAAAGCCAATGGTCATTTATGAATGACATTTGTTTTTGGCCCTATTTGTCAGGCTGGGTTTCAGAATCTGAGGTTGTCTCCCTAAGAACCCCACAGTTCACTGTGGTGAAGTGGTTCTGCATTCATGTTTGAGAGACACTGAACTCCCCTCTCAAAGTGAGCTAAAGGTGCATGCTACAGTAACATGTGAATGTGAAAGAGTTCAGTCTCATGTGTGAGAGCGTAAACACCATCCTGCTCTTTACTTGGGATTTCAGCCGGTCAGTTTGTAAGTTGTTGTTTCCTCTTTTTGCACGGATGTGTAAGAGGATGATAAAAGCAGGTCACAGCTAATGAGAGTCAGGAAAACTTTGCTGTGATTAAGACATTATTAGACATGTCGATTTAAAGGATGTCACCAAAACAAGCCACTCAAAGATGACTGATGTGTCCTGATTTCAACATCTACAGAAACATTTTACAGTAAAGGGTTTGCTCAGATTAGCATACGGGAAATGTAATTTCCACCTGAATATCACAATGCTAAATGTAGCATAGCATTAGCTCAGGCAGGCCATGGAAGTCAAGCTCGGCTGTCATTCTCAGCTACATCAGCTGATCTCTAAGCCAGTCCACAATCAGCTGACAGGTCAGCTGATTCCTTTCTACACATCCGATTGGCAAATTTCATGCAGGGCACGTTACTTAAGCTACTCTAGCCTGCATACCCTTTCTGCTAACCCTAACCCACCCCATCTCCACACCAGCTCCTCCTTTTCATGACTTAACCAATGTCTTTGCTGTCATTGATGCCGGTCCTGTTCAGAATGGGGGTCTCTGCAGGTTGCTATCCCTGCTTTAGTCTTTCCACGAAGGCTCATGAAGGGCAGGAAGGTCCCAGAACAGAACCATACTGCCAAATATAAGTTATAAGTGCTGGCTATTATGTATATAATAACTGCTCGAGTTCTCTATTATCTCTCTTAGCCGTGTTACTGTAAACTAGCAATTCTGTGTCGATTTAATTAGCCTCTCTCCAAGTCATTTTCCTCTAATTGACATTATTGCAAAATACGGCATTATTGACATTTTCTCTTATTATACAGGATATAATGCATAAAATCATGATGTAAAAAACAAAAATCACATATTTATGGTTTTCAGTGCCATTTTAGTTAAAGATGTGTCCTCAAGATCAATTTTGCATTCAGTAAATTCTCAAAACTCCAAGCTGACTTAGGCCTTTGTGACTCTGAACATGTCTCAGAGATGTACAGGAAGGGCGGAGTGAAGTGAAATGAGCATAAAAATGAACATTTACCAAATAAATCTAATTTGCTGTGATGGATTAGCCGGAGAATTTTGAGCCGTTACTTTTTTAGATTCTACAAGAACGGCAGCGAGTGTCTTCCTTTGGAGGGATGAAAATGAGCACTGATTTCTCCATCTGTGTGGAGTGCATGGAGACGTGAGTCGCAGGAGGAAGAGGAGCTTTTACACTTTCTTCTGAGAGCTTTTCTTGGACAGCTGGAATCAATAAGAGCTGAGTAACAAGGGTCCTAATCCATAGAGACGCCTCTCCTCACCAGCAATAAACCATTCGCTTAACAAAAGCTCTCAAGCCCATTAAGATAACCTCAATTCTCAGTTTAATAACCCTCCCTCCTCTCAGCTGCACCTTCATTTGCCTCAACAGTCCCTTTTTAACTCTGTTCACTCGATACCGGCGGTGTTAAGAGCACCTGCACAGCTGAGATACCCTCGACATATTCATTAAATGCTCATAAATAAACATAATTGTGACCATTAACACTCAGGTATAACAGTCATGATGGAAATGAGGCTGCTTTTTATGATTGCTAACAGTTGTTTTGAAATCCCTTCTTCAATCACAGCAAGGAAAACAGTGTTCTGTTAAAAGGACCCTCAGAAAGGATGATTTCCTCCCTCACAGAGGGCTCTCCATGAATCCCCACTGGCTCATTAGTGTCCTCAGTACAGCCGAACCAGAACAGTCCTTAACCTGACTCCCTCCTCATCCTCCCTGCCTTCAGAGTTTCCTCTCAATCCAATGCATCACTGACTCCTGCTGCCATTCAGCATCATCCAAAAGGTAATATGATTTATTAGAGGGTCGTGGATGGGGAGAATTTAAGTGATACTCCTGTAAAAATTTTGTCTGTCTGTCTGTCCGATAGATGCTTTAAAGAAGTTTCAGCTGAAATTCAGGGTGTGTTTAAGTAAATATGATTGCTTATGACATCAGATGATATGTGGTAAATGATCTGCCAGAAGGTCTTTGACATTTAGACTCTTCAGGGAGATTGAGATCAAAGAGCATCTTTCCTGAGCAGATGCAAAATATATATCCCCCCTTGGAGTCCAGACACTGGCGGTGGTGGCTGATGAAGTTGGTGAATCTTTGAAGACTGGGTGGTGATGGGGAGGTGGAGGGTGTACAGCAGCGTGAAAGAAGTAGAGGACCGTCCAGAGAAACCTCTCAAGCCACTGTTTGATACTGCATAACTTAAACCACACCTATACTGTCCATATGTTTGAAACACTGATATTTTTGTGAAAATAATACCAAATAAACTTCTTTGGCCAAAATCAGTTGACATCTATTGATAGACATAAAATTAAGCCACAATTAACCAATATTTTTGAAAGTAAAAGGCAGATATTTGCTTAGTTGTATAATAAATATATATTTCTTTAATTGCAATTGCTGTATTGTTTGGTTTGACTTAGCTGATGTATTTTTATTATAATTTGACCTTTGACCTTTTTGACCTTTTTCCTTGTTTCTTCCTCATCATGTTCAACTTTTTTTATTCATAAAAATGCAATGAGGAAGTTTTACAACCATACTTTACATTTTTCACTCATTCACTGTTTTTATATTGCTGCCTTTGTTTATCCCCACGAGCCAACCAACCAACGTATCGCTGCTCTACTGTGTCCCAGGTACCACAAACTGGAAGCCTGACATGTAACACAATGGTGTCTGATGTTTTACACATGCGTCAAACAGCACTTTTATTCCCTGCTACACTTATCATTTTATCAGTGTATTTTTTATGTAAAAGTAACATTAAAAGTAGAGTAATAACTAATGCATTATTTAGAAATGTGACTACTAATTGTTTTTGGTCACACTGTGGATCTAATTATTCGTTTTCACTTTTTCAGTTGAGGAAGGTTTACATTGTGTTTGATCAATGATGACTTCTGACCTCTAAGGTGACATTTGAACAGGTAAAGTTGAATGAAAATTATTCAACCCCCAATGCATATTAGGTTTATTGGCAAAATAAACTACTTCAGTATATTATATCAGCTATATACAATAACCACATCAAACAGGAACAGTTTAAATAGCGCAATAAAACAGATATGACTGCTGCCTCAGCCTCTGTCTCTCATTACGTTTTAACCTACATACTGTACCAGTAACTCTATACCTTAGCTAAGCCTGAGCAGGAAGCGACCAGTGGCCATGCTTTGAGATTATTCTCTTTAGAATAATTAGGGACATTTGCTAGGACTGTAACTGCACCAACCACTTGACATAAATTGGGATTATTGATGGTGACACTGGGAAACAAGACTCTGGAGGAACTGATGAATAGCTTTCCCTGTTAATTGTGTTTCTAAAGGGTCTCAGTTATTAGTGCAGATACCTGTTTGGAGAATACTGCACAGAGACATAGAGCCCATACGAGCCACTGATAGAGTCTGAGGTCTTTGAGGTGTTTGTGCAGCCTTACCACCAGTCTCACTGTCGTGGTAGTTGGGATCGAAGCCTCTGTCCAACCACTTTGACACTTTGTCCACCTGATTATGCTGGATGAGGTCCATGAACTTCCTCAGATTGGCCTGTGCAAACCAGAGAAGAGAGAGAACTGTTACAGACAGAGGGAAGAACAAACGGCGGTGGGTGTGAGAGAGAAAAAGTCAGGACAGAGCTGTAAAAAGACTGAAATAGAAGTTGAGATAGAGAAAGGTGTAGGGGGTTAAACATAAGTGAGGATGAAAAAGTGGGAGTGTTTAAAGAATACGGTGTGAAACGAGGGAGACTCGCTGTTAACGACAGAGGAATAGAAGGTAGAATAAAAGGCTACTTAAATCAGGGAGCACAGGAGGGGAGATGACAGTGTGGCGATTGTGGGAAGTAGAACGGCTGCCGATTCTGTTCCTGTCTGCTTTCTTTCCAGGCCGCACGATAAAAATAGATAAGAGAGCAGCTCCCAGAAGGAGAGGAGAAAATGAGGAGAGAAGAATGAGATGGCAGAAGAAAGAACAAGACAATTGGTAGCAATAAAAGTGTAGACTGGGAAGAAAAGGCAGTGAAAAGGCAAAGACATGAGGTGGGAGGACACGAAAAGGTAGGGCCGTCCTGATCACAGCGTCTCATCCTCAGTCTGTATTTGTCTACCTTATACAGCTGTACATGACTTAATCAGGACATTTTGATAGCTAGCAATAGCATCTAATATCACAGATGGCTAACCATCATCGACCACTGAACCCTCAACCGGTCAAAAGACTCAAACAAGATGCATTTGAGGGTGAAATTTCCCCGTGACATCCCCTAAAACACTACAACAAACTCATCAGTATATGACACATCCTCCACTCCTCTGAGCCTTGGGTAGTGGATATTGATTAGGATATTTGCTATAGAGATATAGATGACCAACTTTCAGAGTCACCTTAAAATCATTTTCCCATGGAAACAAGGGACAACTACTTATCACAGTTAATGTATGTGTGAAGTCTGGTGAAGCTAGAATGTATAGTTTGTGGGATGTGACAGACAGATGGAGATACGGCTATATCCTGTCATTTTGTTTCATCTGAGCTGAGAGGTACAGGTACATTTGGCATAACTGTAGACCATTTTGTGATAGTGACTATTTAATGACATCAAAAATAACTAATTGGTTGACTTAAACCGTGATTTCAACCAAGAGTCAGTGCCAGCGGAACATGTGGAAATATCGGGGGTCCAGCAACATGGCACCATGCTTTCATGCAATGTATTATTTAATGAAGCTGATGGGTCCCCTGTGTATCTGCAGGCTGGTGGATCAGAGTCTGGAGGATGCTATCCTCTCTCTCTCATTTTGGAGGCTAGTGGTTGATTGGCTGTCTTAGCGTGAGCTCCAGCCAACCACAGAGCACCAGACTGCATGGCAAACAGGATTGGCTCTAAAACATTGGCTCAGGCCAAGACATTTTTGAGTAATGATTTTGCAAAGTGTTAATGTTTATAAAACGTGTCCTTTCCATTTCCATTCTCCGTCCTTTGTAGCTGCTTTCCCTCTGCTGACCTGATGTATGATTAGAGCAGCTGTCAGACGGTTTCCTCGTGTGATGCTAACAGAGCTGCAGACATTCATGCTTTGGCAGCATGACAGGATTACAGTAGCTGTGGGACAGCAGCCCAGAGCTCTCACACAACACTGAAAAAATAGAGATAGAATACATGTGGGTGGAAAGAGACAGATCAGGGTCTGCTGTTGGTGCTGGCAGCATAGAAACATAAAGACTTCCTTTATCATCTCAGAGGAACATAAGAGGTCTACATAGTCCTAAAACACCAGGCCACTGCTACACAAGAGGTCTATAGTCCTACAGCACCAGACCACTGCAACACAAGGGGTCTATAGTCCTACAGCACCAGACCACTGCAACACAAGGGGTCTATAGTCCTAAACAACCGGGCCACTGCTACACAAGAGGTCTGTAGTCCTACAACACCAGGCCACTGCTACACAAGAGGTCTGTAGTCCTACAACACCAGGCCACTGCTACACAAGAGGTCTGTAGTCCTAAACAACCAGGCCACTGCTACACAAGAGGTCTGTAGTCCTAAAACACCAGGCCACTGCTACACAAGAGGTCTATAGTCCTAAACCACCAGGCCACTGCTACACAAGAGGTCTGTAGTCCTACAACACCGGGCCACTGCAACACAAGAGGTCTACATAGTCCTAAACCACCAGGCCACTGCTACACAAGAGGTCTATAGTCCTAAAGCACCGGGCCACTGCTACACAAGAAGTCTACGTTGTCAAGACAATCAATTTCCCCTTAGCCCCAGACCCCCCCATCTTTACACAACAGGATATATAATTAAAAATAATTTAAAACAGTTTTCCTCTCACCTCCCGACCACCACAATCCCCATCCAAACACAAGACAAAAACTTGAACCGAGGAAATGCTATCACACATCTTTCAAAATGTACAGCGGAAACACTGGAGGCAGTGAAAACAATAAAAACATAAAATATTAATAACTGACTAAAATGTGGAAAAATAAAACCTAAGATTATAGTAATAAAACTGACTAAAATGTAGAAACATCAAACATCTCCATTATCTCCACTTTTGCCACTTTGTATTTACTACGTACATCATCACAACCTCCTCAAACCATCATCATATTTGTTGTTGTCAAAACTTTTGACCCCTGAGGTTGTATCGATGTTGACGTAAAAGATGTATGGAAATATGAAGGCGTTGACAGATAGACTGTATCCAGACGGACGTATCCGTTTACGTACATAGAGGGAGCATAAATGGGCCTTAAGTGGCAACATTTGACCAGTAACACAGGAATGATTCAGCTTCACCCAGTTTGTGAAAGCTTTTGCGGTTCCAAACACTTAAAGTCAGGTAAATGTGACCAGGAGGAAAATCCTCTGACACATCAACCAGTGTGTTTAATGCTTCCAGCTCTTCTCAATATGTTTCCATCAATGAAATCTCCTGGATAATGATGCACGCTGTTTGTTTGAGAGCCAAAATCATGTTGGAGTAAACACTTTTTGATGTAGTGGTGTTGATAACCACATTTGCATAACCACTCTCTGCTCACAGTCAAAGCTGGCACTTGTATTAGAAATCATTTTCAGTCTCTGAGAGCCAGTGCCCGTTAATGGACCCAAACAAACAAGGCTTTATTAAAATGTAGTGTTGGTTTTAGGTTTAGAAGAGGAATAATCTCACCTTTGTGTGAAGCTTGGCGATCTGTTTCTCGTCCACGTTGGGCTGCCGGTAGACTCTGCTCTTGTAGCGGAACTGATAGAGAAAGACAAATGATTAAAACAAGAACAGTGGGTCCAACATGTCTTCTGTTAAAGCTCTGTTCCAATAACATACACTCAAGACCTGCTAACAGCCAGCATCTCTGGATGCATGTATGCTAGCATCAAGCCATAGATGTGTCCTCTTTCTTGAGAACTTTTCATCACTTCTATCATACTGGCACTGTAACATAGCAGTGCTCATCAAACATGATCCAAAATTCTGCACCAGCAGTTTCTATTTCACAGCCAAAATGTTTTCAGAAACATATTTAGATTTAATTTTTAGCTGTAAAGACAAAGGAAGCACTGCCATATTATTTCATCTATTGTGAAAACGGGGGAAAACACGTGTCAAACAGCTTTAGGCCAGGTTACATATGATTTTTGACTGAAATGTGAAAAAATTAAAAAAATTATGAATTTATTGGAATTCTTTTTTTTGTCAAGACTCAAATCACTAAGAAAAGATTTTAAGACGTTCTAGCCTGGACTGTCTGGTACGGTAATAATCATATGTTCGGTGTTCTCATCTTATAAATGGAAGCAGAGGGGGGGTTTCTGGCACATCCAGTCTCTCATCTTATAAATGAAAATATCCAGTCTCAATATATATATACTGTATATATATACTGTATATACAGTATATAAAAATTTTAATTATGTACAAATTCAATGGCTGCAAACATTTTAGTCACATTCATATAAACAAAGCTGGAGACTTTTGTTTGTTTTTGTGTGTTTTATTTCAGTCAATCTGTCATGTTTCTTTTAAGGGGAATTTTTACGCAAATATTCAAGCTTATGATAAACATTTACAAATACTTGATTTATATTAGGGTTGTAAGAAAATATCGAGACACTGCTGTATCATGTTTTCTCCTGTGATAAGGTATCAACCCCAAAAACACAGTCTGGATTTTTAATGAAGAGTTTACAAAGAAAAGTTCATTTTGTGTTTAAATCCCCGACTACAAGCCAGCAGTGTTGGAATCTATTTTCAGCCATTTGTCAGCCGAGAATAAGGTAAGAAGGTAACACATAGGCCTATTGGATATTCCATCACTGCTAATTAATCAAACTGGCCAATGATTCACCTCCAAAGACGGGACACCCTTGCTGATTGGCTGGGGGTACTCGCGAAGGATGCGCTCTTCATCCAGGAACTTGCCGTCCCTCCCGTTGCTAGGCGGTTGGAACAGCCCATAGTTGAGGACGTCTTTCAGGCTCTGATTGAGCGTACACAGAATCCGCTGCTTGGCGACCCAGACTGAGGCGTCCGGGTTGAACCGCATGCATTTCTGGTTGGGTTTTGAAGCAGAGGAGAAAAAGGAAAGACAACTGGAGTCAGTAACAGCAGATAAAAATGAAATATTCATCTTTGTAAAGACATCATCATGTGGAACTGGACCTCCAGCTTTTGACTGACAGGTGCTGGGATGTGAGAGTGATGAACAGAACAATGGTACCCAATGAAAATAGATCAGACGTGTTGAAACTGGTGTTTCAGGAACACAAACCCTGTCCAGGTTAGCACAGATAAGCCACGCAGTACTTCCATTGTTTTATTGTTAGCATGCTATATGCTAAACAGGGCCACTTCATCCACCGAGGATGTAAAGCTCCAGCGTCCCTGAAGAGAAGGAGCTTACAGAGCCTGTTCTGAATCAGAGAGGATTATGGGCGCTGTGCCGTGGCATTCAGGAAGTGTCTGAAAGTGTTTACAGCTGGATGTGGTGCTCAGCCGGCGATAGCAACCCTGAGACTGAGATAAGGGCTGAAATGATGAGCGGCCTGTGAACTCTGCTAACCACAATCCTCTCATCTGGCGAGGAGTAGGCATGGGAGAGGGAAGATGAAGGGTTGAAGGTACAGTTTACAGAAACAGATGTCTGGCATCTGGCAGGCCTGTTTGGACTGATATGGCCTCCTTCCCCTCTGTTGGTTTATTACAGTGGCAAATTTCCAGCCGCTCTATTATTGCTGCCTCCTCAGCCTCCACAGGAGTTCAACTTAAACAATGTGTAAGGAACTTCCAGGGAATTAATGTTCTTCAAAATAGAGGAAATGATAATTTGGTGTTTGTGTGTAAGAGCTCTTGTAGCTGCTGTAACACAATAAAAGCATACAAGGCATGACCGGTAACAAAATAAGAGCATGAATCCTTCGCAGTGTTCTGTGGCCTAATTATTGTACTGTCCTCATCGGTGGTTAGTCTCAACAACTCTCCTGCAGCAGGATTAATTTAGGGTTAGTAGGTTTCTGGTTTGTCTGGTCTGGTGTTCCAGCTTAAACTGTTTTTATTTCTAGCAAGAGTAAATTCTCATTCATTCAGGTAATCCTAAGAAGTTAAATAAAAGGCAACTGGACTCTTTTTAGGGTTTGAAGATGTTTCATCTTTCATCCAATAGGCTTCTGTCTGACTGTACCTGACAGTACCTGCGTTTTGACTCTCACCACCCACTGGAGCACAAGCTGGGAGTCATCATTCCCTGGTGGTCTAGTGGTTAGGATTCGGCGCTCTCACCGCCGCGGCCGGGGTTCGATTCCCGGTCAGGGAACATCTTTATGGGGCGGCTGTGGCTCAGGGGCTAGAGCGGTCGTTCACGGAACAAAAGGTCGGTGGTTCGATCCTCAGCCCCTGCAAGTCCACAAGTTGAAGTATCCTTGAGCAAAGATACTGAACCCCAATTTGCTCCCCGGGCGCCGCGTGTAGTGGCAGCCCACTGCTCCTCAGGGATGGGTCAAATGCAGAGAAAGAATTTCCCCATGTGGGACTAATAAAGGTATCATTATTATTATTATTATTATTATCAGAACCCGACACCACCGGGCTGATACCTGAAACTCCCCTTCAGTTAGAATTAAGGAAGCATCTTGGATGAGAGCTGAGACATCTTCAGACCTTAAAAAGAAGAACAGCTGCTGCTGCCACAGCTAGCAGCATGTGGCTAGTTACCGCACTGCAAAAACTGAAATCTCTAAAGCCCCATTCAGAAAGCAGTTTCTAGTCCGCCCTAATGTTCTGTGTGAACGCAATGAAGGCGCAATGGGGGTAGTAAGGTAGTAACAGCACCGAAACGTACATCTGTGTGAACACAAGGTGGACCGGCAGGAGGAGGCTGTGATGTTTGACGATGTATTATACGTGCAGCCTAAACCAGAAGACTTAGAGAGCAGCTAGAAGCCGTTAGCAGCTAGTAGCCGTTAGCAGCTAACTCAAACAAGGAGAAAATCAACTGAAAATGGCTTCGAATTGGGGAAGAGAACAACGTTTGGGAGCTCTTTATCATCCGAATAGAGCAGGGGTCCCCAAAATGGGGGTCGTGAGGGATGGATGGTGGGGTCAGGAGATGATTTCTAGTAATTAAAGAATTAAAGAATATGTAAAAATGATTAGAAATAGTCTATTTTAGCCTTAATTGTCACAAAAGATAAATAGTAGTTAAATTTAAAATAAAACCATGCAAATAAAAATATGTATTGCATGCTTTAAGAAGGCTATTAGTGAGTGTGTGCTTCATGTTTGTATACTTCAACCACCTCTGGGGACAGTGGGGGTCACGAGTCTCTGGCACTGTTACATTTTGGGAACCCCTGGATTAGAAAATGAGATCAACCATCATGTAACAGGGAAGGTCCTTTTTTTATGTTAATTTACAAAGTGCTGCTCGGCGCCTGTGTTAGACGTCATTAGACCCCGATGCTGTTGGGTTAACCGTCACACTTCCTTTGCTCGCAGAACGCCGGCACGCCGATTAAAAGCACACACCAGAGCAGCGTTGCTCCACCCTGGTATTGTTAAATGTGAACAAAGGCGTAGAGAAAGGACTTTGTTACGCCGTTGTTGCTCAATCTCTGTGTGAAAAAGGCTGTCCCAGTGGATTGCGGTGCAGCTACACAATGGCCAACAAGAGTGTAATCACATCTTTAATTCTCCTTTGATGCATCAAAATTAAATGAATACTTCTGCTTCATTGTTTCACAACTAGAATCTGACCTCAAAAACACAGTGAAAAAAAAGGTAATACACACTTCTGGAGTTCAATAATGTAGAAGGAAACAAAACAGACGAAGCGTTTTCTTCCTGGTAATGCTTCTGACCAATGAGAGAACAGATTGCTGCACAGGGAATTTGTTTACATTTTGAAGCATATGACACAAACGAGCCAAAGGGCAAATGCAGCGATTACAGTAAATGTCTTCCTAATTCTGAGCAACACAAACAAACTGCAGCTCTAGAAATGTACGTATTCAATTTCAAGTCAAGTAAATTTTATTTGTGTGGTGTCAAATCACAGCACAAATTATCTGAAGGATCTTTCCAGAGAGAGCAGGTCTAGACCGAACTCTATCCTACAGAGACCCAACAGATCCCCCATGAGACAGTGGAGAGGAAACACTGCCCTCTGAAAACGTCCCTGGTGATTTCTTTTTAATGCATGAGACTTTATTTTCATACAGTGTAAATCAGAGCTGTGCTGTGCATCTCTATGTGTTTGAATTATTCAGCTGAGTTTGATGTCCATGTAAGCGCGACTCAGTCATGTGACCAAGTGGCACTGCTGAGCGCTCAGTAACGAATGTGAAATCAGGAGCATTAGTGCATGCATGTGAGAGAGCTTTGTGCACATGTGAGCACACACCAACGCTGTAGTGATAACCACTGAGCTAATTACATCACAGGGTCATGAGTTCATCTCTGGATCCGAACAGAAAGTGAGGATGAGGTGGGGAGTGGGAACCCAGGGGAGAGGGGCAACAGGCGGCTGCTGAGCTCTGCTGACTTCAGGTTTCCTCCTTCATCATCTGTCATTCTGTTTTGTTCTCTCAACACATGAAATGCTTTAACTCGCTGTAATGTCATGGACATCCAGAGTGCAGGAACAGTCCCCAAGATGACACACATCAAACACAGAGCTGCAGTATAGCTGCTGTTATACTGTGGCTGCTGCTGATAAACCTCATACAGCCACACTATATGATCCACAGGGGTGCAGCACACGGCTGTGGAGGACCAGTATTGTACTCCATTCTGTAAGGATCGCTGCTAACTGCTGAATCCTAGTGTGCATGGGGTTCCTTTTGTCAAATAAACATGATGGAAATACACATTTCAACAAATTATATAACAAAGATTTTCATTTTTAGACATTCCAATGCAGATATTTTACATATTATATCTTTAAAAGTGGAATTACCATACTGTACTATACCATATTTAATAATAAAATAAAATAGACTTTCTGTTTTTCCGCCACACCACTTGTATCGGTATGAGGTCTCAGAATAACATTCATTATGCATTATTACTTTCTGCTATTCATTATTTACATATTAATGGAACACAAAGGGACAACGATCACGTGGTTCATGAATCATTTAGTTTCCCTCTGGACGTCCACATTTCCAAATCGAGTTAGTACACGATACAGCCAGCTTTAGAGCTCTGAAGGCCAGATCTATGTATTAATGATCAATAGCGTGGGTGCCGAGTATTGAACCTTGCTGCACCCCTCTCCTCAATCATTTGAAAGATCTACAAACCCTTCTGAGTGTCTTCAACATTAAATTGAAATAACTAGAATGGCATTCAGTAGAGCACATACCTCTGCCAAGGCCTAACAATCCTACACGTCTGTTTATTATAGCAGAATAATGAAAGAATAAGACTGGGGACCAGTCTAAAACCCATTATCTCAGATAAACATTTGTGGTAGTTGTGTGTTTCTAGCCCAATTTTTTTTTTAAATACCCCCTAGAGTCGTATTTTCATCCAGAAGATCCAGATTATTATCTAGATACAAGATACCATACATTTTAAAGATATAATATTACAATTTTTGCATTACAATGTCTAAATTCAATTTATTTGTATAGCGCCAAATCACAACAAAAGTTATATCAAGACACTTTCCAAAAAGGGCAGGTCTAGACCGACTCTTTATTCTACAGAGACCCAACAATTCTCCATGAGAAGAACATGGAGACAGTAGAGAGAAAAAACTGACTTTAACAGGAAGAAACCTGGAGCAGATCCAAGACTCAAGGTGGGCGGAGCCTCTGCTTTGACTGGTTGGGGTGAGAGAGATAGGGAGGGAGAAAGGTTGGGAGATAGATGGGGAGAGAGAGAGAGAGAGAGAGAGAGAGATGGGGAGATAGATGGGAGAGAGAGAGAGAGAGAGAGATGGGGAGATAGATGGGGAGAGAGAGATAAGGAATCCTTATCTGGAGGAGGGAGAGAGGGAGTGAGGGACAGGGACACAGACATGTTCAACCACAATAACAATAACAGCTGTTATAATAGAGAGATGACAGTTTGTAGTGTTTATAATAACTACTACAATAACAGCACTGATAATAATGATATTAATAATGATGATGATAGTAATAGTAAGAGTGATAATAATAATGGTGAACAAGCCTTGAACTTTGATATAATTATTGAGTCGTGTTCTTACATTATCCTAAATGCTTCCAACAATATTTAAACCCAGAGGAACCTGTAACTTTATTTAGTAACATTTGATTTGGTCAACTGTCGTTTCAGGAGAGTCAGAGAGGCAGGAAGTCGGTGAATGTGAATAAACTTTAAACATTACCTCATGTGTGAACATTTCTGCCTGAGTCACATCAGATTGACCCCTTAGCGGCAGCAGCTACATACTGTCTATTTTAGGATGGTTCCTGGAGTCCATTTATCCATATCTGCACCAACATTTAATGGGTCGCTTCCAAACATTGACTGAAGTCCGTTTTTGTGTGTTTAATCCTGCTGACAATCAAACCAACCAATGATCAAACAGATCCAGATCAAACTAGCGCATCCCTCCAGTCCTCTTTAGTTCAATCAACCTTTATCCAAAATCAAACTCATAACCCTGTAACCAGAATCTAAGGTTTCTGGTTTTGTAAGGGCCAAAAAGTTAAATCTGGTGGATCCAGAATTTAATTTAGTTTCACACCAAATTACACCACCTAAATATATATATTTTTATTTTAGGATTCATGCATTATTCCCTGAAAATTAAAGAAAATATCAAATCAAGTCGCAACAAAATTTAATGGCGTCTATTCTGAAAAAAGACTCATCCTCCCACCAAGTTTCATGAAAATCCATGACTGAGTTTTTACGTAATCCTGTTGATAATCCAACAAACAGACATGGGAGAAAAGCATCAATCTGGGTCTGTAAGCCCGCATAACCCATTATTAGTTTAATGTGGGGTGAACAGAGATTAAACCAGAGACCATGTTGGTCTTTGCACAGATCTTTAGCATCCTTTATGAATATTTTGTTTTAAAAGTGATTGTAACCCTCTGCTGAAACTCCTCAGACCAGGCCTGCAGTGAGAAAACTTCTCCAGCAGCTCGAATACATCAGAAATACTGTTCTGTGCTTGTTTACTGTGTACCAGCTTGCTTCACAGTTTCACCACAGGGTGCATATTCACCGTCTGCTGCAGGTCGGGGATGACGATGCGGACGACCAGTGAGTTTGTGTGAATGTCATCCATGCGGCTCTGCGGTGGCTCAGCCGTGGCCATTATAGTCTCATAAATGGTCTCTTCGCGGGAGCTGTCGGAGGCGCAGTCGTCTGAGTAGTCAGAAAAACTCTGGGCCATCTCATCCTCACTGGAGGTGGGGCTCCGGGGCATCGTCAGCAGGCCCGGCTGATTCAGCTGGGACAGACAAGGAGGGGAAAAAAGGTCAGACAAACTGTTCATTAGAGGAAGCTGGAGCTAAAACTTAACAATCCCCTGATCCCATTAGACACCTTTAGTCTCTTTAGAGAGGCCCCAAACACGCTGCTTGTTAGTTTGTTAGTTTATCCTCATCCATTCTGTTCACACATCCTGCAGGAGAGTCCCCCAGGGATTCATGTGGCTTCATTAGGATACGTGAGTAAAAACCCTTCAGGAGGGGAGGACAACACCTGAAAGCAGTGATACCATCCAATCAAAAACCAACCAAACACCCTGCTCCTCTAAAGGTAGCCAGCCAAGGGACTGCACTTCATTAAGCTGAGGCGTCCACATGATTTATGGATCAGAAGATGAAACACGCAGCAGCTCATCAGTCACAGCTGGTGGCTGACATAGGATTAAGACATTTAACAGAACGTGAAGATCTAATCATCTGTGTCTTCAAATCAGCATGGTTTCCTGATCAGAGGTCAGTGAGCAGGAACTCATTCATTAGACATCACCCGATATTTAAATGAAAACAGCACAAAGACAACAAATCAACAGGTTAGTAACATGATTGGGTATAAAAAGAGCATCCTGAAGTAAAGATGGGGAGCGGTTCACCACTCTGTCTAAGACTGCACTGGAAAATAGAGGAACAATTTAAAAAAACAATGTTTGTCAACATAAAATTTAAAGAATTTGAAATCTTAAATTCTTTTTGGAAATCATGGATGCCATGTCCTCCAGGCTTAAGAGGTGTATGATTAAATGTTAATGTGAGTGGTTGACTGGTTAAAGCCATAAATGAACAGAGATGAGCCTGAAAGCTAGTTGTTTTTAATCTTTTTGACTATTGTTGTTTTCTACAGATCAGACGTTCAAAATGTAAAATGAAACAAAACATACGAAAGCAAGAAATCAAGAGAATCAGCATCAGGTGCTGATGCTAGCTCCTGCTAACTAGCTGCATGCTACGAGCTCGCTCACCTGCACCTGACAAGTCGATTTGAACACAGACGGCTTTGAGCTACTATGTCTGACTGTAAAAACCAGAAACCTACCAAACTCTACAGGTTTGAATCTGATTACTGACAGAATCTCTGCATCATCACATCATTGCTTCTTTCCTGTTTGGTTTAATGAAGGAGAATTGGAGAAGCTAACAGAGATGGCATGAGACATTTCAGCCATAGCCTCTGAGTTTTATGTGTCACCCTGCAGCGTCTGTGACCCTCATCCTGGTGTTCATACGTCCATTATCCTCTGAAGGCATCGTCCCAGATAGCTGAATGCTGCTGATGAAAGGTTTTCCTGATGACAGGAGATAACAGTTTCATTTCTATCAGCGTTTCTGTACACAGATTAGATTTTATTCCTCTGATGTACCGACAGGTTCTTTCATATGATAGAAAGAGACTTTTCCTCATGAGTGACAATGCTAGAAAAAAACTGAGAAAATGATGGGCTGTGTTTCACATCGTTTTGGTTAAGTGGAGCTTTTTGTACATTTCTATTTAGGCTCTCTGCTGCAGATGTCATCGTATAAACTGTATAATTTTCTTCTATCCTCTCCAATCAGTGTGTGGTTAATTAAAATGTACAGACAAACCAGGTGCTAGAGGGTCATATGGTCATATGTGTGTGTGTGTTTCTGATTGGTGCATATGTGTGTTTACAGTGCGAAGTAAGAGTACAGAAATATTCAAACGTCAAACTCATTAATATGTTTGATGCTTGGATGAAAGTTTTTAGTGTCTATAAGAACCAGCAGCTGCTGCACTTTTTTATTTCTATGACATTTATATTCCTGTCGGAATTACTGGGCTTGAAAACGTTGTTTAAGAGCATAAAAACAGAAAAGTCTATTTAGACCTGGACGATGCACAGAGGCTGAGGTGGATGGTTGGATCTGCAAATTTAGGTTGGACAGTTTGAGATAAAAAGAAAATATATATAATCAGGTTAAACTTTGGGCCATTGTATGGAATTTAGTTGCAAAGAATTTGCACACAACCATATTTTATTTAAAAGCAGACTCTCTCTCAGTGGAGGTCATACCTGCAAAGGAAAAAACAATCTGACACACTTTGAGTAATGTTTAATCCCTAATTCTTATTACTGATCAGACCTAATTTTAACGTTTACTCTGTCTATCGGGTCTAGTCTGGTTACCAGGTTGTCATTTATTATAAAGCACTGTATACTCAATAATCTGTTTAGGCTAGCATTTTACCAAGGGTATATGTACAATTATGTGGTTGAACTAGTATTCATCTGTGCTATACTGTGGTGAAATGTGATATTAGATTATGTGAGACTGTCATATGTTGGAGTTTGTGATGTGTCTTTTATCTTGTTATCCGTTGTGTTAATTGTTGCTTTTTCCTCGTTTGTATTCACACGTTTGAAGAGTGATCAGAGAGTCACAAATAAATGTCATAAGCAAGGAAGGCGTTTCATTGGTCAGACTTATAACCAGGAAGAACCCTCTAAAACCACTTCCTCCTCCATCTTGATTCCTTCTTGTGTGTTTATGTGGTTAAAATAAATGTGAACAAATCAAACTAGAGGTCTAAAACAAATCGTCATTTTCTCTAAACTGTGACTCATGGTAATAAATCCTAAAAATAAAGTATTTCTTGTTCCAGATGATCTGTTTTAGTGGAGTCATGAGAATAGAACCCAGGTAGAACTTGAATGGCACCCAGTCGATGGGTTACCTCCACCCATAACGTCTGTTTAGCTTCCTGAGCCACACCTCCACAAAGTTTGTTTTTTCATCAGAAGGGTAAAATGTCAAAAAATGACCCAACAGTGTTAAAGAAGGTGGAAAAACTTCCTGGATCTGCCCATTTATCCAGATCTGCACCAGTTCTTTCCTGACCCGTCTCCCATCCTTCCGTTGGATAGTTTTTGTGAAAATTGTGAAAATTTTGAGAAATTCTGCCAACAACCAACAAACAGACACACAGCATCCTCGGTGGTGGTAATAAAAATACTCATTTAGTCATACTGTATTTGTAAAACTTGGAGAACATCCAAAACCCTGTTATCTCAGCAGGTGGTTGTGTAAGTCTAGCTCTATTTATTACTGTAGCTACATATAGATCACCTCCATTAAATACATATTTTAATCCAGTAGATTAGGATTAATTCTGGACCTGCACCACACTAAACACACTTACAGATAAGAATCATGAGCAGCTGATTTGCATCTCATATTCTCGCCGTGGATTCATCTCTCAGGCTGATAGAAGCTGCCCTGAGCCTTCGATGTGGAGCTCGTTGTGGCCTGAGATGAAAGCCTGCAGACACCAGTTAGCATCATCTATCAATGTGATTACACTGCTTCACTACTCATATTATGGAAGACACAATAACAAGTCATAACGGGCTATTAACGCTGTGATTCTACATTTGCATTTAATGAAATTAAAAGCTGCGTCAAATCCACGGATCTAATCCAGATCCTTTCAAATCCTTCTTTGCAGGTATATTTGCAACGAGCTAAATGCTACAGTTGAAGAATCACCTATCACTAATCACGTTTTGTTCATATGGTGTTAGTCTAATTAGAGCTCAAACCCCACAAAATGAAAATGGGATAAGCAGCTTAATTTATGAAATGTGTATTAAATTTATCTCGACACATTCATTAAACAGCTCAAATACTGACGGTCCTGATTCTTAAACAACAAGCTGATCACATTAAAATGAAGTGAACAAGGAGATTGTCATGACAGGTGATCAACTGATCAGTCTGTTGAAATATAAAAACACACAGGCCACTCAGCGGTGCATCAGTGACGCTTCTTTTCACTCCAGATCTTGAAAACTGCATCAACAAAGGAGACGTTTATGTTCATGAGCTGCATCTGATCTGATCAATGAGGGTATTTAGCAGATTCAAGTAAAAATGGAAACGTCTATCAAAACTATTTAAATGTGTGATAATGTTTTTTTAAATTTATTTTACCTTTATTTAACCAGGAAGTCTTGTTGAGATTAAAAATCGTTTAAAAGACAGACCTGGCCAAAGTAGCAGCCAATCACACATATTAAAATACAACAAATACATGTTATACAACAATGCACAATGAAACAACAGACTATTCATACACAGTGGCCTCTCAAGAAAAACATTTGTGTAATTTGTTCTTAATCTCAAAAAAGTTTGCCTTGATTGATTCCTCCCACAGGAGAAACAGCTGCCGATGGCAGAAGATATTGTATTATTTGCTTTCCTTTCAATTTGACATGCAGGAAATGTGTTTGCCTTTGTCTGAATGGGAAAGTATCGCCACGATTTATGGCAAGGCAGACACTCGGCTTGTTTTTCTATCACAGCTTGATGATTTAGAAAATGATTTCGCCTCCAGACGTATTCTACCTCACACAGAGAAAAGAGTCAAGCCTCCATCTCAGGAGAATATTAAACAGACTCAATAACAACCAACCAACTGTTATGCAATAAATTACTGGAACAAGACAAACAACAACTGCTGTCACGTAAGAACCGGCGGTGTATCGATCCCTGCCGTATTCAGACTGTAAATGAGCCAGCAGGAAAAGGTTGCCTCTGACAGTATTTCTCCAAGACTGGAAACAAATCCCGTTTTTCACACGCTGACTAAAGTCCTGACATCTTAATAACCTGAAGACATCTGCTTGAGCTCTTCTTCTGTCCTAAAAAGTCTTTTTGCTTTTAAATCTTCTACTTGATTGGTCGCAACAGACTAAAACAAACTTTTCAGCCTTGATTCATTCATGCAACAACGTCTGGAGCTTTTAACACAGTTTCACTTAATGAGTCTTAAAGTTTGACTTATTTACTTGTCAAGCACTAAAGCTGGTAGCAGGTCCAAGATTACTGAAACCTGCAAAGAACTGTTTTCACCAAAGCAGCCTTAAATGAGCAACCGAGTAAATAAACGGTATGAACACAGCTGTGTCACAGCTCAGTTTCCCCATTATATCACTGCACCTGAAAGCAACAGTCCCATAATAGTTTGACTCATAATATGACTCCTAGCCCTTGAATTTGGAATCACTTTGGTATCATTATAAATTTGTTAATTATTCTAGAAAATGTCATCTGTCAGATTTGATACCAAACTGAAACAGCACAGTTTCAGCTACAATCTGATCTCAGGTCAGTCTGGATCATTATTATTTGTTATCTCACAGTAGTGAATTTTTCTGTTAGTCCTATAAATGTCACCAGATCCAGAATATTGTTCCTCTGGTCATATCCAACCCCTCCAAAACGTTCCATCATAATCCACTCTGAACGTTTGAGTGATCTTCAGAGGGAAACTGAGCTGCTTTGGCGGAGGAGGTCTGCTCTCTCTGAGTGCCATCTATTTTTTTCCTATACGTACATATGTCGTATTTTCTTCTTTTCTACAAGCATGCATATTGACATGTGTATTTGACTTGTTTAATTTGTGCGATGATAACAGTTATGGAATCTGTGAGAAACACGTGGGAGGAGGGAAACACATTTATTAGCTTTGCCTTCTGTGAAGGTCACTAAGCAGCTGAAAGCAGAGAAAGGCCGAGGATGACAGTCGAGTGATGAGCTCATTCTCTCAGTAGAGATCATGTCTGTGCTCCTGTGTATCAACCAAACGATAGTGATGAATCAACAAGTGATGAGTGATGGGTCAACGGCAGATGTCAAAAGTGACAAACAACTTCGCTGGTGCATTATTGATGCAAATCAAAACCTGATGGATCACCAATAATATCTAATCACTCTGTTTGCATGACAGAAGAGTTAACATGTAATAGTTTGACCCAGATCTGTCGAGGGACAACAAAAGAAAGCAAGATCAGGTAGAACATTTCCATCTCCTGTGAATTACAGTACTGAAGCAAAACAAGCAGATATTGGTTACTCTGCATCCCTGTGTTGACCATGTGTTTGCAGTATTGGTGGCATTACTACTTCTCTACAAGTATCTACCTCCAGATGAGTCACTTCAAGATAATGAGGTTTCTGAACAGAGACACACCTCAGGGGTAAATATCAGCTGTGAATCAACAGGAAGAGCTTCTTTTTAAGGTCGGCTAGGAAATCTATTAAGGCAGAGGCACGCAGAGCAATTCCTATTGTATTAGTAGAAGAAGAACACAGTTCAGTAGAAGCACTGGTTCAATATTCGAGAACTTATAGATGTCGGATTTTTCATAAGTTAGTCAATCTGGTAAAAGTAGTGAAAACAGACGTAAGGAAAATTAGATTTACGACCAATAAAGACCAAATGTTCATAGTAATGGACATACAGCAGTATCTAAGAATCTAAGGTGTTGTAGCGCTAATGTTTGAGGCTCATAATGTAAAATGTGACTTTGGCTACGTTCATATCATTAGACTGAGGAGACTCGAGCCTTTATGCATTAATGTGACACAAATGGAGTGAAACCTGCGAACTGGTTCAAGCAGAGAACACGAGCTGCAAACACACATATATTCTCATGACACGCCTCATTCTCCTCAATCGTCATCGACACGCCCTCCCAATCTGGTGGTCTGTTTAAGGTGCAACGATTTCCCATCTCTCCCTTCACCTGTCAAAGCTGCTGCTGCTGCTCCACATGCATTTTCTGCTGCACTTTCAGCCCCACCACCACCCCAGCATCCACCTGTAGACTCCCACTGGGGGGGTTGAATAAGTTTTCCCATCACTCCCCAATTTATCCATCCATATTTTTTCCATTAATGTGACACAAATCTGACTTTTTCAAATCAGATTAATTAAATAATGTTTATTAATGGATAGCCCTTTGAGATGAACCATCTTGTTTTCGAGGGGGTCCAATACGAAACATACAATGTGATACAACAGACGCAATCACATATAACATACACACATAAAGGCTCTCATTTACCGACCCACTCGCAAATCATTCCCATAGACCCACATCAAAATACATGGGATGTAGATACCACAAAATATATAGTGTAGTAATAATAATGATAATGTAGTCTCTTTCACGTGGTCCTAGATGAATGAGAACAGTCAGGAATTTGTGTAGGTTTTTGCTTATACGCACGTGCCGAGTGCTGTCGTCATCATCCAGCACCGACACCAGTAAAACCAAACCACCGGAGGAGAGATGACGACAACAACGCAGATGGTGATCAGCTGACCGATCATTGTAAAAGATGCGGTTGCACAATTCTTCCAGTTGGGTTTCAGGATCTGTGGTGGCAAACTGAACAGCATCTTCCATTTCCTTCCTCATCTCCACATCAATCTCCAGCCGCTCCTCCACACTGGTCATGTTGTTGAGCATGCGCTCCTTCAGAGATGGGGTCACTCTTACCACGGACCTCCTGGATCTCCTCCTGTTCGGTAGCTGATGCCAGAATCACTCATACTGTTTCCATGATAGCAGTAGGTCTGAAGTTAAATGAGAATGAGACCTTTTTACGCCGATGATCCACATTAAAACGTATCAATGTGTGCATGTCTGCTGTTTGGAGGACAGATTATGAATGTGAGCCGTCAAAATAACTAAATCTGATCCGGGAAAATAGAAATTTAATGTGGCTTGTAATGTGAACATAGCTCTTATTTTCATCTTTCCTCTAAATATTTCATCCTTATTTTGTCTTTTTATTAATGCTAGTTGAGAACCTGCTGTTGTCAACAAACGTGTCAAAATTGCTTTCCAATCTCAACCTCCTGAGTAAAGGGCAGATCAATAATTATAAGCATCTCTCAGTTTTCTTTTAAAGTGACTTCTTCAATGATCACAGTTACTAAAAGCAAGCAACAAAAGGATGGGTTCATGCTCCGTCTCTTCTTGTCGCTCCACCCCTGTGGTGTGGTTTGGTCTAAAGCTTACCTCTGCCGCCTTGACCCTCACAACTGGGGAAGAGTTAAAGTTCAATCGCATAGCAACAGAGGAGCTGTCTCTGACTGGAAATGTCCTTTTAAAATGTTTTCCTCGGTCATCCCAGGACAGAGCATTGTTGTTGGATGGTTTGTGAAAAGGAAGTTTAATGAGGACTGTAAAAGAGGTGATGGTTTTAAAGGTGTTCTGACAGCCTGCAAAGACGCAGTGAGGTGTTTTACTGGAATTCAATTAAAGCTCCTCCATTTATGAGAGCTGGTGTCTCCTCTAAAATCTCATTGGTTATTTTCTCTTTATATCATGGACATTTACGAGTCTCACTCCAATTTCTTGTGATTAAATGACATCCTTATTTTTCCTTCATTCACAGCAAACAAAACATAACTGTGACGGATTCTTTTTCCACCCTATGACAGTTTTGGATAAAACATCAAGCACCACCAGACAGTTTGCTTTTTCCATTTTTACCTATGCCAACAAGAAGGATGTAGATCACTCATGTTTGTTTGTCCGCAACATAAACTATATGGACAAAAGTATTGGTCCTTACATCTACAGGAAGTTTTATGACATCCCATTCTAAATCCATAGGCATTCAATTTAAAGTTTTATTGTCCTCTTTTTGGGTTATGTTCTGATCATTTTTTGGAGTGTCGGGAAAGGGTGGATTGTTCACTCCAGGTTAGGGATGAGGTGCTGCCCCAAGTGGAGGAGTTCAAGTATCCCGGGGTCTCGTTCACGAGTGAGGGAAGAATGGAGGGAGATTGATAGATGGATCAGGGCAGCTTCTGCAGTGATGTGGACTCTGTATTGGTCTATTGTTGTTAAAAGGGAGCTAAGCTACAAGGCAAGGCTCTCGATTTACCGGTCAGTCTACGTTCCTACCCTCACCTATGGTCATGAGCTCTGGGTAATGACCGAAAGAACAGGATCCTGGATACAAGCAGCCGAAATGAGCTTCCTCCGCAGGGTGTCTGGACTCACCCTTAGAGATAGGGTGAGGAGCTCAGTCATTCAGGAGGGGTTCAGAGTGGAGCCGCTGCTCCTCCACATTGAGAGGAGTCAGCTGAGGTGGTTCGGGCATTTGGTTAGGATGCCCCCCAGACGCTTCCCTGGGGAGGTGTTCCGGGCATGTCCCACTGGGAGGAGACTCCGGGGTAGACCCAGGATGTGCTGGAGGGATTATAACTCTCGGCTGTCTTGGGAACACCTTGGTGTACCCCCAGAAGAGCTGGAGGAGGTGGCTGGGGAGAGGGAGGTTTGGACTTCTCTGCTGAGACTGCTGCCCCCGTGACCCGGACCCGGGTAAGCGGAAGAAAATGGATGGATGGATGGAATTTTTGGGGGATGAGATCTATTTACATTTTTAAGAGCTGGACCTGAAGGCTGAGAGCTGTTATCTGTTCGGATCCTAAACACTCACTAATGTTTTTATGTCTTACTTTAACAATGAGTTCACAGAGTGAGTGAGTAGAGCGTCATATTCACCATTACAGCTTTCGTAAACCATCATTTGAAGACTTGCAGTATTCAGCTGGAGGATGCTGCACTCTCCTCTTTAGCTGTTTGTCTAGCTTCATCCGTCATCATCCTACAGTACATCCACACGTCTGTCAAAACATCAAACCTTTTCGTTTCTGAGGATTACTCTCACATTTGCAACCATCCTTTAACGTCTGTAACAAAGAGAAGCCCTCGAGTCGTGGCTGCTTCCACATGAAAACCATTCAATGCATTTTTAATAAGGGCTTTAATTAATACTTTTTAATTAGTAGGCTTCATATCATGATTGATCACCAGCCATGCATCAGGTCGTCCACGAGGGTCGAACTGGAACAATAGCAATAAATATAGCTGTTATTAAAGCCTTAATAATCCATATTAACGCCTCATATAATGGAGGTAAATTATACAGCCTGGTGGAGGGCTGGGTGAATCTATTATGGCTTTCAACAAAAACAAGATCATATAAAATAAATAAAATAATGTTAATATGAAGACAGGGCTTTTTTCCCACCATTTTCGTCAATCAGGTATAAACTAGGGCAGATTCTAATTCATCTGTGTAGGAGGGTTGGACATGTAGTGAGGAAGAACCTATTAAATTTTGGAGTGGGTCACATGCTCATCAGTTTTCACGAAGATGATTTTTTTCATTTATATAAATGAGCTAATTAGAAATTATACAAATTAAAATGTGCACTTTTTAAATGATCATTTACGACTGAATGTCACCAAGCCACATATCATCAGGTAGAGACAAACATGTTCCTCCACCGTTAGCTGGCTAAAGCTGGGCATTGCCTGGACACTGGATAAGCCATTTTTTGTTTCTTTTCAATTTTTTAATTTTTTATTTAACCTTTATTTTACCAGGGAAGTCTCATTGAGATTAAAAATCTCTTTTGGAAGAGCGTCCTGGCCAAGACAGGCAGCAGCACACAAACGAAGTTACAAATACAGAATACATACAGATAGCAATTTACACAGAATTAAATGAATTGAAATAAATTTTAAAAAACGTGATAAATTGAGATGAAACATTCGTATTAGTCAAAGACGTCAAAACATCTACAGCCTGATGTCTCTTCATCCAAGTCTTTTAAGATGGCTTTGAATGCGTTCAGTGATACCAGCTCTTTGAGATGAAGATCATTCTGCAACTGATTCCAGGCAGAGGGAGCAGCAAACTTAAATGACCTTTTTCCAAATTCTGTATGGACTTTAGGGACAGTTAGTAGGAATAAGTCCTGAGAGCGAAGACTATAACTGCCCATGGATTTTTGATGGATGTAGGTCAGGAGATAAGGAGGAAGCAGACCCACAATAGCTTTATAAATCAGAGTACGCCAGTGGTTAAGTCTGCGAGTGGACAAGGCAGTCCATCCAACCTGGGCATACAATACAGTGGGTAACACTGCCAGATTTGTGAACATTTTCTGTATTCAAGCAAAAACTATTGCACCGATTTCCACGAATTGGAGGAGTGTGGCACGGGTCAGGAATGAACTCATTACATTTTTCCGGATAGAGGGCGGATACAGTATTTTTTTTTCCATGACACTGAACAGATTTCCATAAAATGTTTTGTTGATTTGGATAGCTGGAGACACCTGATTTAAGTAAAAAAAAAAAAGACATTAATTTTTCTGTTGAATTACATTTAAAGTTTAAGGGAAACCTAAAATACAACATTCTGTTTCTAAAGCCAAAGAGTCATCGTGTGACACACCTGAGATCTCAGCATTGACCAAAATGATCATGATTGTGATTCTTGCCACAACAGAGCAGTCGATAATTCAGACTGAATTATCTTTTAAGCCTGAGAAAAAACTCACAGCTGCTTTGTTTCACCTGCCAGACAAATCCAACAGGTTCAGGGGTTCCTGTTAAAATTTGATGAGCGTCTTCTTTTGTGGTTAGCTAACTCGCAAACTGAGGTATGCAAGGAGAACAAAACACACACACACACACACACACTGTTCACATTACTTTGTTAAAGTTTCCTGCCGTGCAAACAGAGCTGTGGATTCAGAGGTAAGACCACACACAGACTAATCAGTGTCTGTTAATCAACCTCCTGCTTGATTAATCAGCACAGATGTAACAGAATGAATCAATCAGCTGTAGATATTCTACATGTGCAGAGCTCACCCTCATCACATACAAGACTATCTTAGTAGGAAAACCTGGAGAGACTTATTTTAGAGTCGTTTCAGGCACTGTTGTTCATGAACGCGTTAAAAAGAACACGTTCATGAACTGTGCTCATATTTTCGGTGAACGGTGAATTGAGACCCAATGACCCTGTAATCAGTGGTAACAGTGTGATTGTGAGCTCCTACAAGAACCTGGGGATCAACCTGAAATGGACAACCCATGTCGACGATCTGTGTGCGAGGCTGGCTCAGAGGCTTCACTGATACCAAGATCCTGGTCACATTCTACAACGCCAACGGGTTGGGCTGGGCTTCGTTTAAGATCCAGATCAGGATCTATAGATGCAGGATTTTTTTTCTTCAATATTATCAATATCAACCTTTTACTTAATTACACAAATATCACAGAACTGATGTCACTGAAACTTCATGGAAGGATGAGGCAAGGCTCAGGAAAGACCAAGAAGCAGCAGTGGATCCAGGAATATTCTAGACCTTTACTAACATTGAGCCAGTCTAGTATTGACTTTATATTCATTGGTTGCCGTTTCAGATGAAAGCTAAGCTGTTATGTGAGGACATACAAGTATTCCTTCAAGCCAAGTGTCGGCTCTTGTCGTCTTTCATCTGTGCATCGTGTCATCTCTGTCATTCAGAGCCATTATCCCGTCCGATTCCTCCCCTACTGACCCGAACAGTCGGAGAGGAGCTGAGTGATTTCCCCACTGAGACGTGGGAGGAGAGCAGTCGAGTGTCGAGAGGAGAACATGGTGAAGTTTTCTGAGTGATCTGCAAACGGATCAGGTATGTGACTGTCAAACCCGGTTGGTTGTCAAAGTAAGATAAAACCCAACCTGAGCGATAAGCTGCAGCTCCAACAGTCTGCTGTGATCCTGTTCTTTACTGTCAGAGACGACCAGAGCAGAGACACAGATGATCCGCTGCTTTTACAGCTGTACAACACTGAATATTCAGCAATATCAGCAGCAGAGAGAGAAAGAAGTTTACACATCGTTTCACAGTGGATATCTGCTGCTTTTACCTAAGGAGCTCGTTTTCTTTTAATTAAGACTGTAAAGATAATTACATTGTTATGATCTTCATGCCACTTGATCCTGTCAACCAGTTAACTTGGATATCAGTCACTGAAAACCACTGCAGAATCCCACTCCCCCCATCGCTTTGCTTGCTGGGAGACTTGACACATGTCACCATTCCAATTAAGTACAGAAACCCTTAACTCATTTCTATTGCCAAGAAAATAATCTTTCAAAATTGGAAAACTACAAAATCTTGCCATATCACTCATTGGATCAACTTACTTACAGAACATATTTCAATAGAAAGAACTACAGCATGCAATAAAACAATATATCAGTCTTTAATGAAACCTGGAATACATTCTTAAATCATCGCACTCAAAACCAGAATCAGACCCAAAATCAGAGCCACGTACATGACCACATACCCACCCATGACTAACACACACACACACAATAAATCCTGCATGATGGGGGTCGGGTAGCCGGCTGGTTCTCCCTGGTGGTGTAGGCGTCTGGGTGGTGGTGCCCTTGGTGCTATGGGGGTCCTGGGTCTGCGGATGTGCCCTTGGTCCTAGGGGTGGCCGTGGTGGGGATGTGGGTCCGATGAGGGGCCCTTGAGTGCTCTCCTGCCGCTCTCCCTCTTCCTCCCGTCCCTCTGTTCTGACGTTCAGTAGTTTGTTCAGTTCTGGTCTGGATTAATGAAAGAAGTCTATAGCCATGCAAGAGGGGTCAAGATCATCCTCCGAACCAGATTAGATTAGCCTTCATGTGGGTGATCTGATGATTTAATGCGGTTTTATGGTGACATCCGTAATTCAGTGTCATCTTACTTCTTCTACACTGACCGGACGACCTGCACTACGTGAACATAAACCCCATTTCCACTGGGTAGTACCGGCTATTTGGCTACTCTGATCAGACTTGTTTTCACTCATGTCCGCTTTATTAGTTGATTGGTTTGTCAGCATCACGCAAAAATCACTTGATGGATTTGCATAACATTTGGTGGGGAGATGGCCGGAATAGACCCCATTAAATTTTGCTATGGATCCAGATAAAGGGAGGGATGCAGGATTATTTTTTCCCATTTTTTCTGACCTTGAACAATAGGGCAGATAGATATTTCTCAGGGAATAATTTGTGGATCTTCATGAAAAAAATTAGGCATATATAGGAGGATGGTATCTATGAATGTGTGCAATTTGGTGAGAATCCGAAATAAATCCAAATGCTTTAAATGTTTTCATAGGGGGTAGTCTTTTCCCAGCTGCTGTGTGCTAACAAATAGAGCTAGGAACCTGCAACTGTGTAGCTGAGGAAATGAGGATTCATATGTGTTTCAATGGTTTTGATGAAATAAAAGGGACTGCTGGGCCTTGGCAGAGGTATATACTCTACAGAATACCATCCTGTTACTTTAAGTAGTGAAAAGACTGAGGGGCTGTTTACATGACACAACAGTTTCACCCTGAAACTGTAAACATTTGTGGTCTTTTGTTCCTGAAAATGCAAACTTTTGAAAGTGTGTAATCCTTAGAAAACACCACCACACTATCACCATGTAAACAGGCAAAATGCAACTCCTCTGAAAACGATGATGTCACAGCCCAGCTTCACGCATGCCTACTACAGTTCCAGACTTGTTTGTGTACTCAGACGTAACACTACGGACAGAACAACAACAACAAAATGTCAGACTGTCCGGTTTCGTTTGTGCTGCAGACTCTGTTGAGTTTATTAACACTCCTCCAGTGTAGATTTGTTGCATGTTGATTTTGAAAGGGTGCCCTGCTATCTACTGGCCTGGCATACATACTACAGTGTTTTAGTCTGTTTTTGTGGATCCGTGTGAAAGACGTTCGTTTCCAAAACGATGCTGCTTTTTTAACATGCAAAGGAAAAATGTTTCCATTAGCAGCAAAACCATTGTCGTGTAAACAGGGCCTGATAAAGCCGTAAAATAATTACAATTTGTCAGATTCCTTACATTTGTATGACTTGCAGCTTGGAACACAACAGTATAACATCAGAGCTTCCCAGCCTGAGCGTAACGTGAAAGAAAAATGGCCGCCGCCTGAATAAAATCTAATGATTCATCTTTCGGAATTAGTTTTTGTGCATATTTCTCACAATCCTGCTAATATGAAAGTCGTACTTATACATTTGTCTGAACGATGTGGTGTCTCAAACAGTACTGAACAAGGTTCCTCAAATTATGATTTCAAAACATGAACCTAACCACCTTCTTTTCCATTCTCTAAATGTGAATAGCTGTGACAGCAGAAGTCCGAACGCAAAATAAATGAATTTTTTTCACCTGTTTCGTTGATTTGTATGAAAGGGACAATGCATGCTGATAAACATTTATCAGGGAGCTAAAAGGACTTTAAAGCCTGGAAATATGTCATCGGTAGTCTAGAACTAGAAGGACTAGAGATGCATTAACAACAGATTCTGCATGTAATTACATTGCTACACGTGTCCAGGATCTCGAGCCTCTCAGGCTCGTGTTGGAATCACAAAACAAATGCCACGAAAGAGGAGCAACTGAGGTATAATAGCTTTCTTTTCTCTCAGAGACTGAGGTGCAAACACACCAGTTAAAGGTACACTGTGTATGCTGTATGCTGCATGCATGCCCACATACATTAATACAACCTAAAGATCTGCAGACATGTGATGATAACGTTCAGTGATGATGCTTACCCAAAGAGGTCAGAGGCCTGACAAAAATCTACAGAGTGCCTCTTATTGATTGCAGATCAGTCATCAGTGTTTGACAGTTTAGAATAACTGTTTCAAACCACCACCATTAAATCATAAGTGTGGATTTGCTCATTAAGTCCTTCCATTCAGGAAGCTTAACGCTTAATGGAATTCTTCAATCATGCACACATGGCCCAGTTCTCCCTAATGCTTAAACCTGGGGCCTAAACTGAATATTCATGAGACGCTATAAGGAGCTGAAACAATCCACGATAACAAATGCATGTGTGAGTACAGGACTGTCTGCATCACTGTGGGCCATGGGATTATTAGGGGTGTGAGAAAATATCAATTAACTTTGGGAACACATTTTTTTTATTGTGTTTATTCTCAACACTTTGTTGATTTTTAATTAATAATCCAAAGATTTGTGGCTGTGGTTCATTTTGTATTCAGCTCCTGACCACTAGATGACAGTGTTGTAATATATCTTCAGTCTTTTGACTCGCCCACTCCGGCGTAACTAGAGCTGTGGCCCAATTCAGGGGCAGCATCCTCCGAAGGCGCCATTTGCAGACAGAATACGTCACAAAGGTGGGACTGGTCCCAATTCAGAGACTCTCAGATACGGGCCACAAATGAGGCCTCATTTTCCAAATTACGCAAAAACTACTGAAGGGAAA
Source organism: Chaunax sp. Z400 (assembly GCA_037577475.1). Lineage (NCBI taxonomy): Eukaryota > Metazoa > Chordata > Actinopteri > Lophiiformes > Chaunacidae > Chaunax > Chaunax sp. Z400. Next base: position 4,553,162 of record CM075184.1, read on the forward strand.
TCCACGAAACAAATCCGTCTTTAACGTAGAGCATACATGGGCCTTAAGACAAGTTGTTTCTCTAGTTGTCATCAATCCAACAACTTATAGCTTGGCTTTAGACTTTTACACTCATAGATGTTCATTTGGGACACATAATTTATTCAGTGTTACATACATTATTTACAGTTAAAATGAGATGTAAATTAATTGTATTTTCATTTTCAGAGGAGCATTCTGACTTGTATGAGAAAAGCATCTGCATCATTAAGACGTTTAGGTGTGTGCCTCCTTCCTTGTGATAACTTGCTATCAGACAAACACAGCACACACACAAGTGTTTTAATAAGCACTCTAGAGGGAAAGTGAGGCTTCCGATGAAGACGAGGGCTCAGCCGTCTCAGGACAGCAGACATGTGAGTCAGCGTCTGGGAACCAAACTAATATCACAATGTGGAAGGCAGGAGGACCAAAGCTGGGGATCACATCTGGTTAAATATGTCAAGGCTGATCTAGGGGCAGAATAAAGGTTTAGGACAACTTTTTTTATTACAAGCAGCACCGGGCCTTTTAATTTACAACCTGTGGTGTTTCAACTTCACTTCTTATACGACAGATTATCCAGTGACACACTGGCCTGAATAAGTTCATGAACTTTAACACCGTTGGGCTATATCCTTTAAATTTACCTCTAAATAAATATTAAATTAAAAAGTACAGTTTATCAGATTTAAATTTAGATCATGTGTCATAGATGGTTTAAATAAACCTTTATCAGAGGATGTGAGACCAGCATCAGAGTTTCTAAATTACCACAAAAAAAGGTGTGTAAAGAAGACAGAAAAGATCTTCCTCTCCTGTATTTGTTGAAATGTTTCCTCAGCTGCTTTTACCTCGAGGTCACAAAGACTACCTGAGTTTTCGATTCATGACAGCTCAATATCATCTCTACCTCATCACGCTCCCGTTTTGGGAAAAATGTGCTCTTCTGCAGGATCGTTTCAGGGACACAGTACGCCGGCATGACACCGCGGCTCTGGCTCTCTCACTTACCATTATTTGCTTTGGATGTCAGCTGAATGCCGGCGAGGTAACGATACAAACACTGTGCAGCAGGCATGCCCAGAGCAGAACAAACAGATGAGTCAGAGCTCTCAAAAGGACGGCCTTCAGCTCTCTTCTATCCTCTGAATCAAAATCTGCCTGGCAGTAGTTCAGCGGCAAACTGCATCTCTTCACGTTATCCTTCAATCACACTGCTTTTACCACCAGCCTACTCCTTTAACAGACAATACCATTTTACATCATCTCCACAGTAAAGGCCCATTTATGCTCTACGTTAAAGACGGATATGGAGATGGAGGGAACCTTCCCTACATCTTTTGCGTTCATTCCGTCAGTAATCTGACGCGTTTTCAGAGAGCTTATGGATACAGACGAGATGGACGAAATGGAGCATTACCACCGGAAATGTTTGAGGGCAGTGTAGCTACAGTTCAAGCAAGGCACGACAAATGTGTATGTAAGCAGTGAAGAAGAAAAAAGTGAGTCCCAAGTCTCGACGTACCTAATGACCTTACAGACCACCACCGGGTATCTCTTACCTCACCTTACCTTTTGCTGCTTTGTATTTACAGCTACATTATCACAACCTCCTCCAACCAGCGCCATATTTGTTGTTGTCAAAACTTTTGAAACTTCACTGCCCTCCCGCGGTTGTATCGATGTCGATGTAGAGGACATACAGTAAGTATGTAGGCATTGACGGATAGACAGTTTGTGGACAGACGTATCCGTTTACATACATAGAGGGGGCAGATCCTTTAGATCCATCAACCCCAGCCATGCTAACTGTTCATCTACTATGTCAAGAGATGAATGAGTGCTAGGAGCTTTTTTTAAAAATCTTACAGGAAAATAGTGGACCTCTTCATTTAGGACACCTCAAATTATTTTAACAGGATGAGTAGTTCACTCATACCATTAAGTCTCTCTCTGTGTTGTCCATGAGTTCTTTAGACTGGTATTCTTTAGACTGACACTGCAGCACAGTGAAAGAATATAAGTAGAATTTCACTCTCCAAAGTGTACACCACTGTCTGTTCGGCTTGTCAGAGCCATGCCCCACCCCTCCATCAAGTTTCATGTAAATCGGTAGGTAGTCTTCACGTTATTAGAGAAAATGTGAACAAAAAGCTCTTGCAAAGTAAAAGAAACTTTACAATTAGCCCCTTAATAACAGGAACACGCCAACTTTTAATGGATCCTTTCCTTGCACCAAGTTTCGGAGATTTCCCTTCAGTAGTTTCTGCGTAATCAAAAAATCTGAAATTTTCCTGGATCAGCACCTTGAGCTAGATCCGCCTCAATATGTCATCAACCATTCAAAGCAAACCTCATCACAACATTTCACTGAAATGTGTTAAAAACGTTATGAGATGTCCTGCTAACTAACAAACGATGATGAAAACATGACCTCTTTGGTGGAGGGTATCACTGATGGATTCAAATGAAAAACAACAAACAAAAAAGAGAGAAAAACACCAAACTCATCCAGCTTCTCTTGATGTGACAGCACATATTTATACCTCTACTCTTAAACACTTACACATTACTTCAACTAATGATGTCATTCTATTAAGTTCCCAACATGCTGCTGTTCTTCATTTTATTTTCTAGTCACTGTCAAGATTAAAGACATTCCCAGTTTGTTGGTGCCCAACTTTGGTCCAGACTAAAGCAGAGGGGCCCTCAGGGGAGCAGAGACCACCGCCAAGTACCTAAAACCCTGCTGTAAACCATTTTAACAATTTCAACCCTGCTTTAATGAGGGTGAATGAAGAGAGACGCTGGGGTTGCTGTGGTAGAGGGGGTGGGGTGGAACTAGAACAGACAGTGAGAGAGGTGCGTCTTAATGGTGTTTTGTGTTTTTTGTTTCGTTACTATGGTTTCCAGTGTTTTTATCAATAAAATACGGAAAACTTAAAGGTACTTTTTGGTGTCTTTTTGGTTTATGGTCTAATATCCCCTATAATATTCTTTATTAAGTGACATACTGTATATAGTTAGCTGAGGTTGTGCTGAAACTGAATCTGTGTAGTACTTGATGATACTATAAAAAATGATAACTGAATAAAGGTAACACAAAGGTATGCAAAAATGAAAAAAGTCTTAATGTGGGTCTCAGAGGGTTTCAGTTCAGTCAGTTCAACTGTGTCCGCTACAAAAGTTCAAAAATCGTCTCTGACCACACCTGAAGAACAAATGATCAGATTATTTTTAGGTCAGGACAACTGCACCCAAAAATACACAACCTGTGCCACACATCTATCATGACCGACATCGGATGATGCCATTCATCTCAGACTGACACATATTGACTCAAGAGGCGTTCAGATCCATCATGTGGTGTCTTTTCTCTTTGGTTAAAACCAGAAGGTGTACAGAGGGCATATATAAGAAAGAATCTGGCCAAACGACAGTGTCACAGTACAGGGATTAGGATTCAAAGTGATAAATTGTGATACTGTAAGGGAGGTGATGTGTTGTTTGCGTTGGGTTCCTAACTCGGTGCCAAATTTCGTTACCTGAGGGCACATCTGACTGAAAACACTTTCATACCTGAAAGTCTGAACAGTTTGATCTGGACCAAGACCACCTCATTTTGTCGGACCAAAAACTGACTGTTTGATCCGGACCTTGGTCTGGAGGAGGTTTCAAACCTGCAATTTTGGTCTGGATCAAACTGAAAAGTCCAAAAGTCCGGCCCAAAGAAGGTAGGTGAGAAAGCACCTTCAGAGTAAAGAGAGAAAGAGATTGGGCGTGTCTTCGTCACTCGAAGCGTGGCTACACTTCTCTGCACCATAGACCGGTGGATTACGTCTTGTTATTGACAACGACCTGTTCTGTTTTAATGTGTGACAAGGTTTCATATAATCCTCCTAAATCTTTTACCAATGACTGGTGAGTTCTTCTTTTTTTATGTAACACACAATTAACACAATTATCCCCAAGCACTTGGTAAGCAAACTGGGTTCTCTAGGCCTTGGTACCCCCCTCTGCAACTGAGTAATGGACTTTTTGACCAATAGACCAGTTGGTGAGGGTGGGGAGCAACACCTCAGCTCCCATCTCGCTGAGCACCAGCTCCCCCCCAGGACTGTGCTCTGAGTTCACTGCTCTTCACCCTGATGACCCATGACTGTTGTGCCAGATTCAGTACAAACCACATCATTAAGTATGCAAATGACACAACAGTTGTTGGATTCATTCGGGACAACAACGACTGGGCCTACAGGGAGGAAGTGATGCACCTTGAGGACTGGTACTCCACCAGCAGTCTGGTCCTGAATGTCAACAAAAAAAAGGAGATCATTGTTGACTTCAGGAGAAACAGACCAACTCACACTCCACTGATGATCAACGACTCCGTGGTGTCAAGAGCACAAAATTCCTAGGGGTGCACATCACCGACAACCTGACCTGGATTCAGCACACCTCAGCTCTGACCAAAAGAGCACAGCAGTGTCTGCACTTCCTGCAGCAGATGAGGAGAGCACACCTTCCCCCTCCCATCCTCACCACCTTCTACAGGGCCACAATAGAGAGCGTGCTGACAAACTGCATCTCTATCTGGTACAGGAACTGTAACGCCTCAGACCGGACGGCCCTGCAGAGAGTGGTGAGGACAGCGGAAAAAATCATTGGGACTTCACTCCTGTCTGTCAAAGACATTGACCACAAGCGTTGCCTGTCAAAGCCTCCTGTGTGGTCAGAGACCCCACCCACCCCTGTCACGGACTGTTTACCCTCCTCCCCTCTGGCAGAAGGTGACAAGGCATCAGGGGCAGAACAACCAGGTTCTGTAACATCTTCATTCCCACTGCCATCAGACTGCTGAACTCCCTCTAACTCCTCCACACACCCACATAAGCCTCCCTCATTATGTAGCTATGTCCAATATTAAGTCTATATGCAGTATCCTACCTTTATTTACGTAGTTTGATCAGTGCAATAATCCTGCTCCTGTGTAGTATCCAAGTTACTTTATGTACAGCCTGCTAATTTTTCAATTTTTTATCTTACTTTTGTGTTTTTCATATTTTTGTGGTTTTCTTATTTTGTGATGGAGCCAAGTGCAATGTAATTTTTTAAAGTTAATCTTGAATCTTGAAAGCTTTTTCGTCTCTTTCTGCCCTTTCAGCTCTAACTGTGATTGAAAGATTGCAAAGGTTTTTTTTGTGCAAACCCTTCCTAGAAAATAACATCTATTTGTGACTCTAAACAACCTAAAAGCATGAAAGAGTCCTCTCAGCCACTTCACTTCAAATCAACCATTTGTGGCAGGTGATTGGAAGCTTTAAAGCGTTGTGTGGATGTAGCTTTACACCAGCATTAGACTAAACAAAGCCTGAAGGACATGAAGGACTCTCTGGTCGTCTGTGGACATGTTTGTAAAAGAACATTCAGTTCATTAAATGTTTTACTCAGAAAAGACATGTCTTTGTCTCGTTGGTCAGCCTCAAAGTGTCTTCATGTTATGTCTCTTCTTCAAACGTACCGTATTACAGTGGAATTATTTCATAATGGATAACATTCACTATCTAGTTATGATGGTACGCTAAGAAATACTGCATATAAAATATCTGGACTAAATATTTAATGAAGGGAACAGTTCACCTATGAATAAAAAATGTGGTCACCCTGATTCTGATGGAAAGTCAGGTGAAATTTCTTAGTCAACAAAACATTTCTGGAGCTTCACAACCCAACAGTGTTGCAGTAATCTCTGAAACAACTGAAGAAGATGGGGACGAGTTTTTAAAAACAACATGAAGCAAACATAAAATGACCAATTCTCCAGAAGCCCTGACATCCAAGATTGATTTTTGATTGATTGATTGAACTGAAGCTTCTAAACTAAAAATGTTAATGAGGTGATTGTGCACCAAAGTTTTCCTTGATCTCATCTAGCGGAGAAGGAGCACATGCTAAAGCTTCTAGCTTGGAGGCTACAGTGAAGATTTTGTCATAAGGCATAAATTAATTTTATTTTTCTTATCATTTTAGGATCTTGGAGTTTCAGGAGACTTGGATTACACCATACAAAATGCATGAGTCATTGTATTTTTGTTTTATGGTGTGTTCACACCAAACATGAAGCTAGTTTTTTAAACAAACAAAGTCAAAGCTAAGCCATCGATGCAACTTCATGCTGAACTACACAAATGACGAGAATGGCACGAAGACATGAAATTTGTGTAATTTACGTCTTCACGCCACTTGAAAAACTCTCTTGGGTGGGAAATTCACGTGACGCTGTGTCACAAAAGACTATCAGCGCTGAGATTCTCCAGACGTCACATGACCAGATGTCAGTAGGACGTAGATGCAGAAAGCTTAATTTGTGCACCTACTAAGATTGACGTGAGTAAAAGCAAATTTCATGGTGACATTCATGTGAGTAAAGCAAGGCAAAAATGTGCTTTGCTTTCAATGTGAGCATATTAGTCACCATCTTCTTCAGGTGTTTAGGAGAACCCTGGAACACTGTTTTACTGTGAAGCTCCAGAAATATTTTGTAGACTAATAACTTCACCTGACTTTCCATCGCAGTGAGCAGATAATGACTTTCATTTTGGGGTGAACTGTTGCTTTAAATATTACCTAACCAATCAGATCACAGTTATTATATGACATGCATCAGATCAGCCATCAGGTACAGTTTGGTAATTATTCACTCTGTATAACGAAGATCTTTGTTTATGAAGCTCTGCTGCTCCATTTGGTCGAAGGAAAGAGAGCATAAACATTCTATTACATATAACAAAGAGTCCACTTCTCCTCCTGAGGCAGGGAATCAAATATTAATCTATATTACATCACATCCCATACACCTGCTTAAGATGTAGACTCAAAAACAAGACTACCAGTGTTTGTGTCCACTGCTAACTATGTCATTAACATTATGCAAATATGGAAACTTCATTATGTGACCAATTCTGGTTGCCAGGACTTTTAATCCCACGTTTTAAACAGGATTAGGAGTCTGTGGACATTTCAATCCCTCCACATGTCTGTTGATGAACATTTTCAACCATCTGGGAGGGATTTCTCATGTCATTTCTCAGAGTTGGGAGAGGTTGAAAAATTCAGCGGGTCTGCAGAGGACTCAAAAGATTAGACTGGAGAGGGCTCAGAAGAGGAGGCAGAGTCACCGCGACCGGTCTGGAAAATATTCAGGCACAAATTCGCACCATAGATCATAGTGACACAGCAGCCATTTTCCTCTGATGGGATACAGTCATACTGCTGCTGTGTTCAAGACTGCAAAGCCTGAATGTAAGGAATCTGACAAAATAATACAATTTCACTGCCTTCCAATTGGTCAGGAACTTAAACCATAATGGACGACCAGGAAGAAGTGATCTTGTATCTCAATGAGACATTACTGGCGAAATAAAGGATAAATAAACAGTAATAAAGAAATAGTGAAAATACAGAAGGGCTTGTTTTCAGGGTGGAATGAAGGAGATACTCCAGTGGAAGAAAATGTAACCGGTAGAATCAGTAAGACCTCAAGCTGTATATTATAAGTTTCTCCAAGGAAACCTGTTGAAGATATTTTACAAACTGGGTCAGAACTGTAGTCATGACTCTAACTAGATAGGCTCTTATCTGTATATTTTGAGATGTTTTGTATTTTGTCATGTTTTATTTATTTGTATGTCTTGTCTTTGTGTTCTATTTGGATGGACTATCAATGCCCATCAAGGGACTGGTGTTGGAAATGAGCTCTGGCTATAAACACGTGTGCAGCACATCCGACACTGCTTATGCAACTGTCAATGTTTTTCTGTACTTGTCCCTTACAAATAAACTAAATTAATCCTCCTGGGACCAGAGAATATGTTTAATATCATGTGTAATATTTATGTTCATATTATATTATCACTGATAAATCACTGAATTCTGTCTCCATGGTTTCAGGAGCAGTAAGAGGAGGGTTGATGGTTTTCACAGCAGACATATGGGAGGGTCTCCTGCTCCCTTTGTGATACATAAGCTGTGACAAACAAGGTCTGCACAACGACCTTGGACACATTGCACTCTCACAAATGGGCATGGACATGTCCATATGTGTGCTGCAAACACACACACCTTGTGTGGTGAGTGACAGCATCAGCGGAGCCGTGGAAGGTGGATTTTATTCGGAGGTGTCAGAGGAGCAGCGAGTAGAGGAGGCGCTGCTCCCCTCAACCTCTCAGGTTTAAACAGGTTCAGCTCAGATTAATGAGTCGGCTGAGTTCTACTTAGTATCCGATGAGGTGATGTCCCCAGTTGTGAATCAGGCCCTTGATTTCAGTGCAGAAGTGCCGACATCCATTACACAACATTATCGTAAAAATGAACCAGACTATTATCCTGTAATTTATTCATATTCTGTCACACCTGCCACTTTGAGGATATCAGATTACATTCAGACACAGTTGTGACAGTTTAAATAAAAACATCCGTTGAGTTTTTGCCAAATGTCGACGCCTGGTGATACAAAAACTGTCTGGAAATGATTCTCGTGACTCGTCAGAGGCACACAGAGGGATCTGGCTTGGAGGGAGGAAGGGTCTCTGGGCCAAAATCGATCCATCTGCCCCTGTTGTCTCCACCAGTCCCCTAAATACTGTATGTCCCACTGTGTTCAGTGTTGAAAGCAAAATACTGGAGACATTAATTATTCCATCTGCATTTTGAACGTTTACTGTATCTCAACAGAAATATTTTAAATATGTCATTAGTTTTGACATCCATTCTATAATACATGGAGTCTATCAAGGAGGAAGAGAGAATGAAGAGCATCTGATGAAGCTCAGATCATTTTGAGGAAAGGTCCAGTACTTCATAAAGACTTTCAGCTGATTACGCCTGCAGAACACGTGAATGGCATCGGTTCAATTCAATTCTTGTTGCCATCAAGAACAGCTGCAGTGATTAGTCGATGAATCGATTAGTTGGTCTAAAGAAAATTAATTTCCTTTTTCAAGCAGAATGTCCAAATATTTGCTGCTTTTCTTTGACGTTACTGGTAGCAAATGTTGGTTTGAAAAGAGAAGCTATTTGAAAACATCACCATGGCCTCAATTGATTAATGGTGAAATGAAAACAAGGCAGAATAATCTTGCATATGTCTGTCTAGCTTTCCTGGCCACGCCCCTTCATAAAGTTTAGTGGTTATTTGTTCTGTAGTTTTTAATAATTAGAGAAAATGAAGAAAAACTCTTCATCAACATCTCGCAATGTTAACGACACTGGAAAGAAAAATTCATGGAACCGCTCCTTTATTCAGATCAGCAACAACATTTTAATGATCGCTCTGCTATCTATATATTTGTGTGCTCATTTCTGATGAATCAGGATCAAAAAATAAAAGTCTTGTTCCAATGCAGGATGTAGAGGCGATGTAACAGACCTGCACTTTTCTTTAAGAATGACTCTTCCTGAACCTTTACCCTAATATTTACAACATCGAGCCGAGAGGACATGAAGCATAGACGACTGTCTTATTTTCAACTGCTTTGAGAATTACAAGAAAGCGTCAGAACCTCATCCCAGCCCTTGCTGCCAGTCCCAAGCCCCGATAAACAGGGAGGGTTGCATCAGGAAGGGCATCCGGCGTACAACCTGTGCTAGTTCCACAACGCGGATGGAATAAAAAAGCAAGAAATCACTTTTTGTAGCATTGTGGTCAATTACGCATAAAGCATTCGATAGACTACTTTGAAACTGGGTGGAAGGGTGGGGCACACACCAAAAATGGAGCTAATACATCCATATATAGTGGTGGATCCATGTATTTCTCTTTCTTTTCTTTAATACCACCCTGAGGGCAGCTATTTGGATGGGGGCACATGTCTTGTTGAATTTGGATTAGTGTTTAATTCAATTAAGTGGGTCTGTTTGGTCTTGGTGGAGGTATACACTCTACTGCCCTTCTACTTAACCATGCAGACATGACTCCACCCAGATGACCCTCTGCCTCACTGAACTCTTTGCTTCTCTGACTCATCCTTGCTCCCTTCTTTACACATTACTTATGTCTGTGGAGGAGGTGGTGTAAAGAGGCCATCACACAGCGGAGTTCCTCCAAATTAAGAAGCATCTAAATGGAGCGTAATAGGCCATCCTTCATCTCCTCTTATCTGCTGTGTCACTCTCCTCTTATTTCCTACCTCTTATTGCGTAACAATAAAAAAAAGTAAAAAGTTCTCATTACAATTCTCCTTCATATTATGAGTGTAGTTGCAGTATGCGAGGTCAATAAAAACTGATGCTGCCTTGTGCACGGGGCTTTATAAGGTTCAAGTCTGCAACTCCAGTGTATGAATATAAAATGAAAGATTTACAAAAGTACACAAATGCACATAATGCCCAGAGATATGTGAAGATAAGGGCAGCCAAGAGCCTCCAGAGATGAAGCTGAGCTCACAGAGAGTTAAAGCGTCGCCACTGGCAGTGCAAAGTCATTTCAGGAAAACCACAATAGCGAGTTCATGAAGGGGAATGAGGTGATTGTTGGAGATGATTTCTCTCCTCCATCTTCATCTATCTGGATTTTATTAGAAGCTGAAGCTCTGACATAATGCAGAGCAGAGAAACATGATGACAACAAATATGGAGTTTTCAGTTTGTGTTCTGTGTATGTTGAATATTTTACCCAACATAAATCTGTGTAAAGCACTGATTCTATTTGGAGACCTTTGCTTTCCACAGTGAAACATGGCGATGGACAATGATATTGACCCTCAGAGCCAGGAGGCGAAGTCATCACAGAAACTGTCTCCAGCGAGGAGGAAGGATCCTCACCAGCTCACCACTGCCGCTCCGACATCAACCTACAACTGACTCACCCAGCTGAGAAAACTCTGGCTCCCGTCACCAACAAAGGGGCACATCAACTCTCACATCCCTGTTGGGTTAGCCGGCGTCCCACATAGGCCTCTGCGTCGGGTTTAAAAGCATCTCTTTTTCCACACCACGTGTCTAACTTGTGTTGTGTTGACCCTCTAGAGCAAGAAACAAAGTTTTCTATAAGCACCAGAGACTAAAATATTTCCCTTCGACAACTTTCTAAAGTAAAGTCAAGTCAACTTGGTCTTGATCGTTTTGGTTACACTGTACGTTTTCATTGAATGAAGGATTCTAGTTATCGGACATCTGGATCTTAAACATTAACTGACTTCAAACTCTCAGAGGTCATGTTTCACCCGTGTCCATTTGTTGGGTTAGTCAGCAGGATTACTTAAAAACTACAGAATAGATTTCCATGACACCTGGTGGGAAGATGGGTCTTGGGCCAGAACAGAGCCCACTAAATGTTGGTGTGGATCTCTCTAACATTATGAGTTATGGCTTCTTTGGACATTTTCTTTAATTTCTCTGGGAAAAATGATGGAACTTGATGAAAAAAAAACATATTTAGGGGGTTGGCATCTATGAGTGTGTGCAGTTTGGTATCCAAATAAAAATCTGGAAACCTTCAATGATGGTTACAGGGCTGTGACTTTGATTTCGGGTAAGGTTTAATTGAATTAAAAGGGACAGTTGGACCTTGGTGGAGGTTTCCTCCCTAAGAACCATTCTAGTTTGTATTCCTTCATCAGGCCTCATAATGCAAAAACTAAATACAACTGCTTTGTAGATGAAACCTACTTATACTGTAAATACCCTTTCACCTTAACAACCTTCATACAGAATGGCTGTTAGGGTCATTAGGAATGATGGGAGTCATTCTTGTTCCAACGCTGAGCCAACAGTGGAGGGAATAACAGCAGCGTATCAGCATCTAAAAGGAGCAAGTGTAATACATCACACCTCTTTTACTTGCAGAATGCATGCTATCATAAATCACCCACTGGGGCAGCATTAAGCCAAACGGGTGTCTTGGAGAAGGGTCTTTGTTGCGTTGCTCTTGTTTGATCTCTGTGTAAAAAAGTTCTTATGAAAGAAATTTGGCTCCATGTAACCTATTTATCTGTTAATCCGATATACAGTATATCAACAACATCTAGACTACACTGAAAAAATCCAGTGATTTGCTGTTGTGACCCGCCTCTAAAACCCAAACAAAGCATCTCATCCACCAACTGAACCCTCAGGATAAAATCACAGAAAGAGTGAAAGAAATAAGTATAAGTAGAGTTGATTATTCATCCAGGACAGCTTTTAAATCTCTACACCAAACTCTGTAAACTCACAAAATGTTTTCTTGCTCTTCTTGTGTTTTTAACACAGGTCAAGTTCTTTTGCAAGAGGAAGGTGTGAAACTGTGTTGAAACTAACTGTTAAATCCATGAGGAGAGTTTGCCACAAAACAGAGTTGTTAAATTTGCTGGCTGTCAGGCAATCAGCGTTGACGACCAAGCAAAGTGTGCCAAAACAGAAAGGCCTGTGCCAACTAGCCCATAACATGGAGCTCCTGCTTCTCTGTATGTCTGCAGGACTTGAATGATCACAAACGCACATCTAATCTTATCATCAAAATGGAACCGTTTTGGACTAGATCTGGATAAAGAGGTGGATCCATAACTAACCGAACCCTGAGGGCAGCCATTTGGATGGTGCACGTCTTGTTGAAATTTAGACAAGGGTTAAATCTAATGAAAGCAAATGTTACATATATTCTTTTCTGATATTGACTAAATGCTAAAAAAAAAAGCCACCATCTGGAAATACTGAAGAAAGAAAAAGTGATCCAGAATCCACACATTTACCTGGATCCACCTCAAATTCGAACAACTCTAAACAAAATGGAATCAGAATTTGTTGACAACTTATTGAGATATCCTGCAGTAAACAAACAAGCAAATATCACATAACCTCCTCCAACTGGAGGGCGGAGGTGGTGATGTTCTGACAGATCTCTCCTCATAAGTCCAATAAAAACTTTTCCTGCTGCATCAAGCTGCAAAAACTCTGAGTTACTTTGTTTACTTGCCAACGTTCTGTCATGTGACTATTATTCATGCTTACATTTCAATGTCGACACTGAAGTGATGTACGGTGCGGTCCAACCTCCTCGGTGAAGGTAAATACTGTTGACTCTTATTGCTCCTTGAGTCAGACAGTGGCTCTCTGGCCTGTTTCTCCTCCTCTCCATCGCTGAGTCTCAGAGCAAACAAGTAAAAAAGACACCTTAATAATGGTCAGAGTGATGAAACCTGTCTCCTTGTCTGTGTGAGCCTCCTTCTGATAACAATCTCACACATCTGCATCTCGTATCTCACTGAAAAGCCACACTTGGTTGTCGTTACACAAATGTCACACCTCATCCCTCTGTAAAGCCAGTGATTTCTGGGATATGCAGGCTGAGGTCTACACTGCTGTTTGCCTTTTCATTTTCAGAGCAGGGATTGGATGAAATGCCTGAAAATGGTTTTTGTTTGTTTTGTACCAAATACACTCTTCTGCTGTTCCAGCTCCTGTGTACTTTTTGGTGTGAAATTGCTTTTCTTCTTCTCAGAACTGCTGAAAAGTATCTTGATCAGCGAGGAGGCACAATCCATTCTGCCAGCAGTTAAACGGGAGAGAGGGGAGCAGCCCCTCAAATGAAAGCAATCATGGAGCCTTATCTCAGTGGCTGTTTTGTACGTTCGTTTGCCGTCTGCAAATCTATTAACCAGGCGCACCAGTTAGATTCTAGAATGAGGTAGAAAAACGTGAGCACACTCCCAATGAACACGACTACAGAGGAACCACTGATAACATTTATAATTTATTTTACAGGGACACAAATGAGGCAGTGGTTCAAGATTGAAGGATGTAAATAAATTGGGAAAAAAGAGCAACGGCTCTGCCTCTAAGACGATCACAGATTCAGAGCGAAGCTTTAAACACATGAGGCGCTGCAGGAAATTCATTTTTCTCTGCCATTCTGATTGAAGAACATGATGTCTCCATGATTAATATATTCATCCACAAATGTCATCTCCAATCTGTCAAAGTGGAGACAGTCAATCAGTAGCTGTCATTTTGTTCAGCATCAAAACACAAACACCTCAATCAACATTATTTTTCATGTGTGGTTTTAACAGAGCCTCATGCACCAAAAACCACGTTTACCGGAAACAAAACACTGAATAAACTGTTGATCTGACAGCCGGAGCAAGTAGAAGCAAAATAAATCAAATATCATAGCATTCAGAGAGCTCATACCTACTCCAACCTCCAATCTATAGCACATCGCCATGGCGACGTTCATTCAGGGCGTGTCCAACTCTCTTTTGCTAGTCAAACGCTACATAAATGGGCGCAAAGTAAAGCGCAAGACACAAAGGGGTTGTATTTATTCTCTTAATTATTCCTAGCTGTGTTTTTGTGTGACATTATTAAACCAATCAGTGTTTTGGTGAAAGAATCCATCATCAATGAGGAAAATATTGATGACATCACCTGCAGAGATCCCCCAGCAGCAGAAACCATAAGTGTGTCTCCACCATCCGTGACATTTACCCACGATGCACAGCAGCTTAACTTCATTAATGATTTAAATCTACGACACGCCGACAGGATCTGATGTTAATGAATGTTCTGTGTTCTTCTACACATCCTAAAGGTCCCACACAGTCCAGGTTCACACAGTGAAACAGTCCAGGTTCACATAGTGAAACAGTCCAGGTTCATACAGTGAAACAGTCCAGGTTCATATAGTGAAACAGTCCAGGTTCATACAGTGAAACAGTCCAGGTTCATACAGTGAAACAGTCCAGGTTCATACAGTGAAACAGTACAGGTTCATACAGTGAAACAGTCCAGGTTCATACATTGAAACAGTCCAGGTTCATACAGTGAAACAGTCCAGGTTCATACAGTGTAACAGTCCAGGTTCATACAGTGAAACAGTCCAGGTTCATACAGTGAAACAGTCCAGGTTCATACAGTGAAACAGTCCAGGTTCATACAGTGAAACAGTCCAGGTTCATACATTGAAACAGTCCAGGTTCATACAGTGAAACAGTCCAGGTTCATACAGTGTAACAGTCCAGGTTCATACAGTGAAACAGTCCAGGTTCATACAGTGAAACAGTCCAGGTTCATACAGTGAAACAGTACAGGTTCATACAGTGTAACAGTCCAGGTTCATACAGTGAAACAGTCCAGGTTCATAGTGAAACAGTCCAGGTTCATACAGTGAAACAGTCCAGGTTCATACAGTGAAACAGTCCAGGTTCATATAGTGAAACAGTCCCGGTTCACACAGTGAAACAGTCCAGGTTCATACAGTAAAACAGTCCAGGTTCATACAGTGACACCGTCCAGGTTCATATAGTGAAACAGTCCAGGTTCACACAGTGAAACAGTCCAGGTTCACACAGTGAAACAGTCCAGGTTCACACAGTGACACCGTCCAGGTTCATATAGTGAAACAGTCCAGGTTCACACAGTGAAACAGTCCAGGTTCACACAGTGAAACAGTCAAGGTTCATACAGTGAAACAGTCCAGGTTCATACAGTGACACCGTCCAGGTTCATACAGTGAAACAGTCCAGGTTCACACAGTGAAACAGTCCAGGTTCACACAGTGAAACAGTCAAGGTTCATACAGTGAAACAGTCCAGGTTCATACAGTGACACCGTCCAGGTTCATACAGTGAAACAGTCCAGGTTCATACAGTGAAACAGTCCAGGTTCATACAGTGACACCGTCCAGGTTCACACAGTGAAACAGTCCAGGTTCACACAGTGAAACAGTCCAGGTTCATACATTGAAACAGTCCAGGTTCATACAGTGACACCGTCCAGGTTCATATAGTGAAACAGTCCAGGTTCATATAGTGAAACAGTCCAGGTTCACACAGTGAAACAGTCAAGGTTCATATAGTGAAAAAGTCCAGGTTCATACAGTGAAACAGTCCAGGTTCATACATTGAAACAGTCCAGGTTCATACAGTGAAACAGTCCAGGTTCATACAGTGTAACAGTCCAGGTTCATACAGTGAAACAGTCCAGGTTCATACAGTGAAACAGTCCAGGTTCATACAGTGAAACAGTCCAGGTTCATACAGTGAAACAGTACAGGTTCATACAGTGAAACAGTCCAGGTTCATACATTGAAACAGTCCAGGTTCATACAGTGAAACAGTCCAGGTTCATACAGTGTAACAGTACAGGTTCATACAGTGAAACAGTCCAGGTTCATACAGTGAAACAGTCCAGGTTCATACAGTGAAACAGTCAAGGTTCATACAGTGAAACAGTACAGGTTCATACAGTGTAACAGTCCAGGTTCATACAGTGAAACAGTCCAGGTTCATACAGTGAAACAGTACAGGTTCATACAGTGAAACAGTCCAGGTTCATACAGTGAAACAGTCCAGGTTCATATAGTGAAACAGCCCCGGTTCACACAGTGAAACAGTCCAGGTTCATACAGTAAAACAGTCCAGGTTCATACAGTGACACCGTCCAGGTTCATATAGTGAAACAGTCCAGGTTCACACAGTGAAACAGTCCAGGTTCACACAGTGAAACAGTCCAGGTTCATACAGTGACACCGTCCAGGTTCATATAGTGAAACAGTCCAGGTTCACACAGTGAAACAGTCCAGGTTCACACAGTGAAACAGTCAAGGTTCATACAGTGAAACAGTCCAGGTTCATACAGTGACACCGTCCAGGTTCACACAGTGAAACAGTCCAGGTTCACACAGTGAAACAGTCAAGGTTCATACAGTGAAACAGTCAAGGTTCATACAGTGAAACAGTCCAGGTTCACACAGTGAAACAGTCCAGGTTCATACAGTGACACCGTCCAGGTTCATATAGTGAAACAGTCCAGGTTCACACAGTGAAACAGTCCAGGTTCACACAGTGAAACAGTCCAGGTTCACACAGTGAAACAGTCAAGGTTCATACAGTGAAACAGTCAAGGTTCATACAGTGAAACAGTCCAGGTTCACACAGTGAAACAGTCCAGGTTCATACAGTGACACCGTCCAGGTTCATACAGTGACACCGTCCAGGTTCATATAGTGAAACAGTCCAGGTTCACACAGTGAAACAGTCCAGGTTCACACAGTGAAACAGTCCAGGTTCATACAGTGACACAGTCCAGGTTCATATAGTGAAACGGTCCAGGTTCATAGAGTGAAACAGTCCAGGTTCATACAGTGACACAATCCAGGTTCATATAGTGAAACGGTCCAGGTTCATAGAGTGAAACAGTCCAGGTTCATACAGTGAAACGGTCCAGTCTGATCCGGGCATCACTAGTGTGTAACCAGCAGAGTGTACATGCACTCATAGTAGAAAGGACTACAGTTCATAGCCGCCTATGTACTGTAGGTGCATCTGTCCTTTAAATAGCAGTAAAAACACTGCATTTAGACTTTGGACCAGGTTTTTTACAACAATGCTCCTCACCACACCTTATTTTAAGACCAACACACACAGATGGGTGCAAGAACATTTGCTACCTAAACAGTGTGAGCAAAATGGGCGCAAAAATGACAACTATCAATCACAAACCAGCAACGACGCTCGCACTGCACCTCTTTCTGCTGGGGATCAGCTGAAGCCTGATAGATGTTGAAATATAATATTATATAAGTATTAGAATTATGTAACAATATGGTTGTGCATTGCTGAAGCCTCAGTCTCACTCATCACTTATGACACACTGAAGTTTGTGGTGGTATCCGTAGAGACCTTTCTTTTTGTTTTTATTATTATTATGGCATGTTGGTCCCCCTGTGTGCACCAGCCTTTGGGTTGTGGGTTTGGAGTATCTAGTCAATAACAGTGAGGAAGGTATACATCACAGTCTGTTCTGCCTGTGCTGCTTTGCAGTCGCTAACGCTGATCAATCATTTCTTCATTCATTGTCAAGCCCACCGCTTCTCTCCGGGGGGGGGGTCAACTCATTTCTTTCAGGGGAAACAGCAGCTGAACACTGAACAATGGAGCAGCAATCAGTATGTTAACAGTGAATTAAATACTGAATTGGCGGTGTTGGTGGTAACCTCAAATATTAAAGTTGTATTCACTTAACTCATGAATACAAATTATGAAAACATTTTTAATATGCTGTAATTTTTAATAGAGGTTGAAGAATAGCTGATTTTTTTAAGGCCGTTAAAATATCTGAAGAATCGGAATCTGACGGACATTTAATCATCGACAACAGCAGACGACATGTGAGAGTAAAAGTGGACATGAGAATGTGGTTGGATGTGAATGCAACCATTCTGCTTCCAGTGAATAATTAATCCTTCTTACTGGGAGCTCAAACTGGAGCAGCCATCATCCCCTGATCGATTGTTTGGTCCCACCAGGGACCAAACAACCATCTCCCAGAGGCAGAAATGTGTGTTATTGTGCTTTATGTGTTTGTATGTGTGCTTTGTACAGTAGAAGCACACATCATCCTCTCCCCCCAGGTTGCCAGAAATTGTAGCTTCTCAGCTCTAATTGGCTTCTTTAAGGACCTTCAGCTCATTATCTGGCCACTTTCAGCTCCCTCTGCTCCGATTTAGCAGCATGTGAACGTGGATCTGTGCCCACACGTCTCAGGGTTGTGCTTAAGCTCTGACAAATTTCTCCTGACACACTTTAGTACCATTCTTCAATGTGGATTCATAACCTCTGCATTTTTTCAGACTGTAATGTCAAATTTAATTTAATTTCTGCTGAGTAAATCAGGCAGGCTTAAAATTATATCAGTAATGTTTTCCAAGTTATAATTATGATTATTGATTAAATGCACAGTATCCTCTGCTAAAACGCAAAACAAAAGGTACATATGGTCATGGGACCCTTCAGTGTTGATCGACTATGACACTCATACCTCCACCAAGGACCAAGAATCCCAGCATCTGTTCAGTTTGCCCGACCCATGATCCACCACTCCTCCAGCTTTCATGGAAACCAGTTCAGTAGTTTTTGTGAATTTAAAGCAATATTAAAGTAATTTTTTTAAGTTCTGCCCTGTAATCTGGATCCACTTCAAAATGTAATGGTTTCTTCTTCCTTGGCCCGACCCTGACAACAAGTTTCATGAAAATCCATCAATCCTGCTAACAGTCAAACAAACAGACACCGGAGAGAACATTCAAATATTCATTTCATAAACTTTAAAAACTTTAAAAACGTGTGCTTTTCAGCTCTGAAGCTATAAATAGTAAGATCAGTGGTCAGTCAGGTTTCACTGCAGACAATGGAGAAATATTAATACTCCGCAGAATCAGCCTTTGGTTGTAAGACAGTGAAAACCAGCAGATATATCCTTTTTTAATTAAAGGTATACTCCCACTCAACTAACAGCCTAGGCGTACAAAATGCATTCCACCCAAAATACGGCATATCAATTAATAAATATCATTTTATTACTTGGTCAAGTTTCAATACATAATTCAAACAAAAACATGCTAATGAAAGGGAATTCTGTGGGTAGATTTGTTTTGATTTCCTACCTTGCAGCCGTTTCCCTGCAGCTTCCCGTCATTTATGCGTAAACCAGTCGTGTGTCCAGATTTAGATTTCAGAAGCTCCCATCGATCCTTCTGCTCTCCAGTATTTACCAGTTTTGCTCTCTGTTTCTTTTCGTCAGCTACTCGACGCCTTTTCCTCTGTTATTTTATGTCGTCCCCGCTTTCTCTTCTCCATTTGATCGCAGATTTGAAACTTCCACACATGCGTTTTTGGCTTTGTGTGGCCTAGAAATCTGGGAAAGCCCTTGTGGAGGATGTACGTCAGGCGTGACATCACCAAATTTGAAAATGGCCCTTTGTTTACTTCAGAATATTCTGCCCTCAGGAGATTAAAATCTGAATTGTTCTCTGTGTTCTGCTGTGCTAAAAATATGACCGTTATATCAGGCTGTAGAATAAAAATACTGAATAAAAATATTGTGCTTTAAAAATTCTTCACACGCCTTGAGAAGGAAAATACTGAGTGGGAGTAAACCTTTAACTATTCCTACAACAAATGAACACAGGTTCAACTTAGGATGTCTTTACAAATCAATCCAGTGACAACTTGAAATACACAATCAAAGAAATAGAAAAGTGATTCAATTTAGCTCAGAGGGTGAAACTTCAAATCTTCAATGACTAAATAAGAATTTGGAGGAGAGACATGGGATTAATAAAGGTTTTAAAATGATCTTTTTTAAGGAAATCCATTTCATGGACTGGGAGGTCTGGGGTGAGTCGGGATGGAACCACCTTTCTGTGCCGTTTAGTGGAAAACAACTCGCTGCATGTGAGAGACTCTGGAATCAGATACACTGGTGGGTCGAGTCTTTTTCAGCCGACCTCTGCACTGTTAAAACACACCTGCGGTTTCCCAACCTGCGGTTTCCCAACCAGGACTGAACACATCACCACACTGCTCCTCTTTGATTATACTCCCTGAAATGTGCAGCTTACCTTCAGAAGTTCAACACCACATGCTGCTTCAATAATAAATACAGTGCAGCGCTGGAGGCCGGAGAGCCACTGATGGATGTTTCCTATCACTGAATTTATTCTGCCCCCTCAGTAAAATAAAGGCCAACCACGCCCACAGCAGCAGCACAACGTATAGAGTATGAATTATTAATAAAAGGATATAAAAGTGGGTCAGTGTGCACTGGTGTGTTCTGTACGCTGATCCACCAGCAGCAACATGAGAGGCACAGTAGAAGACAGTAAAGTGGAGACTGTAGACCCACACATGTAGAGTTTAAGAGGAGGTTTGTTTTCCACAGATGTTCTGGTGCTGTGTGTGTTAAAAGTAGGCCTCGACTCAAATGATTGCCTTCAGGAGAGTAGAGGGAATGTGAAACTGTTACCTGATGACAGACAGCGTCAGATCTGAGCAGTTCAGTGTTGTGTCGGCTGACAAACAGTCATTTAAAAAACTGTTTTCCAAAAAACGCTTCTAAAAACTAGCCTGTGTGCTCAGAGCCGAATCCTCCTCCACAATTTTTTTTTTTTTTTTAAATCACTCACCTTAAGTTTTACGATGAGTTTGATCAGTTCCAGATTTATTTGTTTATTGATTTACCACTGCCAATCAAAGCTTTTTGTTTGTGAGGCAGAGGTTGATCCGGGTACAGATGTGGTATGTCCACCAAAGACCCCTCTATCTGGATCTTCACCAAAATCTAACATGGTCTGTTCTGGCCCAAGACCAGTCCTCCCACAGAGTTTACTGGAAATCTGTTCAGAAGTGTTTGTGCAATCCTGCTGCCAGACAAACAAGCAAACAAAAAACAGACCCGCTGAAAACAAAATTATTTTTATATACATCATCCCAGTCATTTAAGACGGGCGAGTGGCCCAGGTGGGTGGGCCACGGCTCTTTAGGCTCACCCACAACGCTCTCTGGACCTCAACGACCTTCGAGGAGGTTGTGAGTCCATGTTTGGAGGAAGTGATCTCTATTTAAGGTTATGTCAGACTCCTGCTGGTTTTCAATTTAGCCACCTAATCAGGAGCTGTAATGACTTCATTTGAAACCCAGCTGGCCCAAGACGGTGGCTCAGAACCAGAACCGGTTTCCCTTTGCATCTCCTTGTGATTTAATCTCAGCTCTGCCTGGAACTCCAGCCCTACTTCACAGTTTTCTTTGCCAGATTTGCTCAGCTGGCTGATTATGTGTTCAGTCATAAACTAGAACCCCGCCCTCATCAGCGTGCGCACGCACACACGCACACACGCACACACACACACACACACACACACACACACACACACACACACAGGCACGTACAGGCACGCACACACACACACACACACACACACACACACACACACACGCACACACGCACACACACACACACACACACACACACACACACACACACACAGGCACGTACAGGCACGCACACACACACACACACACACAGGCACGCACACACACACACAGGCACGCACACACACACACACACACACACAGGCACGCACACACACACACAGGCACGCACACACACACACACACACACACAGGCACGTACAGGCACGCACACACACACACACACACACACACACACACACACAGGCACGTACAGGCACGCACACACACACACAGGCACGCACAGGCACGCACACACACACACACACACAGGCACGCACACACACACACACACACACAGGCACGTACAGGCACGCACACACACACACACGCACAGGCACGCACACACACACACACACACAGACACACACACACACGCACACACACAGACACACACACACACACACAGACACACACACACACACACAGGCACGCACAAACACAGGCACGCACACGCACGCACACACACACACGCACACACACACACACACACACACATACACAGGCACACACACACACACACACACAGCCACGCACACGCACGCACACACACACACACACACACAGGCACGCACACACACACACACACACACACACAGTTATCTCTCAGTGGTTGTATTGTCATGCTCCTGTCATGTGTATTTGCAGCCGTCTGGGTCCAAACTAAATGGGTCCAATTTAAAAAGAAAAACTCCTCATTTTCACAATGAGACTGCTACAGTAGAGAAAGCTGCTAGCGAACCCACCACACATCAGATAACTGCTAACGAAAAACTTCCTATGAAACAAAATGCAGAGAAACGGAGGATGGAATTGGCAGCAGCTCAGAGGAATGTTTCAGTGCTGCTGCTGGGAACAGTGGGGAGAAAAGAGTCCAATCAGAGGGGGGGGGGGTAATCAGTGGAACTGCATGAAATAAATGACACGCATTTAAAGACTGCAAGATGAGCAGAGGGAACACACACACACACACACACACAGTGGTGGGATAATAGTGGTATAAAGACAATGATGCTTTAACCAAACAGTTCAGTGGATTCTCATTTATTACTAGAACATAAAGTGAGATTTAAAACAACACAAAAGGACTCATTCAGAAAGTCATCAGCAAGCCAATCCCTGAACCGCACCACTTCTAGAGCTGTTCAGGGTTGCAGGGCGGGGCGCGGCCCTGGACACTCCGGGCAGGTCGACCGGTCATCACAGGGTCGACACAGAGACAACAACCAATCACACTCATCGACTGCCAAACACCAGTTGACCTATTCGGCACGTTTAAGGACTGAGGGAGGAGGCTGGAGGACCTGGAGGAACCCACCAGAGAGGCGGGCCCAGAACCTTCTATCTATGACAGGATGTCATGTTTTCACACACAGGATGAAGCTGCAGCTTCTTCTAGAAGGTCATGAGGGAACCATCATCCCCACCAAGAAGGGAACCAGGACTGGGTCACGTTTTCTATCCGTAGCATAACTCAAAAAATGTTCAATATTTTTTTAACGAAACTTTATGTACACATCTCCCATGTATGGAGGAGGAGGTGTCTTTTGATATTGTGGATTTTTTATTTTCAAATTTTAAAAATTTAACTTTTTCCCAGATGTACAGTTAACAGGAACAACATCACAACGTCCTGAAACTTTAAGTTTAAGTAACTATGGAGTAGAATAACATTTAATGTGCTCCATCCTCCCTCCATCCTTCCTCCATCCTCCCACCATCCTCCCTCCATCCTTCCTCCATCCTCCCACCATCCTCCCTCCATCCTTCCTCCATCCTCCCTCCATCCTTCCTCCATCCTCCCACCATCCTCCCTCCATCCTTCCTCCATCCTCCCACCATCCTCCCTCCATCCTTCCTCCATCCTCCCACCATCCTCCCTCCATCCTTCCTCCATCCTCCCACCATCCTCCCTCCATCCTTCCTCCATCCTCCCACCATCCTCCCTCCATCCTTCCTCCATCCTCCCACCATCCTCCCTCCATCCTTCCTCCATCCTCCCTCCATCCTCCCACCATCCTTCCTCCATCCTCCCACCATCCTTCCTCCATCCAGGACACATCTGCCTCAAAATGTAATCAGGTCTTCCTCGTTCTGAGGACCACCTCTCTACAAAACGTCGCTGAAATGTGTTCAGAACTTTCTGACTAACTCCCAAACAGAAAGACGGTGATGAAAACATGAAATAATAAGTAGGACTGTTTTATTGGAATATTGAATTTATGGGTTTTTACTGTAATGTAAAAAAACTAACTTCACAGAATCCTCTGGTGAATTTTTTCTATAATGATATTCAAATTTACAACCTATACAGATTTTTTATCAATAAACCCACCCCTTATCCGAATAATCCCTGACCTCCACTGGCTCAGAGTAAATCCATCACAGCTGAGATGTTCACGAAGATCCCACTCATAAAAAAAACAAAAAAAACACTCCTCTTTCCAGCTGTACCTCAACCAGCCCAGCTGGAGGTGGTACATGCACACTCAGGCACTCATCCTCCTTAATTTCATCACCTTTGACTGAGCCTACATACCATTTCAGCCATAACATCCAGAGGAGAAAAGCTCTCTCAAGGAGGAGGTTCCACTGTGGCACCCAGGCTCCCTGAGAGGGGAGGAGAGAAGGGGGGGGGAGAGAAATGTCTTGAGTAAATTAAATCACCGGAGCCCTCTGTAAACAGCTAATATGACATAGTTACAGAGAGAAGTACAGAGCAAACAAGACAAAATGTTTACTGTAAGGAATGCGACGTCTATTATATGTACATCCAGTTTAGGATTATGCAACATGTAAAACACAAAGCATCAGCACTAATCACATCAACCCATCCACCTACAACAGTGCTCCCAATAAAAGAAGAGGGTGTGTGGGAGATGGAGGTCATGTTGTAAATTTTCATTCATGCTGCTGGTTATTTATTTTAGCTTCCATGTGAGGAAAATCATTATATTGTGAAATTTATTCTGGATCTGGAGTTTGGAATCAGTGCAGATTAATGGTTCATCAGGAGGTGGAGCTAAAAGATGAAGCAGAGGTTTTGACCCAGAATTGGAGCTCCTGTATAAAAGATGCCTTTCCTGTACAACATCTGCATCCAAGATTTATGTTCAATACAACCCGATTACATGGTAAATTAGCTGTTGATGCAACTTCATGCGCACTCAGGGAAATCTCTGAGGATGGGTGGAGGGGGAGGGACTGAAGAGGGGAGGAGGGGTGAAATAAACAAGTAAACATCTTAAGATAAATATAAACTAAAGTCAGCAGCTTTTTTCCTCATCTGAATACCATCCTAATAATGTTGAAACAAACAGGAGCAGAATCACAGTATGTAAAATCATACCCTGGTATATAAATAACACAACAGAGCACATTGAATAAATTATATATTATATAAATTATAAATCTGACAAAAATATTTACTTATAAACCTGTACAAATTTTCAATTAAGCATGTAACAATATGTGAACCAGAAAAATGTCCCAATGGTCGCTTTTAATTCAATTAAGACCTAATCTTAATCCCAACTAATTAGAACTCAAACAACACAAAGGCAGCTCAGTGCCTCCATCATACTCCTGGACCATGAAAACCTGCCCCTAGAATCTGGATCACATTAGTATCATTACCTTCGCCAAGGAGGTTTTGTGATTGATTCAGTTTATTTGTTTGTTTGTTAGCAGGATTACACAAAAACTAATGGATGGATTTGCATGAAATTTTCACCAAAGATGGACCCTAGCAAATCCTAGAGGTGATTAAATTTTGGTGATGATCCCCATCGGGATCTGGATCCGGGAATTTTTTAAAGGGCCTTGGCGGAGGTTTGCGCTCTCCGAGCGCTCTCGTTATTAGTCTGATAGTTATTCTAGAAAACTAGATTTCACTGATGGTGGTTTTCTTCAGGATCTAGATCAGGAACTGTTGAAGATAAATTTGACCCCTAACAGAATCAACACAGTTTCAGCTACAATCTGATCTCAGGTCAGTCTGGATCATTATTATTATTTATTATCTCACAGTAGTGAATTTTCTGTGAGCTCTATAAATCTAAACATTCTGGATCACCACATCCAGAATATGACTTGGATCCAGATCAGACTCTGATGTGTGCTAGATCTTATGGTGATGTCATCATGTCATTTTTGTCCAATCATGGTAGATGTTATCCAGGAAGTTAGAAGATAAAATCTATTAATGGCTCCACAATGGTAAAGATCAATCTTTAAAAATCATATCCACAAATCTTGATTGTATTCTTTTATGACTGATAAATAGAGTTAATTCAGTTTTACCAGAGCTGATGTTTGTTGGTGTATTTTTATGTATTGATGCAACATTTTTTGTTTAATTTGTTGTGATTTTGTTTTCAATATTCTATTGCTTAATTTCATGTTTCATGTTTTATGTCTGTTATTGTAACATCATGTGGGATATAATTATAATCACTTTAACATGTTTGTACTGGAGCTCATGATGTAGCAGGTATCCATGGTAACTGCATACAATGTTTCATGTGGAGACATATTCATAAAGGATTTCATGCTTTTGTGACCTTGGTGTCCCACGTGGCCTATAGCTGTGTGATTGGTGAATCTGGAGGCATGCAGAGGATCGCATCTAAAGGCAGGACCTTTCCAATGAGGCTAGAACTAACAGGAACACACAGAAATGAACATATGACCAGAACACAGCTGACAATGAGCAGCTCCACTAACAGGAACCATGTGGCCTCAGTGACAGGAGGAAGCAAAACAAATGCAGAGCAGAGCGCTGATTTGCATCAATAAATTATAGTAGAGTTACATTTACAGCAGAGAGAAAAGGTTAACAAAGCATGGCTGACCAAATACAGCACAGAGTAACAGCTCTGCACGTCTCACCGACAGCGTGACTCCAATAAAAAATGAAAAAGACACATTATTATAGGTTCTGTACATATAGAAATAACAAAAGCTGCAGTTATACATCAAACTAAGCTAGTATTATATTATATTATATATTATTATATATTTTCCCCATTTCACTGAGACATGAACAGAATGCAGTTTATTTATTTTATGATAATAATTCATGACCTGAACCAATTCTACTTTAAAGATATTCCCTATGACGTGCCTTTTACCTCATTCTGATACAACTTATGACCGCTTTGACTGGTCCCAGTGACAGCATTGAGTCTCAGCCCACTTTGATGTAATCCATGGATGCATTATACGAATACTGGACTACAAGATATCTTGATTGTTCTGTCAAAAGTTTAACAAGCATCTCTTTTACGATGGTGGTCTATGCCTATTTATATCATGATGCTTTTTATGCACCAGGAAAATCTGTTGCAGTACCATCAGTGGCCACTGGGGCAGATTGGAATTATCCAATGACCAAAAGCAACATTAGAGTTCATTTAGAGTCATGTTTATTTAATTTATAATCAAAATACTGAGGATTAGTGAAGTACTTAAAAGTGCAAGCACCTCGTCATCATGAAAATAGTGCCCCACTTCTCTGGTGCATCAAAATGGATCAAATGGAAAAAAATGAAACTACCAGAATTCATAAGAATTCACTCTGACTGAGCCTGTAGTGTCGTCAAAAATGCTTAAAATTCCCAAACTATCCAAAACACAACTCCAGTACATGGAAGAGGTGAGCTTTTATGGAGACACTCACAGAATGAGCCTAAATTCAATGTGTAACCAAAAAAACAGAATAAAATACTGATGATAAAAGTCCTAAAATTACAAAAGGTACCAAAAGTTACTATGTGAAAATGGAGGATTTATGACTGGATTTGGTTTAGTTTCTGGAGCAAAACTCAAAAACTGTTTCTTTTTTCCCAGAACTTTCAACAAACAGCAGCAAAGTCCAGCACTCATGGAGCACATAGGTGGTCTTTTACCCTAAGTCTGACACAATATCAAACAGCGCTGATGACACGTTACGGTCATTACCTCCACTGATGAGGTCATGTTATCAGATCGGTCTGATTTTCAGTCTGTTTGTCTCTCTCTTACTAGCATGACAATAAAACTACAGGACCCATTTTCCTGGACTTCGGTGGGGGGGTTGGGCAGGTGGCAGGTAAGAACCCATTAGAGTTTATAGGGAATCCAGATAAAGGGGCGGAGTCCGAAATTACTTTTTGGACCATTTGTTAATTACTCTTAAACTACTGCATGGATTACCATGAAACTGGGTGGAAGAGTGGGCGTGGCCCCAACGAAGGAACCAATGAGTTTACGAGTGGATCAGATAAAGGTGGTCTTTTCCCACTTTCTTTGGAATTGCGAGAACCCTGAGGGCAGCAATTTAACTGAACAACTCCAAGACAGATTTACATGAAGCGTTTATCACAGACAGACATCAGGGATCTGAACAGGTGATTACATGTTGGTAAGAATCTGGACAGCTTCACAGGAAATGCTGATTATTCTAGAGCAGCTGTTTTCCTTACGACTAAAGTTCCTGATGGATCCAAGTTCTAGTGTTTGTTCTGAAGAATGTAAATCCAGGTGTTGTTATAAACAAGACTGTAACCTGTGGGGAAAAGGGACACTTTGGAGGGAATGATCAGCCTTAAGCGGTTTGTGGTCTCCAAACGTTCTTCTTCAAGTTGCACTTTTATTAATGAGCTTTACGTGGCCGCCTTATGAAAAGAAAATTCCAGGTTGGGTAGTGTGAGTCTCCACTTCCTGCAATTTATTGACATTTTATAAAGAGCAGACATGGCTAAAATACATAAAAATGTAGGTAGTGAGAGGTCAGGGAGAACGAACCACAAAGTAAATGTGCTGTAAAGCCAGAACTATGAGCTAAAAGAGGCTGAAAAGTTCTGTAGAGTCACAGAATTGGTTGCTAATTCTCTGTGGGTTTGTCACAACAGCCACTTTCACATTTGATCCATGTGTTCATATAAAATATTGATTGGAGCAGCTTTAAAGGACAGGTTTGTTTGTCTTTAAAGTCATTACCTGACCAGCATGGACAGCAGAAAGAAAGACCACAACAAAACTGGAACCAGCTCAAATGCGGCCACGGGGTTCTGCCGTTAGCTTCTCTTAACCTTAAAGGAGATTAAGCAAAGCGGCAGAAAGGCCGTCTGCTTTTTGGAGAATAGAATACAGGTAAGAAGCTCAATCCAAAAGCCAGAATCCATCCTCTGCTGTGACAGCGTTGCATCACTAAGAAGGCCGTGGGTTGCTGGGGATTCCCTGCCAAGACTAAAGATCAGCTTTTTGTAAGCAGATGTGAGTCACAGCAGGAGGAGGCCACGGAGACGCAGGGTGGGCAAACAGGGAAGAGAGAGAGCGGAGAAAGATTGGAAGCATCCACCGTTTATCTACTCTGTTAGCTCTCCATCATCTTTACCTCCATCCTCCGACCTCTCTCTGTCTCTACATAAACCCTGCAGGGCTGTCCTCGAGTTTGACTTTTGATCATTGCTGATGACAAAATACAAAGCTCTCTCTCTCTCTCTCTCTCTACCCTCCATGTCCTCCGAGGGTCCCGTGTCAGAGCACAGAAGATAAATGAGAAACAGGAAAAGGGCCACGTCTCCGGAGATGAGAGGAAGAATCTGTACTGAGAACTCAGATGTTTCCATCTTCTGTCTGATGTTCTTATATTTATCTTTATTATGATGAGAAACAAATTATTCAGACTCATTAATGTAACCTGTGTCCTTCACTGAGAATAACAAATGTCTGTTGCTTTAAGCCAAATATCAATATTTTGGATAAATCCCAGAACACTGACACCACAGGTCTGCCTGAGTGATTGAGGTTCAGCCACTAAATCACTGGGCTTAGGTTAGGGAAAGGTGGTGCGTTTGGTTAAATATCATGAAGGTTAAAAAAATGCCATCTCTGATTTCAGGGTTGACTTTTTAAATATTTAACTAAAGCCACGATCTTTGCCTGGCTATGCTTTCTAATGTCCTAACCACATGACCACATTTTTTTGACTAGCCCAAAAAAACCAAAAACAAAATCCCGAGTAATCTTCAGGTTTTTAAAAATTGAATTCTGACATGATTGTCTCAATTCATTGATGTTCCCGGTAATATATTCTGATAATTTAATCTCTGGATGAAGGCTGCTCTTTAAAAACCCTTCACAACTGTGAAATACTGAGATTTCTACTATTTATTTAAGGACTTGCCTTGTGATGAACTGGTGACTTATCCAGGGTGAACCCCGCCTCCCGCCCAAAGTCAGCTGGGATAGGCTCCAGCCCCCCTGCAACCCTACACAGGATAAGCGGTTACAGAAAATGATTGAATGAATTTAAAGATTTCTTTTTCTTCATGGCTTAAAAAAAAACAATTTTGGTCCCAAGGAGAGGATATTGTTGGAAAATGAAGGACAGGGTATAATGGAATGAGGGTGGCATTTACATTTCCTAGAAAATATGTTTGCTGCTGCATGTTAGCTGAATGTCATAGAAAAGAGAATGAAACTACTCGGTCAAGAGTAGCTGGTTTCTGACCGATGCAGTTTTAATTTCATCACTGTGTTGTGTAAGTAGCACTTTGTGCCCATTTGTGCACCTATGTTTGTGTATTTGTTAAGATGAGGTGCGGTATGGGGTATTGCTATGTTGAGGCAGCAGAAAGTGATTAAACCACTGTCCAATGAAAACCTGGGCGCTCAGGATTTATCAGGAGGACGGCTGCTTTACTCCAAACTATTTCACTGTGTGAGCCTGGACTATGTGTGGGACCTTGTGGTTGTGTATAGAAGAACACACATTAACTAGCATTGCACTCTGTAGAGGGCATACCTTTGCGAGGGCAAAACAATTAGACAAGTCTGATTGGTTTGCCTGACCTATGTCCCACCCCTCCACAAAGTTTTGTGGAGAAAAATATAATGGGTTCTTTCCTGACCCATGTTTCTACCAAGTTTCGTTTGATGGAAATCTGTGCAGTATTGTATGTCGCCTTCCTGACAATCAAACCAACAAACTTAAGGACATGACTGAAAATACAACTTCCATGGCGGTGGTAATTATGTCCTGTCATATGCTGAAACTCCTAGAAATCTGAAGTACTGTCACAGTAAAGAAACCATGAAGCGGTCCCAAAGTCTACCACAGGTCAGACATCTTCATTAGACTCTGAATGAAATCTGTTGTTGTTGCCACTATTTATTAATTTATTCAAACAGCATCAGACCTTCTATGATTTACTTTGACTTCTTGTAATCCTACAGTATGTATCAGAAGGTGACAGACTCTTCACAAAGACACTGATCTTGTTTTCCCTATAGTTGACTGGACTGATCCTAACAGATCCAAGCAGTTGACAGAAAAATCAGGTTCAACATTCGCAGTGAAAAAACAGTGTCATTGTCCAGAAGTCCACTAATTCAGTAGAAAATAACAGGAAATGTTGAACAGAGAACATTGAGGAATCACTCCCATAACCCCTGACTTCATTCAGAGTCCCATCAGCACACAAGACCTTTTCCACGTCAGTGAACTGAACAGTTCATCTGAGTGTGACTCACCTTCTGCACTGTCC
Organism: Chaunax sp. Z400; assembly: GCA_037577475.1. Taxonomy (NCBI): domain Eukaryota; kingdom Metazoa; phylum Chordata; class Actinopteri; order Lophiiformes; family Chaunacidae; genus Chaunax; species Chaunax sp. Z400. The sequence goes on from CM075184.1 coordinate 4,584,501, forward strand.
AGCAAACTAAACGACGCCAGGGGAGAAAATCGATGGCCAAATTATTATTCCTGGAAAATCTGTTTAAAAGGCAGGAGAGAAAACTGTGTCACAATGCAAAACACAGATACTGTAACACTGAAAGGAGGCAGCAGGCAGATGATGCACTGATTAAACATCGAGGTAAATGAGAGAGTCCATCTTCATACGTACACCTGACATTTACAGAAAAAAGCCAACGGTAACAACATCTCTCAGGTGCTCAGGTTGGATGTAACACATGAGCGAATAAGTGGCTGAAATTCAATCCTGGCACTGCCTCAGACACCTGGGGCCAGACGCGTAAAACTCTAACTAATTAGATTATAATATAATCTCAAACAACGGCTGCACATGCACACAATAGAAAAGCTCTTAAACATCTGGTTCATACTAACACTTTTGGCAGTTACACACTCGTTAGGACGGCCCGTGAGGAGAACGGCAAAGAAGAGGAAGAAGTGCAACTTATCGGAGTTTCATCAGCGAGGTTAAATACGACAGCTGTCTCTAATCCATCATGTGCCTGTAAACAACCGTAGCAGTAATATCTCAGTAATCACTCCTAAACGTCAGAAGGACTACCAACAATTGATCATCAGTTCGTAGTGAAAAAGATGATGAGGATAACACAGAAGATGATGAACAGGAAAGTAATGGTTCCAATGTAAACTAGAGCAGCATTCTGTAGAGCGTACACCTCCGCCAAGTCATCCAATCATACACCTCTGGTTAGCTTGACTGAACCATGAACCAACCCTCCACAACGTTAAAAGGAAATCAGTTGTGTAGTTTTTGCATAAATAGAGAAAATGTCAAAAAATGCCCACAAGGTTAAAGAAAGCGGGTAAAAAATAAAAAAAAGACTTTCTTGACAGAAGTCATAAATAAATCATTATAAAACTAACTGAAACATTTTTGGTGAAAAAGTTTAATTTATTAGCTACTATTTACCTCAAAGTCAGGGAAACTCTGAGAAGTTAAAGGTATACTCCCACTCAGCCTAGGCGTACAAAATGCATTCCACCCAAAATACGGCATATCAATCAATAAATATCATTTTATTATTTGGTCAAGTTTCAATGCATAATTCAAACAAAACATGCTAATGAAAGGGAATTCCGTGGGTAGATTTGTTTTGGATTTCCTACCTGGCAGCCGTTTCCCTGCAGCTTCCTGTCTCTTAAGCGCGTGAACAAGCTGTGTGTCCAGATTTAGATTTCAGAAGCTCCCATCAATCCTTCTGCTCTCCAGTATTTACCAGTTTTGCTCTCTGTTTCTTTTGTTCAGATACTCGACGCCTTTTCCTCACTATCTGTTATCTTAGGTCGTCCACACTTCCGTGTTCTCCATGTTCTCGCAGATTTGAAACTACTGTGCATGCAGGTGAGGCGTGGCGTGGCCTGGAAATCTGGGGAAGCCCTTGAGGAATTTCCCAAATTTCAAAATGGCGCATTGTTCACTTCGTATTTTTCACCCTTCGCTAACTTATAATTGGAATTGTTCTCTGTATTCTGCTATGCTAAAAACCGTTTTATCAGACTGTAGAATAACATTCGTCCTACTGAATAAAAATATTGTGCTTTAAAAATTCTTCACACGCCTTGAGAAGGAAAATACTGAATGAGAGTAAACCTTTAACTATCAGACCTGAGACAGCTGATAGTTAAAGACGGTTTGTAAAATGTCCTGTCTGCGGTGATTAATCAGACAAAAGGATTTCCACATTAAAGAATGATCAAATTCATCAATAAAGAAATTCAAATTCATAAATATGCATCTGAGTTAGTCTTAAAATAATAACACAACTAGAAGGGCTCTCTGAGAACAGACGGTCTTCTGATAGATCTGCATCAGCACCAAATTCTGTCGTATTTGTTTGGATATATTTCTAAATCTATCAGAGATACATCGAAGCTGTTATGTCTCAATGAATCTGCAATATTTCAATAACTCTATTTTTACAATTTAGTGACTGAAACTATTGACTACACATCTATGAATGCATATTTAAATCCAGTAGATCCAGATTTTCATTTGGATCAGAACCAAACTGTAGCATTCATAGACATATTCAAGGAGCTGGTGTCTGAGTTTCTTCCTCAACATGATTGCATTAAGGAGTCGTCAGGAAAGCACCTGATCTCGCAATTTTAGAGAAAGTGTAAAAAAAAAAAAATTTAAAAAAAATTCTCAATATTCTGTCTTTGCTAATCTGCACGAAACCTTTAACTTTCCTGGTCCCCATTCTCCCACCAGGTGTCATTGAAATCTGTCCAGTAGTTTTTGTGTAATTCTGCTGACAAACAAACCAACAATCAAACAAACTGACAGGTGGAATCACCGCGAAACTACGGAGTGCTATTCTAGTTTATGTCTAGTTAATGTCTCTTTTATTCCTCCTTGAATAATTAATCTGAAGCTTTGTCGACATGGAAGAATTTCCCTCCAGTACTGATTTTAAATCCATTTCAGGCTCATCAAATTGATCAATTAATCTGCGGAAAATGAAGCAAAACCAAGCCTGATGGTTGATTTATTGATTGATTGATTGAGGTCATGAATTAGGGAATAAAATGGCAACATTTCTTGGTTTCAGTCTCTCAAATTGGAGAATTTTTTTCTATGTAAATTAAATAATTTGGGGATTTGGTCTTTTGTTGGGACAAAATAAGCAGATTCTAAGACATCTTGGACTCATGGACCATAAAAAAGAATCATTAGCTACAGCCCCAGGGAGTCCATCACCATCATCATCATCATCATCACAGATAATCAGCTACAGCAGCATTAAAGCCTGGAAACTCGATGCAGTCTAACACAAACCTGATGAAATGATGCCCTTAGAATGAAACCACAGGGAAATGTCATTGAGACGGTTTGGTAACAGAAGAGTCTGTGTGCTCACAGGCTCCCAATACTGCATGTAGGCTAATCCACACCTCTCATATAACTGTAAAAACTGTAAAAACCAAACGATGTTCCCAGTCTGACACAAAGCAAACAGACTCAACCAATCGAGATCCACAATAGAGCAGGTGATGAGCTCTAATGTCACGGAAATTAAATGATGTTTCACAGACTCTCAAACAAAACACTCAGTCATTTAAAAAACACAATGTAAGACTAGAATAGTACATAAAACATTTTTATGACAGAGTTCATAAAGTGAGGCCTACATGGTGTGAGTGAGTGGGGGGGGGGGCAAAAATAACGAGATGCAAAAAGATGCAAAACGTCAAGGTGTTCAAATTATTTCAAAATAAATTATGTCGTTTTAGATATGTATTTACTGAACTGAAACAGTTCACACCCAAACGCATCACTTTTTGAAGGTCTTATGGCCCCTCCCCCTGTATCCTGCTCAGTGGTTTGAACCGTTGCGAAGCAGATATACATCACAACAGCGGATACCTACCTACAATCTGTCCCTTTTTACAAACAATAAAAAACCCAGTTTGTGATTTTTTTACTTCCCCATACAGTGAAGGACAGTAGAAGAAGAGACGTGTGATGTCAGGCCACCCACAGAAGGAAATGGTAAACTGTGGGACCCTCCCATCTGTGACATCATCACAAGTTGGTTGATGCCAAAGTAAAAATAAATATAATCTGAAACATAAATAAATGTCAAACAGCATCCAAAACATAAAGCCTGTAGTTTGAAACATTGTGATTGAATCCCTGAACTACATCATCGCTGCCTCTTGTGCCTTGGCTAACTTCTGTAGACGACAAGCTAACGTTTAGCATGCTATTCAGCTGGTAATGTGCTAACACAAAACACAGTATCACTCTCTGTACAGGGGCATTTATGCTGCGTTCAGGACATACCAGAAACAGGGAACACACAAGCTCCGACTCGGACTCAATGATTTTGGTCCAATTGGATCTTTTTGCTCGGAAACTCGTGCAGAAATTTAGTGACCTAATTTACTCAATGTGACATCAGAATCATGGTGTCCTCTTTTCTGACTCCACACGGTAATATTATAAACACTTTAATTGATCTTAACGAGTCTTTTACAATTGGATGTGATGTTTGCCTTGTTAATACATTAGTCGCCAGAGTTACAGTTTAGACATCACAGAAGACATCTAATAAATCATTAACCTACTAATCTACTCCAACTCTACTGATATGATCATTATTAGCTATTTATATGGCCAATCAGCAGGGCATTCATATTGATATAACGCTAATACTGAATGTTGTAAACAGCATAAAGTAACAAAGGCAGTGGAGGTAAAACCCTCCTGTTTACGACTTCTCTCGGCTCATAGTAAATAAAATTCAAAAATCACGTAATAAACACAAACCGCTAACAGAGACAGCGGATTCGCTGAGCAACAGTGATGTCATTTAAAGCAGCGTCACACTGGACAGACAACATAATAAAAATAGATGTCAGAGTTTCCCCAACACTGATTCCCAGAAATCAGACTGAAGTAAATGATCGTAAACAAAGAAATAACATGGTGAAAACAAAATGCATGCACACCTGAAATATTGCAGTATAGGCCACGCCTCTTTTACTAATAAAAAATAACATAAAGCTGTTTTACAAACAAAGGCGTCTTGGAGGACGGTGTTTAGTTTAGTTTAGTTCTTTATTTTAAGAGGTGATTCTTCTGTTATGCACATCCATGATGTTTGGAGGAGGAGCTTCTGAAGGGAGGAATGTCATTTGTCAACAGTGTTTCTCCAGAGTCACAAGGCCACCTTTAACAGTTTAACTTCAGCTCCAGAGCTTCTGGACCAAAAGCCAGTGGTGCATTTATTTATAATAAATTCATCACAGATGGATGGAGTATTCTAAAACCTCCTTTATTCAAGACTCAACACTTTTTGTTTACAGACCGCATCCTGTTGACTGACCATGAGAAACCTTGTTAATGACTTTACTGACATTCAAAAACATGAAATGCATGATTCTTCTCACAAAAACGAAATTTCACCGCCAAACTGCCCTCTTTTTATTTGATTCGACTCACAGCAGGAAACCCACATGTGTGAAGAACAACATCAACCTGCCTCTGTGCCAGCAGAGCAGTTGAGAAACAACATCCTGTCAGGAGTTCCTCCTGTGCTTCCAGTCAAATTGTGTAAAAAGGATCAGGTTAACGTTTCATCCACATTTCATATTTTGGTCATGTGAGCCCTCTCCTCTTTTAGGGTGACACTCATCAGCCATAACTTGTGTTGATGAGGTGAAAACCTGTTTTGGTTTAGACATTAATTTACTAAACGTCTTTGTTACTTTGAGCCTTATTGTAAAGGTTTTTATTATAAATTGCGTCACCTTTATCCCGCACCAAAAACTCACTTTAAAGTCTCCTACAGAAGTCCGTGCAGTATTTGCAGGACACCGCAGCCTCGTACAGAGGTGTGGTGTGAGAAAAGAAAGAACTTACCTCGGACGTCGTCCGTGTTTTATTCCTTTCGCCGTGCCGTCCTCTTTCCTTTACGCGTTTATTCGCTCCTAACGCCGCTTCATGCCGCTCCGACTCTCCGGGCGCACAGCGACCGGCGGACCAGCTCTACCGGGTGGAAACTTCCTCTCAAAGTGTGGCCGTGTGGACGGAGGGAGCAGGGCAGTGATGAGCAGGAGGAGGGAGAGGAGGAGGGAGAGGAGCGGGAGCCGCTTTAAACCTGATCTCCCGGACAGAAACCCGACTGCTGGCGCGCTGAAATTCAATATGAGGCGACAGACACCGAGCGCGGCTCCGAGCTGCGCATCTCCCCGCCTGACACCGCAGCAGCAGAGGATGAGCTGGAGGAGGGAGTGGTGGGGAGGGGGCGGTTATTATAAGGGCCTTCGACGGGACAGGTGATGTGTGTCTGTGGTTACCTCTGTCATTCTCACCATCACCTCAGGCCAGAGCTGACGACTGCCTGAAGGTACAATAGATTTTATAATGAAGCTCAGGACATTCATTATCAGCAGAGGTGGTTAAAAATAGTAAAAACACAGTGAAGCCTGGTTTAATGACACATCACCTACAGCCTGCTAAAAGGTGGATCTGGGACTTTAACTTAAAGGGACAGTTGACCAAAAATCTAAATTCAGTCATGTTCTCACTTCCATGCTGATGGACATGGACCGTGGACCTAACATGTGTCTCCTAAACCAGTGAAGAAGATGGGGACTTGTTTAAAAAGAAAAAAGAAAAAAACCCAAAACTGACATAATGAATAAAAATAAACATAGTAAATAAACAAAAAGGTGTAAATAACATCTTTTCACATCAGTTTTGGTATCTCTGGGTTTCTAAATAATCTGTTCTGTGGAGGTAGGGTAAGGTCCAAGGAACCATTTTTAGATTTTGGTGGTGATCTGGAGCAACTTCATGAATAATGTCCATAATGATTGGACAAAAATGACATGATGACATCACCACAAGATCTAGCACACATCAGAGTCTGATCTGGATCCAAGTCATATTCTGGATCTGGTGATCCAAAATGTTTACATTTATAGAGCTCACAGAAAAAGATATTAATGTTCCAGACTGACCTGAGATCAGATTGTAGCTGAAACTGTACTGGTTCAGTTAGGGGTCAGATTTATCTTCAACAGTTCCTGATCTAGATCCTGAAGAAAACCACCATCAGTGAAATCTAGTTTTTCCAGAATAACTATCAGACTAATAATGATACCAATGTGATCCAGATTCTAGGGGCAGATTTTCATGGTCCAGGAGTCACATGATGAGGGTCAGACTATCAGGGGACTGGTGGTTTAGGTGACATCATGGGGAGACTGAGGTTTGCTCTCTGAGTGACGTCTTGTTTAGGTGTTTTTTAGCTTGACTCAGAGTTTAAGTTCAACGGTTATCCAGTTTCTACTAAATGTTGTTTGTTCATTTTCATTAGTGTTGAGCTTTTTTGCGAGGATTGGGGGTGATATTCACAGACTGAACGGGGTTATTCCAAACTACAGCTATTTTATGAGCCCTTGAAAGTCCACCTCTTGGCTTAAAGTCCATCTTTGTGTCTTTATTTTTCAGTTCAGAGACAAACTGAGTTTGTAATGATGAATAATTAATATGAACAAATTCAAAGGTGATATAAAAATGACATTTGTGGTCGTGTTGTTCCGGTGATGTAAAGTCGGCTCACCGTATGATGCGATATGCAACACTGATTCATCAACCTGCCCTTTGACCAAACATCCCCCCTTTCTCACTCATCTTCCCTTCCTCTATCTGTCTATGTGTCCCGGAAATATTGGGCCAGAGTGCCCCCTGCAAATAAACGGTCATAACCATGACAACCACGCTACCAGCTGGAATGGGATGATGTTGATCATGGCAACAGTGGCAGGCAGCCAGACCAACAGCCTGGTTCTACCCCAGGGGCAATGTCTGAGCTCCAGCTTTGATACATGTGTGTTCACCCAATGATTTCTACCCACTGACAGCAGCTCCAGTTAAAACACACAGTCCCAAAAATGACAAGAGTGTGAGCTGGACTGTTTTCCTTTCAACAACAACCATTCACTCATACAGTCAGCACTACAGGACTCAGACCTCAGGATCAAAACTGGCCATAATGTAGTTTCAGGACAAGATCCTGAACGACCTGTCAACTTTCCCACTCATTAACATACGTATATATACACAGACACATATATATATACACACATATATATACAACACATATAAATATATATATATATATATATATATATATATATATATATATATATATATACACACACACATATATATACACACATATATATATACAACACACACACATATATATATATATATATATATACTGTATATACAATAAAGTATAGCTTATCTTATTTTATCTTAAATCGAGGGTCAAACACAGACATGATGACGGGATTGGAGGAAAATACAAACCAAACTCACCACAGACTCAGAACTGGACCAGCACAGTTACTGGTTTATAATTAAAGATGTTCAGCCTCACAAGATCATTGACTCTGGTGGAGATCTGATCGATTCACTGGACCACAAATACGTAACGCCATCAGGAAACAGTTCTCTGGAGTAATAATACCTCATATATACGATGAGATAGAAGTTGTCACAAGTCTCAAATCTGCACGAATATCAGACCCTAAACATGTTCAGATAAACACGTCTGATGTCATATTGTGTCGTATTTTCAGTATTTTTCATTTAACTAAAGAGTTTTGTTTTCTTCACAATCATAGAGTACAATAAACATATTCTAAAAAGTAAATACATTACGCTTCTCCTCCATTTCCTGTGCATGTTATGTCAAAGCAGAAATTTTGCTATATATTGCAAGTATGCCACAAAAGTATGCAATATGATAATTCACTGCAATACCCAACCCTAATGATTAGTATTAGAAGTAGCGTAGTGGTAGACCATCATCTGTAAGTTACTATTGATTGTTTCATACATAGAAACTCATTTCAAGTCCTCCTTAATTCTCATGAGCCTCCTCCGTACCTCATCTTTCCTACAGATGGGCCAGATGAACGTCTGGCAGTGGATCCCAGCTCTCGGCTCTCAGGGCCGATCTTCTGACAGCTGTGAGCTGGCCTCTGGTCAACGTTTTGGAGCAGCTCTCAATGAAACTCATCCGGGGTTTTCTCCCACCGCCTCTAAACATCTCCAGTTCTGCACTTTTATAATTCATTAACAGACTATTGGCTTTGGAACAAGCTTCCAAACCATCAGTGTAAAACACATTGAACTAAATGAAGATGTTTCTAGAGTATTTTAATGCTTTTCGATGATGTTTTGGTGATGAGAAGTGGGTCTTTCTCATCTCATGAATTCAAAATGAGGTATCTAAATTAAAACGGCGATGTTGGGGCGATTGTATTGTGATGTGTGTACATGTTTCATAATTTATATTATTCTCTGTAATTCCAGAAGAAAGAAGAACTGCTGCCAGGTCTGATAACATTAGACTTTATTTCTGTGCTGTTGTAACAGAACAGCAGGTTCAGTTCTTTAATTGTGGTGTCCGGTTTTGTTTTTGCACATTTTGATTCCCATTTAGACTCATGAATGGTTCTGAGTCATATCAGTTTTAATGATTACAGTCAAGAAGGAAGTTCGAGAAATCTCAACCTTTGGATAAATACGATACAGCCAGATTTAACATCTGACGATACAATAATCTACAGACCATAATATTCTCGTGTGAAATACAGAACTGGGACAACAAAAGGTTCATTGTGGTTTAGATTAAGTTTTATTAAAAATGAACATGTCGATATTCTTCCAAAATCTTTTTCTAACCTCCAACTGCCTCGAACAAGACCGTCACTAGAATGCTGCTCAGTGTAGCTCGTACCTCCGCCAAGTCCGAACAATCCCACACATCTGATTAGCTTTCCTGACCCAACGCCCACCCCTCCACAAAGTTGTGTGGAAATCAGTCCCGTAGTTTTTGTGTAATTAGAGGAAAAGTTTAAAAATGCACTCTCCAGCAATGTTAAGGAAAGTTCTAAAAAAATGATTGGATCTGCTCCTTTATCCCAGAGTCCTTTCCTGGCCCATGTCCCCATCCTTCCACCAAGTTTCGTCCAAATCCTTTCCGTAGTTTTTGCGTAATTCTCTTAATAAACAAACAAACAAACAACTAATCTCTTTTCAACTCAACTGGTGGCTGCAACGATGTTTTAAGGCTCATTTATTCTCCATTTATGTACGAAAATAGATCCGTCCATTTCAAACGATGCATCCGTCAATGCCCGCGTACTCCCATGCATCTTTTATGTTAGCATCGAAACATCCACAAGAGGGCAGTGAGGAGTCAAGAGTTTCAACAACAACAAATATGGCGACAGTTGGAGGAGGTTGTGACGATAAAAGGTAACGATGTACTCAGTGGTGGTCTGTGAGGCCATCAGGTACATCGAGACATGAGGACAGAGAGATTTCACTTTTTTGCTTCACTTTTTTCTTCTTTGTTGTTTCTGTACACATTTGTCGTGCCTTGCTTGAATTGTAGCTACACTGCCTCCAACCATTTCCGGTAGTATTGCTCCCTTTCATCTATCTCGTCCGTATCCGTAAGCTCTCTGAAAAAGGTGTCCGATTATGTACTGAATGAACGTAGAAGACAACTGTAAGGCTCTGTCGGTCTCCATATCCGTCTTTAATGTAGAGCATAAACAGGCGTTAATACAACTGTGTTTGGTCCTGTTTCACCATGATAATGCTCCGGTGTATAAAAGGCTTTCCTCCTGGGTTGATGTGAACCTTGACCTCCACTCCTACCAACACCTTTGGGATGAATTGGAACATAGACAGCAAGCCAGACCTCATCTCCCAACATCTGAATGAGAGCTGAAGTCAGTTTCCAAAATCTGGCCTGTATATGTTCTATATGTTCACAGATAAATGGGCGTACACTCTGCTTTTTACACATTCATGATGCACAGATTGGCTCTCACATCATCACTAACTAGAAAAAAGGATTTGGACACACTCCAAATGAACCTGCACCACCGACAATTAGTTGTAACTATAAATATGCATGATTGTTTTGCATCACAGTTCATTATTTCCTCACAAATTAGGGTAGATATCAAAAAATGATATTATTGCAATAAATAAAGTGGAAATAAATTCCAGGATCAGCCCTTTATCTAAATTAGCATAAAGCATTTCTGGTGCATGCTCCACCTCTCCAATTAGTCTCATGGAAATCTGGTCTTTTTACATCATTCTAACAAACAAACAAACAAACTGATACGGGTGAAAATATAACTTATAATACAATAAAAAACATAACAATAATATACAGTACTGTGCATGAAAAACCACCGTATTAATGCAGACAGACAGCAATGCTCCAACTAAAAGGTCATGGCTTTTGAAGAGCGTCAACTAAACCATAGGAGGCGATTTATTTCTATAGCAATAACCTTTCAAAGCAGAATTTATGACGTTCACAAATGCAAAACCACAAAGCACCAAACAGGATAGTACAAGGCAATAAGACTCTATGAAACGAAAGAAATGAAGCTCTTGGTCGGCCTTAATAAAGCATCTCCACACTCCAACATGAATAAACAACCAGTACAAGGTTGAAAAAACAAGAACCAGAAGGAAACTTTAGTGCAGCAGTGAAATGAAATCCCTTTGAGCTGCTTCAGTACATCTCTTTTGTGTTTAAAATGTATTCAGCACTCATTACTCTTAGAGGCAGGGGTGGAAATGAAAGATTCTCATTCTGCTGCTGAACGTTGAAATATCATCCTTTTATTCTGGAGAACTTCCTGCAGGGCAGTAAATAAAGCGAGACTTAATCTGAAGGAGAAAAATGTCAATTAACAGAAGGATCTCCACCCAGTGAGGCTCTGCCCTGCATCCTCCCTTTGAACTGCCAGAGAAACGGAGGCTATGGGCGCCTTCATCGCCGTGTAAATAAACAATTAAGATGTGGAATGAGAGATAAGGCATGCTGCTACAACCTTGCCCTCTTTTTCTGCTGTTCCTTTTCTCTTTTTTCTGCATTACTCTGGCTCCGTCTCTCACCTAACGAACATACTGTACATGCACAAAGACATGTCACACTGCAAAGTGTTAGAATCTCTTGGACGATTTTAAAACACTGATGGTGTTTCCTAACAAACGCTTCCAGTGTAAAATATTAACACCACAATAGATGACAAAAACACTACATTAGTGAGTTAACTAGTACTACTGTAGCAGTGATGAGATAACACTTGGTGGAGTTATTGAAATTCTCTTAAAAACTAGAGGGTCAGTCAGAGCTTAAACCCCCGCCAAGACCCAACAGTCCCTTTTAATAGAATTTAAGCCTAAACTAAATTTAAACAAGACATTAAAATGCCCTCTGGGTCTGTTCTTTGGCACATGTCCCACTCTTCCACCATGTTCCATGAAGGTTTCTGTCAAGAAGTTTGATAAAAATGCAACAAAAAAAAAAAAGCCCAACCCTTCCACCAACTCTCATGGAAAAATGCCAACTGACAAAAACAGTCAATTTTTTGTCGCCACTATCTCCATATTTTCTTGCTCATGGGGGATTGGTGGGTCTCTGTAGAATAGAGACTTCAGTCTAGTGCCATGAGGTAACTTTTGTTGTGATTTGGCGCTGTATAAATAAAACTGACTTGACTTGAAAACAGTTTGCTGTCTTTGCGCTAAAAGAAGCTAACGTCTCTCGTCTGCAGCTTCATATTTGCTGTACTGTACAACCATACGGGGCTAATCATACAGAGATGCATCAGAAATGTGGAAAAGGAAAACCATCTTTTACCAATAATTACATATTTATCCCCCCGTCGATCATGCAGCTTCCCTCCAGGAGCACCACACTGTTCAGCTGCTGCTGCTTTTACAAGTTGTTTCTGAAGCATCTGCAGAGACGAGTCTCTGGATCGGACAAGAGTGGCATTGCTCCTCTCATCTAACTCTGGGCAAGAAAAAAATATGGTTATTACCCAAAATACCAAACTCTTTTCTATAAAGATCAACATCTGATAGCTTTTTATGCTTTCCTTAGAGTACTAAGAGTATAAAGCTTTATATAGCTTTATACTAAGTACTTGTAACATGGAATAATTGGTGTAAAGAGAATGCAGAGGAGGGAGAGTGGAAGGGATCGGAGGTGAGATAGGGAGGGTTTAAGTTTAAGTGAGTCCACTTCTCCCTTATTGTTGTTCTTGTTCTATTCCAGGTCTGTGGGCATGAGTAGAGCCATTTACTGCAATCTTTTCTGCAGGAGTTGGCCTGCCTGAGTGGATCATCAGCGGGATGTTGAGAAGCAATGATAAACTGTGAGGAAAGGAAAAGATAGCTCCTCTGCAGATAAAATACAGCTCTGTTCCTTCATGAGAACAGCAGCTCAGGTCAGTCTGGATTTACTGTACAATGGATTCTGATAATGACTCAACACAGTCAGAAATAAATCAAAAGAATCAAGAGAAATGCCTCACACTCTTCTCACAGGCTAGTAAAAATATATTAGATAAACCATGTCTGTGTAATAGATACTTCACTAATACAGGGAGTCAATTAGCTAAGCTTAGCATGAAGACTGGAAGCAGGTGGAAACAGGCGTGGTTCACCCCACAGGTTCCAAAGTACGCCTACCGACACCTCTAGAGTTCACTAAAAAACACTTTATTCTAACAAAACCAAACTAAAATGTTAGCAGCTAGCATTTGTTTCTGTTAATATTCTTCATACTTGTCTCCATTTTACTTCGGTCTTGTGCAGCTTTGAGGATTGAGGGTATTTTTCACTGTTTAAACAGCTTCAAAATGCGAAGAGAGCTAAATCTGCACAATCAAATTTATGCTGAATTTTTACGAAAACACGGCATCTTTAAAAGCTGTTTTTGCATTTTGATTAATTAATCAATTTAGAACTTTTTTTGCAGCCGCTTCTGTTTTGAACCATTTTTATTGTGTCTGTACCCTAAAACACAGAGAAAGCTTCTTAAAACTGCAGAGTTGTGATTCCTACCTTTGGACATTATACTTGGATTCATTCTGAACATCAGAAACGATGAGATGAGACCCTTGCTTAAATTCAGAGACATAGATTTAAAACATCTTCACTCTTTCTTACAAAAATTCACTTATCAGTGCTGTCAGCACATTTTCAGCTCCCTCTGTGTCTAAATATAAGACAATAAAGCCCCGTCTGTAGAGAGAGGACACAGAAAGAAGTTCTCTTTACATGCTGTATTATGCATAGTTGACAGAGTTGGGGGTCTTGCGCTGGTTGTCAGGGGAAGACCTTGTTGCTATGGCAACTAATGAACCGTGTGTGTGGAGGGGTAATCTCCAATAAAGATGCTGAACTGGGCCATTTTACACCGTTTGTGACAGGACGAATAATAACTCAGTAACAAGGAAACGTGTCTTTTATGTCCCAAGTGATGAAAGATGCGTGCATCCATGTATATGATGGGAGACTTGTGACGGAGGAGGAGTGTAAGAAGAGGATACAGGAAGTAGAAAAAAACGAGAGGAAGACGAGTTAGCAGAAAATGACGGTTGACTCAGGACTCTTGTCTGAGAGTGAACTCTGAAAGCTGATAACAGTAAACGGCTGGATGGCTTCACAAACACACAGCCAGCAGTCTGCGGTGGAGGGAGACTCTTCATCCTGCTGTTCACACCACCGGCAGACCTAATTGCAAAGTGGGACATTATATAGGGCACAGTGAAACAAATGTAGGGCTCAAAAGGGAATAGGAGGCAAGTGAGAGCAGTGATGCAGTGAAGTCCTGTACTGTCCAAAGACAAGCACCCACAGGCCTGGTGTGAAGGTACAGGTGCTCCATGACATCATCATCGTCATCGTTGCATCTCCATTCATCTATCTGTTCCTTTTTTTCTGCTTATCCGGGGTGGCAGCAGGCTAAGCAGGGTCCCTCTACCCCGCAACACTTTCCAGCTCCTTCTGGGGGATCCTGAGGCATTTCCAGGCCAGATGGGATGTAATCCCTCAACAAGGGTCTACGTTGGTGTCTCCTACCAGTTGGGCGTGTGTGAAAACGTCCAAAGGGAGGAGCCCAAGATATTCTATGTCCCTTGACCTAGTCTGTGATGCCAGGAGTTAGCTTGCCCAGGTCCTGGTCCTGGTCCTGTCCTTTGCTTTTCCACCTGGAACACAATGAACTTGACCCTCGACTCAACAGGATGGCGGCTCCATGTAGTTTGTTCCCAGCCCAAAGGCTCGGCCATCTGATGCATGACGACGAGCTCCCCTCCTAAGTCTTGCTCCAAAGTGAGCCCCTTTTTCCTTATCCGGGCAAGGTGCAACAGTAGCCAGTTCATTAATCATCCAATTAGACTGGCTTCTCCCCTGAGACCAGTTTGCCTTGGGGGACCCTTGGGACAACGACAAGTCCCTGGATCACAGAGACACATAAAAACCTGCAACCTGATTCTCTGCAACTCATCTAAGACTGATTCAACACATGCAACAGGTCACACTCGTTCACCAGGTGAGCGTGTTGTTTCTGTGGCACCATCAGCATTTTTCTGCCAGCATTTCCTCTCTTGCCTTATATTGGTTGTTAAGGTCATAAAGTTTATATTCTTCACAGCTGTCAACAACCTACTCCTCTTGACTGAAGATGGCAGCACATGATTGGACTATTTTGTGCAGAAGAAGTGTCAAAAGATGCAGCAAATGCCCCTTTCTTATGGGGGTGTTCACAGAGCAGTGGAAAGAAAGTCAACATACTCCTTGTCTCTGACTGGGGTTTTAGCTTTTGTGGAGGCAGATCACACAAAGACAGACTGGCTACGTCTGACTTCCTTCATAGTCGACCTCTCATCTGTACAAACAGAGCCAGGAGCTGGAAAGACCAAACCAGAGCTAAAAGGAGAGTGACTATTTTGTCAAGACAGAAACATGATTTCAAGTAAATGCTGCTGAAACAGTTTCCATTCATAAGATGATAATATATCAGTGTTTACAGTTTGTTGTGCTTCCTTCAGGAAGCCAATAAGAATCTGATGATGTCCCTGACGTTAAGTACTTTGAATTTTCCTCCATCCACACATTTTCTTCCTCTTATCCAGGGTCGGGTCACGGCAGCAGCAGCAGGCTAAGCTAACCTAAGCTAAGCTCTACCCAGCAATACTCAGCTCACCTTGGGGCCAGTTCTACGTGAGATATATAATCCCTCCAGTGAGTTCTGGGTCTACACGCTCCATTTTCCTGTCTCTAGTGTACAAGACCCCGAGATACTTAAACTCTTTCACTTGGGGCAGCAACTCACCACCTGTGACCTCAGACTCTAAAGACGCATTTATGCTTCCTCTACATGCGTAAATGGATTTGCCCGTCCACAAGCGGTCTATTCGTCAAACCATACATACTTCAATACGTCCTCTACGTTGACACAGATACAACCGCATTGGGGCAGTGAACTTTCAAGAGTTTCGACAACAACAAATATGGCGATGGTAGGTTGTGATGATGTACCTAGTAAATACAAAGCGGCAAAAGTGGAGGTAACGATGTCCTCTGCGGTGGTCTGTGAGGTCATCAGGTACCTCGAGACATGAGGACAGAGTTTTTTCACTTTATCCTTTCACTTTTTCTTCTTTGTTGTTTCCGTACATATTTGTTGTGCCTTGCTTGAATTGTAGCCACACTGCCTTCAACTGTTTCCAGTGGTATTGCTCAGTTATGTCCGTCTCGTCTGTATCTGTAAGCTCTCTGAAAACGTGTCCAATTACGTACAGAATGAAGGCAGAAGACGTACGGAAGGCTCCGTCTGTCTCCATCTTTAACGTAGAACATTAATGAGCCTTTAGGCGCTGACTCTCATGCCAGAATTATACTATAAACAATGAAAAATTAGGGGCTGAAAACATAAATGACATTTGGTGAAGACATCCCTAAGCTGGTAGAGATAAAAGTAGAATATCAAGCATAATCGTTGTGGGTATTTCAGATGAGCTTCAGTAGTTTTAACATTTCCAAAATAAGATTTAAATGAATAAGTCCTGAGCTGCGGCGTTTGTGGCTTTAGTTTCTCCAGAGTGATACAGTAATAAATCATATTGATCTGTGATTTGTGTCAACGGCTGTCAGGAGAATGAGGATCGAACAGTCCCCTGGGTTTGTGGAGAAGAGATCACTGCTGATGCCATCGATCAGCAGGAGAATCTAAGCAGTACGACTGATGATCGACTCCCAGCTGATTTATCTGAAGAGTCCTGATCTCCTCCCTGGAGAGTTCGAACAATTTACTCTAACAGACTGGACTGATTTGGCTGAAAAGGTAACTCTTCCTCTACAGATATAATTGCTGACGTATTTCTTTTGATATGCTTTCATGTTGATCCATTAAGACGACAACTGGGCCATTTATTTGTTGAGCACACATCACACCTGCCCTCGTTCACTGCTCCTACCTCTCTCACTCACTACATCTCTGAAAACACATTCATCATTTCAGACTCCCACATGTCCTCACCTCTACCTCCTCCATTTTCTCCCACTCCTCCGGATCTCTTCCTCCATCGTTGGAGGCAACTGGGTCAACTGGAAGACTGCTTTCACTTGGCGAGAGAGAGAGAGAGAGAGAGAGAGAGAGACGAAGGCTGCAGGAAACCAGATTTATATTAGATGCAAGTCTTGAGCGGTTTCCTCCAGAAATAGTGAGAGTCAAACCAACATCATGATGTGAATGTGGAAACAGCTGATTCAAGCCCGGTCAGCAACTTTTAAACAGTCTTATCGTGGACTCTGCCACATTTTCATGAAAAGACAAGACTAAAATGATAAAAGTGAAGAGGAAATAAGATAATTCAAAGGTTCAGATGTGTGATTCCCCTTGGATCGATAACCACAGGGCTTTTATAGAGAGACAAATATAATAGAGGCTACAGAATGAAGAAAACCTGCTTCTCTTTGGAACATGTAATCCTGCCTTTCACAGGACATTACACAAAATAAGATTATAAAAGCAAAAATGGGGATTTTCTTCATGAATATTTATGAAGTTACAGCAGGAAACACTGTAAAGGCAAGTGAGATATTACAAAAAAAGGAAACCCATGAACAATAATTCTATTTCCAGGGATGATAAAGTCTTAGCTCACCTCCTCCATTCATGAATGTATAAGAAAATACTACAATACCTTCCTGTAACAGAAAAGGTTCATTTTGGTGTCTGTTTCTGGTTATATTGAGTAGATGCTCCCATCTACTGGCTTCATGTGAACATTACACACATAAACAGATACAGCATCCTGTAGAATCCATTATATGATATGACTATTTCACATAATGAGAACTTTATTTTAATAATCTAAGTACATTTTGCTTCTCAGTATTTTGTTCTTTTAAATAACTGAATACACATCTTTACTCGTAGACTCGAAGATTGAAACTAGTCACATATTATGAACATAATAAAGACTCACTAATGGCAAACTGGATCGATATTACAGATTTTGCTTTTCCAGATGTGTCCTGTTAAACCTCAGTTCTGAGGAGGTGACAGCGCTGAGAAATAATAAACACATCTTAATTAAACTGGCTGATAAGGACAGTTGTAGTTGTTGTTATGGATAGAGAACAATATCTGATGAAAGGCGAACAAAATGACCAAAAATATTACAAAAACCAACAGAATCCCATCTTCACAGCAACAATTCCATTGGTTGAAAAAATTGTTCAATCACTACGTGACAAAAAAATTAATACCAAACAAAAGACATTTATTTGGCAGCTCCAAACCCAGAACATCATTATTTTATATGTTACCCAAAATTCACAAGGAACCACAAACAATGGAAATAAAAAAATAAAATAAAATAAAATTCCTCCTGGAAGACAAGTTTTCTCTGACCGTAACAGTGAGACTTCTACCTCAATCCTCTCTCGATTAAACACCATATCTACATTAAAGATAGACATGATGTTGTGGAAAAGAGCGACACATTCCTCAACATGGACAGCGACAGCTTTTACACAAATGTTGACATCCAAGAAGGAACTCGAGCTGTAAAAACATCCACAGAAAAAAAAGACCTGACAAAGAACTTTTATACTCATTACAGATCAATCTGACCAGGAATGACTTCAAGTTCAATGAAGAATTCTTTTTACAAATTAAAGGTACAGCCATGGGCCTATGCCAACATATTCATGGTGCAGTGGGAGGCCTCAGCCCTGACTTCATGCACAAACAAACCTCCACACTATTACAGATAGCTGGATGATATTCAGGGGGTTTTGACTATTCGAGAGGATTTTCGACCATTTTCAGACACTGAACAACCATAATGCTTCTATCAGGCTCAAGTCAACTACCACTATAACCTCTGTGGATTTTCTGGACACAACAACTTGCAAAGGACCAGATTTCTTCATAGTAACAAACTGGATATTGAAGTATTTTTCAAAGAGACAGACACTCATGCTCTGCTCTACATTCAAAACATATGTTTGTGGGCGTATTCAGTGAGTTTCAGTGAGGACCCAAATGCAGACAAAATAATAATAAAGAAATAAAGAACTAATAAACTCAAAACTTACAAGCAAACTGTGTCCATGAGAAAAATACAACAAGTAATTAAAAAAAGCAGGTAAAGTGAGACAGAAAAATCCAATATGGACGCGAAACACTAATCTAAAGAAGTAATCAAACTACGTCCAAAAACCAGGAAATGTACACAGAAGACAGAGGAGCACGAAGGGAAGACGCAAAAAGGAAACAACGATGAACTGGGGCACAGGGGAAAAATCATGAACAATCTAAAAGAGATTAGACCCAAAGGCAGGAAGTGTAAAGTAAAAAAAAACACATGGACATAGAAGATAGACTTTCAAAATAAAACAGGAAATAAACTCAGAGCCCATAACCATGAGGTTTAAAGCAGGTCTCTTTAAAGCTGTTGTCACCAGAGGTTACACCCGTTCCTTTCCGAGACAATCCTTCAAGACTTTCTAACAAACCAAACCCACCCTGGTATCTGCTATGGTACCATTTGTAACCACTTCTTCTCCTTCAAATGTAATTTTCAGAAGTTCATCTCAAGAACTGACATCCTCTAAGATCACAGGATCATTTCAGCACTCATAATTTATGAGATCATTTGCTCAAAACAAAGGTAAAGACAGTAGCAACTCAAAAGCCCAATGGCCATGGGGATTTTTCTAAGCACCAGAACTGGTTGCCCAATATACAAAATAATAATGATTAAAACAAAGGCTTGTGGGGAGCGAATGCTCCATTTACAAGCCTGTGTCCTCAAATCCAACCCAAGATGGAGAATGGCTCAGAGGACAAGAGGTGAGAGAATATGGATGACCAAAGTGGACACTGGGCATTTACCGTTATATAAAAAAAAAACAGTCATATCCCCATATGTTGGTCGGCTTCCACAGAATGAGATCAGAGATCAGGTAACAGGTTTTTTTGAAACTACCAGCTGACAAATGATGAGGACACGTGTTTGAAGGTTTGAGTGTTTTATTAACCATCGACTCTAAAGCTGTCCTGTCTGACATGCTCAGTTAGCAGCGATGGTCTCATCCATCCAGGCCCGGAGCTCTGTGACACGGGCGTAAACGCCGGGTATTGAAGGACTGCAAGTTCCGCTGCCCCAGGACACGATGCCAACCAAAGTCCAGGCTCCAGCCTTCTGACAAACCAGAGGACCACCAGAGTCGCCCTGAAAAACAAAGAGTGCAACAAGTGAAGAAGAGGAGCTCAGGATCAACACTGAAACCAATTGGACACCTGCTCTACCCACCATGCAGGAGGAGGCTCCAGAAGCTCCAGCACAGATCATCAGGTCAGAGATCCTGTTGCCCCAGTACTTTTTGCACTGCTCAATGGTCAGCAGGGGCAGGGCAGCCTGCTGCAACAAGGCAGGGGTGTCAGGAGCTGCAACACACAAACATACCACACTTCACCGAAAACACACAGTATGACCTGTCCATCGCCACGCCCTACTCTCTGATTGGCCAGCCGATGCAGGGGCTCTCACCATTGTGACGGGTCAGGCCCCAACCACTGGTCACACACTTCATGCCTCCAGGGAAGATATCGCCGGTCTCGGCCACACACACTGGGGAAACACGCATGCCCATCTGGGCGGGGCTGGCCAGCTTAATGAGCAGGATGTCGTTGTTGATGGTGAAGCCGTTGTAGCGGGGGTGCTTGAACACCTGACAGGAAAAGACATAGTGAGGACGAGAGGACGACACTGGGACCGGATGAGAAGCTGACGGTGGTTGTCACACACCTTGCCAACCTTCATGACCTGGATGTCCTCAGCAGTGGAGGACCGGTCGTGCTCTCCGAGTATCACACGGTGGGACGTCCTGTGGGGAACAGGACAGAGCCATGAGGTGCAGCCATGAGGTGGCCATTTTGACTAAAACAAACCTCCTGGAAATCCATTTGAAGGTGATTTACAGGAGACAGGGCTTCATGGAATTATGGAGGATGTTTGAAGGTGACAGAGTGAAGGTGACAGTCTGAAGGTGACAGTCTGAAGGTGACAGTGTGAAGGTGACAGAGTGAAGGTGACAGAGTGAAGGTGACAGTGTGAAGGTAACAGTGTGAAGGTGACAGTGTGAAGGTGACAGAGTGAAGGTGACAGTGTGAAGGTGACAGTGTGAAGGTGACAGTGTGAAGGTAACAGTGTGAAGGTGACAGTGTGAAGGTGACAGAGTGAAGGTGACAGTGTGAAGGTGACAGTGTGAAGGTGACAGAGTGAAGGTGACAGAGTGAAGGTGACAGTGTGAAGGTGATAGAGTGAAGGTGACAGTGTGAAGGTGACAGAGTGAAGGTGACAGTGTGAAGGTGACAGTGTGAAGGTGACAGAGTGAAGGTGACAGTGTGAAGGTGACACAGTGAAGGTGACAGAGTGAAGGTGATAGAGTGAAGGTGACAGTGTGAAGGTGACAGAGTGAAGGTGACAGAGTGAAGGTGACAGTGTGAAGGTGACAGAGTGAAGGTGACAGTGTGAAGGTGACAGTGTGAAGGTGACACAGTGAAGGTGACAGTGTGAAGGTGACAGTGTGAAGGTGACAGAGTGAAGGTGACAGTGTGAAGGTGACACAGTGAAGGTGACAGAGTGAAGGTGACAGTGTGAAGGTGACAGAGTGAAGGTGATGGGATGAAGGTTTTTACCTGACATTGCAGTGAGCAGCTGTCACCACCCAGTTCTCATTGATGAGAGAGCCGCCACAGAAGTGGAAACCAGTGTAATCCTGAAACGACATGTTGATTAACACAATGTGTGTGTGTGTGTGTGTGTGTGTGTGTGTGTGTGTGTGTGTGTGTGTGTGTGTGTGTTTACCTGCAGGGACACCTGCCAAGGCCAGGAGTGAGGCACCGCCTCCTCACCGTTCACGATACGAGCGTAACCGGTGATAACGGGAGGGATGGCTGGTGTGCCACAACCTGGTGACATCATGATGACATCATTAACACCAACATAAGGCAGTCACTTTTCTTCATATTATTGTGTCTATTGTTGCAGGTCAGTTTTAATGGAGGACATACTTAGATACTTGTTGTAAATATTTAGAGGGAACTTTTATTTAATGACAAATGACTTTTAACTACACAGTATCTTCTGTTTTTGCTCAATGACTAGTTTACTTTCAGTCCAGAAGAGGGCGACATGCTGCTGAAACAGCAACTCATTCAATTGACACGGACTGAATTATGTTAAAACAATCAATCGATCAAAAAGGTGTAGAACCAATGTAAGGTTACAGCACCCTCTGCTGGTCATACATTAATTATACATTAATCTACACCTGGCACTCTATTCTACCCAGCATGCTTCACTTCCTCAGCTGTCACTCATGTCACAGAAATCATCTCACCATAGGCGACACTGGCGAAGGCGAGGCAGGAGAGGATCCACAGGAAGGCCATGGCTCGATCATGTGGGGTCTGTCTGAGCGAGGAGCTTTTATACAGCGAGGATGCGATGTGATTGGACGACAAAGAAGGGAATGTCTTATCAGAGATGGTGGGAGTTTGGACAGGTGAAACTGATGGGGAGTTTTCCACCTGACTAAGAGGGAGAATGAAGATTAGAGAGGAGTGAATGACTTCAGCGTGTCTGCTGATCATAGAATAAGGAAATAAGGATAATTCTCAATATTGATCCATCTGCTTATTATTTTCTTAATTAACTGATTGGTCTTTATAATAAAATCTAAAATATCGATCTGAGTCTCTTCTTCAGTTGACAGTACAATAAGAGACTCTGGTTACTGTGATATAAAACTTTAAACACCTTAAATGATTAACCAGTTGATTGCTAGTTGAGTCAGATATGACAAAGATAAAAAGATAAATCCTTGTTATTTGATATATTTATAGAGAATGACTCTAAACCCCATTTACTCAGCTGGTAGTTCTGTTTCTTGCCCTATTTGTTGATACGGCTGAATAAAGTTCACCACCTGCAAATACATGTTTTGGTCCAGCAGATCTGGATCTGCACCACATATACATAGCCTACTCCTACATATCAATACCATAACTATAGGTGACTTTTCTCGAATGCTAAGCAAAGTTATCAAAGGTCCCTGGATCCACCTCAGAGACTGGATCCCCACCAAAATCTAGCTGATTTATCCCTGACCTGTGTGTGTATCTGTGTGTGTATCTGTGTGTGTATCAGTGTGTGTATCTGTGTGTGTATCAGTGTGTGTATCTGTGTGTGTATCAGTGTGTGTATCTGTGTGTGTATCTGTGTGTGTATCAGTGTGTGTATCTGTGTGTGTATCAGTGTGTGTATCTGTGTGTGTATCAGTGTGTGTATCAGTGTGTGTATCTATGTATGTATATCTATGTATGTGTATCTGTGTGTGTATCAGTGTGTGTATCTGTGTGTGTATCAGTGTGTGTATCAGTGTGTGTATCTATGTATGTATATCTATGTATGTGTATCTGTGTGTGTATCAGTGTGTGTATCTATGTATGTATATCTATGTATGTGTATCTGTGTGTGTATCTGTATCTGTGTGTGTATCTGTGTATGTGTATCTGTGTATATGTATCTGTGTGTGTATCAGTGTGTGTGTATCTGTGCATGTGTATCTGTGTATATCTGTGTGTGTATCAGTGTGTGTATCTGTGTATGTGTATCTGTGTGTGTGTATCTGTGTATGTGTATCTGTGTGTGTGTATCTGTGTGTGTATCAGTGTGTGTATCTATGTGTGTGTATCTGTGTGTGTATCTATGTATGTATATCTATGTATGTGTATCTGTGTGTGTATCTGTATCTGTGTGTGTATCTGTGTATGTGTATCTGTGTATGTGTATCTGTGTGTGTATCAGTGTGTGTATCTATGTATGTATATCTATGTATGTGTATCTGTGTGTGTATCAGTGTGTGTATCAGTGTGTGTATCAGTGTGTGTATCAGTGTGTGTATCTATGTATGTATATCTATGTATGTGTATCTGGGTGTGTATCAGTGTGTGTATCTATGTGTGTGTATCTGTGTGTGTATCTATGTATGTATATCTATGTATGTGTATCTGTGTGTGTATCTGTATCTGTGTGTGTATCTGTGTATGTGTATCTGTGTATGTGTATCTGTGTGTGTATCAGTGTGTGTATCTATGTATGTATATCTGTGTATGTGTATCTGTGTGTGTATCTGTGTGTGTATCTGTGTGTGTATCTGTGTGTGTATCAGTGTGTGTATCTGTGTATGTGTATCAGTGTGTGTATCTGTGTGTGTATCTGTGTGTGTGTATCAGTGTGTGTGTCTCTGTGTGTGTATCTGTGTGTGTATCTGTGTGTGTGTATCAGTGTGTGTGTCTCTGTGTGTGTATCTGTGTATGTGTATCAGTGTGTATATCAGTGTGTATATCAGTGTGTGTATCTGTGTATGTGTATCTGTGTATATGTATCTGTGTGTGTATCAGTGTGTGTGTATCTGTGCATGTGTATCTGTGTATATCTGTGTGTGTATCAGTGTGTGTATCTGTGTATGTGTATCTGTGTGTGTGTATCTGTGTATGTGTATCTGTGTGTGTGTATCTGTGTATGTGTATCAGTTTGTGTATCAGTGTGTGTGTATCTGTGTATGTGTATCTGTGTATGTGTATCTGTGTATGTGTATCTGTGTATGTGTATCAGTGTGTGTATCAGTGTGTGTATCTGTGTATGTGTATCTGTGTATATGTATCTGTGTGTGTATCTGTGTGTGTATCTGTGTATGTGTATCAGTGTATGTGTATCAGTGTATGTGTATCAGTGTGTGTATCAGTGTATGTGTATCAGTGTGTATATCAGTGTGTGTATCAGTGTGTGTATCTGTGTATGTGTATCTGTGTATATGTATCTGTGTGTGTATCAGTGTGTGTGTATCTGTGCATGTGTATCTGTGTATATCTGTGTGTGTATCAGTGTGTGTATCTGTGTATGTGTATCTGTGTGTGTGTATCTGTGTATGTGTATCTGTGTGTGTGTATCTGTGTATGTGTATCAGTTTGTGTATCAGTGTGTGTGTATCTGTGTATGTGTATCTGTGTATGTGTATCTGTGTATGTGTATCTGTGTATGTGTATCAGTGTGTGTATCTGTGTATGTGTATCTGTGTATATGTATCTGTGTGTGTATCTGTGTGTGTATCTGTGTATGTGTATCTGTGTATGTGTATCAGTGTATGTGTATCAGTGTATGTGTATCAGTGTGTGTATCAGTGTATGTGTATCAGTGTATGTGTATCAGTGTGTGTATCAGTGTGTGTATCTGTGTATGTGTATCTGTGTATATGTATCTGTGTGTCTATCTGTGTATATGTATCTGTGTGTGTATCTGTGTGTGTATCTGTGTATGTGTATCTGTGTATGTGTATCTGTGTATGTGTATCTGTGTATGTATCAGTGTGTGTATCAGTGTGTGTATCAGTGTGTGTATCTGTGTATGTGTATTTGTGTATGTGTATCTGTGTATGTGTATCTGTGTATGTATCAGTGTGTGTATCAGTGTGTGTATCAGTGTTTGTATCAGTGTGTGTATCTGTGTATGTGTATCTGTGTATATGTATCTGTGTGTGTATCTGTGTATGTGTCTCTGTGTATGTGTATCAGTGTGTGTATCAGTGTGTGTATCTGTGTATGTGTATCTGTGTATATGTATCTGTGTGTGTATCAGTGTGTGTGTAACTGTGTGTGTGTAACTGTGTATGTGTATCTGTGTGTGTGTATCTGTGTGTGTATCAGTGTGTGTATCAGTGTGTGTGTATCTGTGTGTGTGAATCAGTGTGTGTGAATCAGTGTGTGTGTCTCTGTGTGTGTGTATCTGTGTGTGTATCAGTGTGTGTGTATCTGTGTGTGTATCAGTGTGTGTATCACTGTGTGTGTATCTGTGTGTGTATCAGTGTGTGTGTATCTGTGTGTGTATCAGTGTGTGTATCACTGTGTGTGTATCTGTGTGTGTGTATCTCTGTGTGTATCTGTGTGTGTGAATCAGTGTGTGTGTGTGTGTGTCTGTGTGTGTGTATCTCTGTGTGTATCTCTGTGTGTGTGTATCTCTGTGTGTATCTGTGTGTGTATCTGTGTGTGTGTGTGTATGTGTATGTGTGTGTCTGTGTGTGTACCCGTGTGTGTGTGTGTATGTGTATCAGTGTGTGTGTGTGTGTACCTGTGTGTGTGTGTCTGTGTGTGTATCTGTGTGTGTGTATCTGTGTATGTGTATCTGTGTATGTGTATCTGTGTATATGTATCTGTGTGTGTATCTGTGTGTGTGTATCTGTGTATGTGTATCTGTGTATATGTATCTGTGTGTGTATCTGTGTATGTGTATCTGTGTATGTGTATCTGTGTATGTATCAGTGTGTGTATCAGTGTGTGTATCAGTGTGTGTATCAGTGTGTGTATCAGTGTGTGTGTATCAGTGTATGTGTATCTGTGTGTGTATCTGTGTGTGTATCAGTGTGTGTATCTGTGTATGTGTATCTGTGTATGTGTATCTGTGTATGTGTATCTGTGTGTGTATCAGTGTGTGTATCAGTGTGTGTATCAGTGTGTGTATCAGTGTGTGTGTATCAGTGTGTGTATCAGTGTGTGTGTATCAGTGTGTGTATCAGTGTGTGTATCTGTGTGTGTATCTGTGTGTGTATCAGTGTGTGTGTATCTAGTATGTGTATCTGTGTGTGTGTATCAGTATTTGTATCAGTGTGTGTGTATCTGTGTATGTGTATCTGTGTGTGTGTATTAGTGTTTGTATCAGTGTGTGTATCAGTGTGTGTGTATCTGTGTGTGTGTATCTGTGTGTGTGTATCTGTGTATGTGTATCTGTGTGTGTGTGTATCTGTGTGTGTGTAACTGTGTATGTGTATCTGTGTGTGTATCAGTGTGTGTATCAGTGTGTGTATCAGTGTGTGTGTATCTGTGTGTGTGTATCTGTGTGTGTGTATCTGTGTATGTGTATCTGTGTGTGTGTGTATCTGTGTGTGTGTAACTGTGTATGTGTATCTGTGTGTGTGTATCTGTGTGTGTATCAGTGTGTGTATCAGTGTGTGTGTATCTGTGTGTGTGTATCTGTGTGTGTGAATCAGTGTGTGTGTCTCTGTGTGTGTATCTGTGTATGTGTATCAGTGTGTGTATCAGTGTGTGTATCTGTGTGTGTATCAGTGTGTGTATCAGTGTGTGTGTATCTGTGTGTGTGTATCTGTGTGTGTGAATCAGTGTGTGTGTATCAGTGTGTGTGTCTCTGTGTGTGTATCTGTGTATGTGTATCAGTGTGTGTATCTGTGTATGTGTATCAGTGTGTGTATCTGTGTATGTGTATCAGTGTGTGTATCAGTGTGTGTATCTGTGTGTGTGTCTCTGTGTGTGTGTGTTTGTGTGTGTGTCTCTGTGTGTGTGTGTGTATCTGTGTGTGTGTGTCTGTGTGTGTGTACCCGTGTGTGTGTGTATGTGTGTGTGTGTATGTGTATCTTTGTGTGTGTGTGTGTGTGTGTGTATGTGTGTCTCTGTGTGTGTGTGTGTGTGTATCTGTGTGTGTGTCTGTGTGTGTGTACCCGTGTGTGTGTATTTGTGTGTGTATCTGTGTGTGTATGTGTATCTGTGCGTGTGTGTGTGTATGTGTATCTGTGTGTGTGTATGTGTATCAGTGTGTGTGTGTGTGTGTGCATGTGTGTATGTGTATGTGGGTGTGTGTGTGTGTGTGTGTCTGTGTGTGTGTGTGTGTGTGTGTGTGTGTCTCTGTGTGTGTGTGTGTGTGTAATAATAATGTATTATTATTATGTATGTATATATATATATATATATATATATATATATATATATATATATATATATGTATATATGTATGTGTATATATATATATATATATATATATATATATGTATGTGTATATATATATATATATATATATATATATATATATATATGTATGTGTATATATATATATATATATATATATATATATATATATATATATATAGAAGAAGGATCGATGGGAGCTACTGAAATCTAAATCTGGACACACGGCTGCCTTGCGCACACGAATAAACGAAGGGAAGTTGCAAGAAAACGGCTGCCAGGTAAGAAATCCAAAACAAATCTACCCACAGAATTCCCTTTCATTAGCATGTTTTTATTTGAATTATACATTGAAACTTGACCAAATAATAAAATGATATTTATTAATTGATATGCCGCATGTTGGGTGGAATGCATTTTGTACGCCTAGGCTGTTAGTTGAGTGGGAGCATACCTTTAAGTTGCCCATCTAATTATAAATGAATTAATATTTATTAATAAATGTACAACATAAAAGAAATAGAATCCAAGTCATGTTTAAGAATAGTTCAGACACAAACACATCACTTGTTGAACGTTGTGTGACGTCAGGTCATCCATAGACATGATGATTAACTGTTGGTGTGAACTAAAGTTTTTACAGGTAAACATCTGGTTCTACCACAAAACAGCTGCTTTTAGAGTTTGGTTAAAAAGTATGTCCTCTGTAAAGACCCCCGGAGGCAGAGGAGATTTAAGGGTAACATTTCACATCAGCTGACAGACCTTCTAATACTGTAAACATACAGTAACGTTGGAGGAGGAGCTGAAACCTTTTAATACTTTAAATAAGATAAAGTAATAGAGAAGGCAGAGCTAAAACCCTCTAATACTATAAAAAACATAAAGTAACAGAGGAAGAGGAGCTTAAACCTTCAAATGCAAACAACATAAAGTAACGTAGGGGGCGGAGCTAAAACCCTCTAATGTAAACAAGAAAGTAATGTAGGAGGTGGAGCTTACACCCTCTAATACTATAAACAACATAAAGTAACATAGGGGGCGGAGCTAAAACCCTCTAATGTAAACAAGAAAGTAATGTAGGAGGTGGAGCTTAAACCCTCTAATACTATAAACAACATAAAGTAACATAGGAGGCGGAGCTTAAACCTTCTAATGTAAACAAAGTAATGTAGGAGGCGGAGCTAAAGCCTTCTATGACTCTAAACAACATAAAGTAAAAATTCAGAACACATTTATATCGAACCAAATATTCTGCTTCTGTCTATATTTGTTGGTTTTTAGCCTTTAAAAACAACATTTTTACTGCAGTCAGAAACTGTTTGACACACAGAGGAAAAGTCTCACCTCCTGACCAATACAAAATGCTGACATTCAATTAAAAATGTAACAACATAAAAAATCCTCAAATAATTGAACCATATCTGCATCAAACAATATAATTACATTAAATCACATTTACATATTTATGTATTAGGCTCTAACAAATAAATATAGACTATATCCACCATCAGAGGCAGGCCTATACATTATGAAATATATATGTGCTGATGTGTGTTTTACATTCATCTGTTTTTTTACTTCTGACTTCACTCGCACAAGTAACGTGACGATATCAACAACTTTTGTATCCGCCATTTACTTCTGTAAATAGCTGCCTTGCGTTTGTTGTGGAAGTCACAGATACGGTGGAAAACCAAACGTCATCGTGTCTGGGTTCACAACAGTATCCGGAGGCACACAGACAGCTCTGGGTGTCCATATACAGCTACGATTAGCTCGTCTTCTACTTCTGCATTAACATCCTACTGATATCCAGATGTGTGGAGAATCTCAACACTGATAGGCTTTCTCGTCACAGCGTCATGCGAATTTCTCGCCTGAGTTGAAATTTTTCAACTTCAGCGAATGTCACTTCATTCGCATCAATATTATCGCACCATTTTCTTCATTCACATCGCCCAGCGCAAATTTGCGTCTACTTGCGCCTAATTGCCCCTTTCCACCGACATTTTTTGTAATCACACCACGTGAAAAATTTGCGTCGCATTTGGTGTGAACGCAGCATAAGCATGTAGCAGCATAGCTAAGGGCTAGCCTAAGCCAGCCTTAATTATAAACTTTTTCAAAAAGGAAAGTTTTAAGCCTACATTTAAATGTAGAGAGGGTGTCTGCTTCCTGGATCAAGACTGGAAGATGGTTCCACAGGAAAGGGGCCTGATAACTGAAGGCTTTGGCTCCCGTTCTACTCTTGGAGACTCTGGGACCACAAGTATCCCTGCATCCCTGTTCTGGTATAAGTGCACTGTAAAATGTAAGATTGAATTTAATCAGATATACTGAGTTGACTTAACTCAGTTTTCATCAACTTGTTAAAAACACTTATTTTAATTTAGTTACTTTGGCATAAAGAAAACTGTCAAACTCAGTTTACTTGAGTTTGGTTCATTTAAACAAACCAAGTACTGGGAACTTTAGCTTTTTTCAGTACTTAGTTCCACCATTATGGAAAACTTGTTACACCATAGTGGTAATGGGTGGATGGTTGATCACCTGGCTGATGGAACTGAGTTCAATGTGTTTCGAATGAGACTTTGGACAGCCCTGCGGACTGAATACCCTAATAAAATAGACCCCAAAGCATTGAAGGGTGAGATCCTCTCTGAAACTGAGAATCCAGCTACAAATATCACCCGGCAGCTGAAAAGATGGAAGCAAGAGACTGAGGAAGGTGTGGAAAATACACCTTTGTTGACAACTTTGTTCAGGAACTCGGTCGTTGAGGCTCTGCCAACTCCAGTATGAAGCAAACTGGAGGAAGTTGTGGGACTGACTTCAATGCCTCACAGAGAGTTCCGTGATTATGTGGTGTATGTTATAGAAAAATACAGAAAAGATGAGCTAAAACAGAAAGAGCAAGAGAAACATTCAAAGGAAAATTGCTCAGCTACAGCTCACTGACTTACAAAGCAAAATCAGCCGAACCCCAATTGGGTAAGAGGGGGGTCGGGGGACCCAGCTCACACAACGTAGAAGTGGAGGCCCGGTGAATCCGTGGGTGGGACCAAATTATGGTTATTAGGGGTGCCCAGAGAATCCTACAGGGGAGGGTCAGCTTCCAATTCTCACCCTTCTCACCCTCACTGCTGACTATTCTAATCTCAGAGTCACAGTGTAGACCACTGTGCGAGGGGGGAGGTGATGAAAAAGATAAAACAACAAGGTTTTTGGTCTCCATATATGCAAGCGATGGTGGAAGAGGTGTTGAATCAGTGTGAAATTTGTGCTCAAAACAATGTACGGAAAAATGTGAGAACACCAGTAGGACACATACCAGTCCCTGAAGGACCTTTAAAACATCTAGTCATTGACTATGTAGACATGATAAAATCAGTGCATGGAAAACATTACATGCTAGTGGTAATAGATCGTTTCAGCCGTTGGGTTGAAGCAACTCCATCCAAAAATTTAGGAGCTGAGACTGTTGTCAAATTCCTGAGAAAAGAGGTCATTCCACGGTTTGGCATACCATCAGAAATAAGTTCAGATAATGGGTCAGCATTTGTACAGAAAACAGCTAAAGGAATTCTACAACAGCTAAGAATTAAACAGAGGTTGGGGGCAGTATATCATCCCCAAAGTCAAGGTTTGGTTGAAAGAATCAATGGGACTTTAAAAGCCAAACTAAACAAAATCTGTGCTACTACTAACTTAAACTGGGTGGATGCTCTGCCACTCGCACTAATGAGCTATTGCATGCAAACGCATAGAAGCACACATTTAACACCGCATGAAATGCTAACAGGAAGGCCTATGCCAGCACCTCAGCTAAGGGGTCCCTATAAGGGACCTCCACTTGAGCAGTTGCAGATAAAATTGAAAGATTATATGGAACAATTAACTGCCATCCATAGGTCTATTTTTCTGCAGGAAAAAAGGGAAAATCCAGATCCAGACCAGAAGGTCGGAAGGCCAGTGGTGCTAGGAGACCAAGTGTACATAAAGGTCTTCAGGAGGAAGTGGCATGAGCCAAGGCGGGAAGGTCCCTACAACGTAGTAAGAGCTACGCCAACAGCAGTCCAGGTGGAAGGAAGTACCACATGGTACCACCTGAGCCATTGCACGAAAGTACAAGGGAAAAATAGGGCAGTAAAACAGAGGAAAATGACAAACAAAATAATTCAGACACTGCAACTGATGAGCATTCTGATGTGGATGCTATCAGACAATCAGGGGCAGGAGAAACTGGCATTGGAGAAGCCCGTGTGGAAACCAAGGGATCAGACAGTCCAGCTGGTCCAGACAGTGACTCGACCATCTTGGGGGAAAGCCAGGAGCCATGAATCAGATGAGTACGATGCAACTACACACATTCCACCCATGATAGATTGGGACTTGTGCCAGCATTGTCAGTTAAGTTTAAACATGCCTCCACTGCTCTTAGTAAGGTTACATACTAAAATACGGAAGAGAAGAGATGTACATACTATGTGGAAATGGGTAGCTACACTAGCCATCCCGTCAGAATTAGGAAAGGGTGAGAAATGGTATGAGATAGAAGTAAAAATTGATAACACAAAATTATATGGGGTTAAAGCAGGTAGACAGGGTAGAAAATGGGGATTGGATCAATTATATCTATTATGACCAACAGAGATTCATTAATTACACAAATGAGGCCCTTAGGGCATTAGGTGAACAGCTACATGAAACAAGTAGGATGGCACGGCAAAAAAGACAAGCATTAGATTGGATATTGGCTGGAAAAGGAGGAGTGTGTCAAATGTTTGGAAGACATTGTTGCACATTCATTCCTAATAATACTTCACCTGGGGGCACATTTTCTGTTGCTATGATGAGAATTCAGGGGCTGGGGCGGGAGCTTAATGAAAATGCTGGACAAGAAACTTGGAAATGGGATTGGTTAGACCAAATTTTAGGGAAGTGGGGAGCACTATTGGCTAAAGCAGGGATTAGTGCTCTAATAGTTCTAATTATAGTTTTTGTATTGCTATGTTGCATCGTACCCATCCTGAAGAGGAAGTGCCAGAAGGCCCTGGACACGCAAATGACTGACTTTCAACTGGCTCAACTGGTAGTCGAGAAACCGGACTATCTCTCTCTGATCCTGAGAAATTACGAGAGGTGGAGGACATTGTGTCAGTAAAAGTATCCACAGAGGGTCCAGCAGAACACTAGACGGATGGAGAAGAACAATCCTGGACAGACGCCAGATCCACACTGACACAACAAATATTATTAAAGGACATTTCTGATTCACTGAAGGGGTATAATTAATCACATATATGTAGCCTTGTTTGCAATTTCATACCTAATGTGTTGAAAAATGTTTGTTTGCTAGTATGATGTACCAGTAATATATGTTCATATTATAGAACAAGTTCATTGCATGCCAAGAGGCGATCGCTCATGTGGGGGTCATAGGGGAATTTTACCAGTAAAAGCAGACACTGGTTTTTCACCCCATATGGGATGAACTTGTGAAATAGGGGTAACCTTTGAAAATGTTTGATGTCTGACTTAGTACAGTTAATGATTGCAATAATTGCTTAGTAATTGCCATGTATTTTCAATGATGATGTATTCTATATATATACATATATATACAATAACTTGGTGTTGTCACTAAGTGTGACAAGAGGGGGGATATGTTGTGGAACTCAATATATATGTCAATATACTTTAATATAATATAACCTTAGTGTGAACCTCTGTATCACCACTGTATGACCTTATAGTCATGCAGTTCTGTGTGCGGGAAGTGAGGGGCGTACATCCTGCTAGAGTTGATAAACATGAACATGTACACGGATATGGAGGATGTGCCCACACACTTCCATTTGGAAGGTTAACTTGACCTAAGTATGAGGCACGTATGCAGATGTGAATAACATACGCACACACCAACATTGGAAGGGTATATAAACTGTCGGGACCTGGGATCGGGGTTCCAGTTTATTGCTGTGTATCTTGCATGGTCTGTGAATAAATTGGGAACCCACATGACTTTGAAGTTCCAGGGACTCCTGTGTGTTTTTCACGCCACAATACATCCCACAGTGTAACTAAGTATACTATTCTTGTACTTAAGTACCCCACAAATTAGAGCTACTTTCCTTGAATAGCCTGTTTTCTGTTCATACCACTTTCTACTTGTACTCCACCACTTTTCATGGGAAACAGCCCTTGTGTTATGTGAGAGAAGTTGGATAA
This sequence comes from Chaunax sp. Z400, assembly GCA_037577475.1. Lineage (NCBI taxonomy): Eukaryota > Metazoa > Chordata > Actinopteri > Lophiiformes > Chaunacidae > Chaunax > Chaunax sp. Z400. The sequence continues at coordinate 4,618,495 of CM075184.1, forward strand.
ATGGTACTTTAGTTTTGTAAAACTCTACTCAGGTATCAGGTATTCTACTCAGCTTCTAAAATCTTTAATTCACATTCAGATCTGTTACATGCTCTTATGAATGCTCTTATAACACACACCAGGATAGATTCACATGTATTGTTCATTGTTCTGCAGCTGTCCTGTTCAATGTTGGGTACCTGACGTCTTTTGCCCTTTGAAAATAAATGTTTAATGACAGTTGAAACAACCACTGTAGTTTTGCACAATGGGTAAATAGATACTGTAGTGTGTTGAGGATGGGTGGGTGGAGTTTCCCAGCATACCTTGAGACAATGTGTTTGAGGCCATAAGCCCAAGTAACCTGTTTTTAAATGTGTTCTGAATAATAATCAGTTAAGCAGTAATTAGTGTTTTAGAAATATTTCTATAGAAAATTATTACTTATACAACACCATGGCATCACGAGTTAAGTCTTTCACACGGTTAGTGACGTCCTGCCTGGGTGATAAAATAAAGCAGTGTGATGTGTTATATATATATATAACACATATATATATATATAATATATATATATATATAAATAAATATATATATAATATATATATATATAACACATGTATATATATATAATATATATATATAACACATGTATATATATATATATATATATATAAATTTAACACACCCTCATTAGGCCTTGAACATTTTCTACACTTTTTTTGTATTATATTATTTGAATTACTTTGTCTCATATTAATTAGATTTTTAACCTTGATATATTATTATTATTATTACTTTAGTTTTGATTATTACTAATGTATTGAATTTGTATGTATTATTATATGATGCTTTGGCAACATTGTTTTATTACATTCATGCCAATAAAGCTTATTGAATTGAATTGAGAGAGAAAGAGAGAGAGAGAGAGGCAACAGTAAGGGTAAGTTATATCATTTGACACCTATAGCCAATAAATCAAACTTAAATAAAGTGATATAAGTATATTATTGCATTTCTATTACGGTATTGGCAAGTTACTACATTATCGGCTTTTATTACATTAAAAAATGAAAAAATGTTATGTTGTTGGCAGTTATTACATTATCGGCAGCTATTACGCTATTGGCTGCTACAAGGCCTAACAGGTCAGGCTGAAAATCACAGTATTACACACCCTGGCAGCACAAAACTCCCTGCAGAGCAGACAATGATTTACTCACACAGCTGCTTAATTTCACTGAAAAATAACCCAAATAGCCTACTTACCAACTCTTCACTATCTCCCAACCAGCAAGATTGTGCACACATTAACCAACACTGCACAAACAGAAACAAAGAGAGGCCACACCTTTACTATAAATCCTACCTGCTTCATTCAGAAAAATGGCGTCTCCACCCATCAAGCCAGCTGTTTGTTTGACGAGCCCCCACTTGTTACAGTCTGACTCAAAAACTGTAACTAGAATGGGAGACAACACGAGTTGGTGGTGAAATAAGGTAATTTATTTACAACATAATATGTAGAATAAAGAAGTGCTAAATGATCAAAAAGCTAACAAAAGGACTACAGCTGTCATCTGCTCCAGGGATGGAATGAGGAAGAAAGTGAGAGGGAGCCATGATGAAAGTGGGCGGTATTTATATGATGAGTGCACCAGGCCCAGGTGCAGGTCATCCAGGAATCAGGCCTCCAATCAGCATCTGGAGCTCAAACAGACAACAAACCAACACAGGAAACCTAGTGTCTAGGTGGAGGGGACGTCACATTATATTAAATTATATTATATTATATTAAATTATATTATAATATATTATATATTATATTAAATTATATTATAATATATTATATTATATTAAACCATATTAAATTTTATTAATAATATTATATTATATTTGTTAAATTATATTATATTATAATATATTATATTAAATTATATTATAATATATTTTATTATATTATATATCTTAAAGACAACTGAAGGGCATCCATGTAAAACCCAACATGATGTGGACCAAAAATATTGCTGTGTGTCCTTCCCGATTATCTCCTTCTGTTTACTCAGTGAAGTGCAGTGATGTCAGTGACATCATACGTCTTTTTTACTTTTTATTTTACAGTTTCAACATACAAACAAACAAAATAAACTAAAAAGATGGGGGCACATCAGCTCATAGATTTTGATACACATTTTAAGTCTTTAATTGTCCAAAGCATGTTCTATGCCAGTAGCGTCCTCTAATCCTTGGAGAAAGGCAGTCCATCTACCCCATTTTGTGGGAAAGATAAGTCCTCTGGATCTCAAATTAAAAGTCATCTTTTCCATTGTATAAACGTCTTTAACTATGTCCATCCAGTGTTTGAGGGTTGGAGGTTCAGGTTTCTACCAGTTCTTAGTGATTGTTTTTTTTTACAGGTTATTAGCAATATTTTACTAATGTACCAGTCTTCTTTTTAATCACATCATCTTTAAAATCACAGAAATATAAAACTTTAACAGTATTAGGGATCTCATATCCCAGTATCTTACTTAGTGTTACACGTATTTTTCCCCAAAATATTTTTACTTTTGGGCATAACCAAAAGATATGGGAGTGGTTGGCGTCCAGGTTTCCACACTGCCTCCAACACTGCTCTAGTGATTTGGATTGTTTGCTTTTAATATTTGGTGTAATGAAGAAACGAATCAAATTTTTCCAACCGAATTCTCTCCACCTCTTTGAGCTTGTGGATGAGTGCTGTGTATTCCACATTGAACGCCAATCCTCCTGGGATATTACTATGTTGAGTTCTTTCTCCCATTTTGCTTTAATATATCCTGTTATTTCCATTCTGTTTTTTAAAGCTCTGATATATTTTAGAAATGATTTTCTTGTTTTCCTTTTTATAAGCTTCCGTCAAGATGTCAATTACCGCATTGCCTTCTCTAGATATTGCTGGTTTGATTTTTTTTGTCACAATAATCCCTTAATTGTAGGTATCTGAAAAAATCTTTGTTTTCCAATCCATATTCCTTTTGTAGTTCTCCAAAACTTTTTAAGTTCCCCCCCATGACTCAAAGTACACACTTGCTGTAATACCTTTATCCCACCACTGTTTGAATCCAACATCACTGTTTCCTGGTTTGAATTTGGGGTCAAGAGCAGGCCAAAGTAAAATTTTGATGTCTCCCTCCATGTTATGTTCTTTTACAATCTTACCCCATATATTCAGTACCTGTTTGATAATTTCATTATTGCTTTCTTGGTGCATTATATTCCTCATGTCTCCTAATGTTGCTTGGATTTGGGTAATGTCTAAATTGGTTTCTATATCTTTCCATCTTGCTTGATATAGGGGGCAGCATGTACAGACTAAAAACCTCATCTGGGCTGCATAGAAGTATTGTCTCAGGTCAGGCAGAGACAATCCCCCCCTCCTCCTTGTTTAGCTGAAGAGTTTTGTATCTGACCCTCGGCTTCTTGCCAGCCCAAATAAACCTGGATATACATTTATCCCAGGATCTAAATTGTGTTTCAGGAATCATATGTGGGATAGATTGGAAAAGGTACATTGAGAGTAATTCAATGTAAGAATTTGTGTTTTTCCTATGTTTAATTTATAACCTGAATATTTCCCAAAGTCCTCTAGTATCATCATTAGTTTAGGAAAGGTTTCATCTGGATCCTGGAGAGTTACAATAACATCATCTGCAAAGAGTCCTATGATGTGTTCTTGTTCTCCTATTTGAATTCCTCTTAAATCGTTACTCTGTCTGATCATTTGTGCCAGCGGTTCAATAAATAATGCAAAGAGGGAGGGGCTAAGGCAGCATCCTTGACGTGTCCCTCGTTGTAATACAAAACTCTCAGTTAAATGTCCGTTAATTTTTATCCTCGCTGTAGGTTCTTGATAGAGACTTTGAATACATTGTATGGACTGAGATTGAAAGCCCAATTTCTCCAGCACCCGATATAGAAATCTCCAGTTGACACAGTCAAAGGCCTTTTCAGCATCAAGGCTCACTAAAACTGCTTTCAATCCCTGTTTTTGAATCTGGTCTATTAAATGTAGGGTGCGCCTAACATTATCCTGAGTCTGTCGCCCTTTAATAAATCCTGATTGGTCCTCGTCTATCAAATCAGACATAAAATTTTCAAACCTTTTAGACATAATTGAAGTGTAGATCTTGTGATCCACATTCAGGATTGAAATAGGTCTATAGGATTCACAGTATTCTTTATTTTTCCCCTCTTTTGGTATAACTGAAATCACAGCTTCCTTCCATGAAGGAGGTACTTTACCCTCTGACAGAGTTAGATTGAAAGAATTTAGAAGTAGAAGAGACAGATCCTTCCTGTAAGTTTTATACCATTCGCTCGGAAATCCGTCGTTACCTGGCGTTTTGTTTAATTTTAATCTGCTAATTGCCTCTTCTAGTTATTTTTTTGTGATTTTGGAAATTGATTTTCTATTTTGTTCTTCTCCTATAGCTGGTAAGTCCAATGAGTTAAGGAATTCCTTCATTTCCTGTTCTTCTATTGCTTGGGGCTGAGAATACAGGTTTTCATAATAATCTTTAAAAACCTTTTATATTTCTTCAGGTTCAAACAAGAGCTTTGTTAAGGGATCTCTAATTTTATCTACTGTGTTAGAAGCTTGTTGCACCTTTAGACATCTTGCTAGGTATTTAACTGCTTTAGAGCCTGATTCATAGTACATTTGTTTAGTGAATCTAAGTTTTTTCTCTATCTCATTACTTAAAGTGTCATCTATCTGCTGTCTTATAATGGTTATTTGTTGTAAGACTGTTTTATCCTTGTCATTTTTATAATGCTGTTCCAGTATTTTTAACTGATTGACCAAATTTTTATATTTTTCCTCTCTTGTCTTTTTTGGCAAGCGGCCCTTGAGATTAACCTCCCTCTCATAAGGCTTTAACCGTGTCCCATAGGATGGTAGAATCTACTGGGCTGTCTTTATTTTCTTTTATGCAGCCTTCACAGCCATCATACTTCATTGGAATGTACTTGATAATTGAAGGTTAAATAGTAGTATGGTGTATAATCCACAAGATTTTCAGCACCCACAAAAATATTGGCTTGAGCTAAATTGGGAACTTCTATCTCATAAGCTAAATAATGATCATTCCACTCAACTGTAGAGAGAGGCTGGCATTCAAAACAACACACTGATGCATTTACAAGATAAATATTTTTCACAAGTCCAAACTCAGGAGTATGATTGTTGACATTAGAAATAACACATGTAAACTGATTTCCATGTCGCTTAATCTACGGTGTAGAAACTATATGTTCAACTTGCTCATTTCCAAAGAAGTCGTTAATGTTTCCTTCTACATAGTGAAGATGTTTCACCTCAGAGACTGGGCCCATTTCAACCTGAAAGAATTGGATGTTTCTCATGCACATTGTGGCTACATTCATACAGCTGGTTGTGCTTAACAAGAGATTTACAAATGTTGTTAAAGCTACTTTTCAAAGCCCACTGCTTGAAAAAGCAATGCTTTGACTCAAAGACTCAAAAACACATATGCCTCACAGTCGGACCAAGTGCCTTAATCTGAGAAGGAAGATGCAGAAGGTAATGCTGCTGAGGTACATTTGTATCTGGGAACAGTTGTTTGAAATGTTTTGTTGTGGCAGAAAGTCAAAGACAGATGAGGAGACTTTAGTTTGCAGTCGACGGGATCATTTACTGTCAGTTCAACATCATCTTCCAAACATGACACATGACATGATCAACACAATAGTGACTCTGCTGCAGTTTCATACCCATCAATACACATGTCAACACACACGTCACGTTCTTTTTGGTCTGCAATACACACTCATGGTTTACATATCACTCTGGCTCCATGACTGGTCTGCATATCTTCCACAGAAGGTTACAACATATTTATAACTATATATAGAATATACTAGAACTAGAACTAACTGTAACTAACTATACAGGTTCATTCCATATAAAGATGAAAACCCTGCTTGACTGCATTCATTCTCATTAGCAGGGAAAGTTCTTTATCGTCCTCTTCCCGTTAGAGCGACGGCCTTCTGACACGCAATGAACCTGTATACTCTATGAACATGTTCTTATTAACTATAGGACTAAAACTCAAATGAATCACTGTTCTCATGCTTTGGTTCCTCTGGGATGTGTTTGAAGTCTCAGAGTCTCTTAAAGAAAGATGTAAAAAAACATCCTTTAGTTCATTCTGAGATAAATGGCTGTGTTTTCTCAGACAGCTTTACAGTAAATACTAATGTAAACATGCTGTACAGTGTCTTCAGGACCAACATGGTACATTTAGATTACTAATGATTACCAGTGGATCCTGCTCTTCCATGTGGAGGATGAGGAAGTTGCTTCTGTCATCTCATTTCTTCTCATCTCTCTGTTTGATGTTGTTCCTCATCGGCGGCTTTCATCAGGACGGTTCACTCGTCTGTGTCTGAAGACTCCAGTTTCTCTGCTGTGGTTTGTCCTCATTTGGGGTCTCGGAGTCTCCCAACAGAGATGTGATGGAAAAATAAAACAGAGGAATCTTTAGTTAATTCTGGGATAAATGATTACATTTTTCTAGACAACTTTATTACTGTATATTTTACTTGAAAACATCAAATACCTTTTGAGCCCTTTTATGTCTTGGTATTACTGTTGGTCAGGCTGTTGTTGGTCTTCTGATCTGATCCTGGGTCTGTTTGTCATCTCCTCTCTCATCCTGTCCCTCATCTCTTGTGTCCTACTGGGGTCCTCTGGTGTCTTCTCTTCAGTCTGGGTTCTGGAATCAGAGAGAGAGAAAAAAACAAACAGAATCCAAAGCAAAATTTCTCTCCTGTATTTTACCTAATGATGACATATCTTATATTTTCTGAGTAGAAACTGTATGGAGATCAGTTTATACCTGGTCATTGTTTATGCAGTGGATTAATATTTGGGTAATATTGAAATTATACTGATTTAGTGAGGTAATTAACTCCAGTGTCTGCATTCTGTTTATCATTATCTAGGGATGATTTCTGAAAGTTAAAAACATTTTTAAAGTATTTATCTAACAATCAGCAGACCAACAGCACAAACAGTAAATAGTACAAATTCAATAGATTTCAAACTCACCTATCTGTCTTAATATAGCAACTGAGTCACAAGTGCAGTGACACTGACATGTTTTACATCAGTGTCAAGTCAAACTTTTTAGATTGATTTTAATAACATTCTGATCAGATCAGATAAAACCATTGAAAATTATTTCACATCAAATCACTTCAAATTACTTCAAATCACATTTTGTCACATCAATATAAAATTACTTCAAATTACTTCAAATAAAATCTGATCAGATCAATTACAATAAAATCTGATCAGAGTCTATTAAACAAACCAAATATAAGGCCAAATAAACTCAGATTACATTTAATCCTCTTCCTCCCGCTGTAGGAATAGTGCGGGGAGGAAGAGGAGGAGGGGGAGAAAGAGCCAAGGGAGTAGGAATAGGTGGAAGAGGAGGAGGAGAAGAATGAAGGGGAATGGGAGGAGGGAAAGGAGCTTAGAAAGGAAGATCAGTCAGTCTCACAGAGGAGCGAGGAGGACCAGCAGTTCTCCTCACTACCCCACGCTGACTGTTCCTCTCCTTGATGAGGGCCCGTACGTTCCTCACCCACTTTGGCACAGGGCCAGTTGCCCACACAAAAGGTTTGGTGGAGGACCGAGAGGAGGATTTAGGAGGGTGATAGGACAAGCGGGAAGAGGAGGAAGGAAAGAGACCACGACCTGGGGAAGGAGCAAGAGAAAGGGGAGATCTAGGAGAGGAGGAGGGGGAGGAGGAGGAGGGCCTGGTGTGAGAGGTAGAGGGAGAGCTAGGGGGGGAGATGTGAGGTGTGGAGATGTGAGGTGTGAGAAGAGAGGACCTGAGAGTGGAGGTGCTGCAGAGCGCCGGTGCAGGGACACTCCTCAGGATCAGCCTGGGGCTGCTGGGCTCCTCTGGGCTGGGGATGAGGACAGACTCCCACAGACAAGGTTTAGAGGAGGACAAGGGGGAGGGGGAGGAGGAAAAGAGACCACGACCTGGGGTAGGAGGAGGAGAAAGTGGAGATCTAGAAGAGGTTAAAATTGGGAGGAAGGGGGAGGAGGATGAACAGGAAGATGTAGGGGGGGAGGAGGGGGAATAGAGACCACGACCTGGGGTTGGAGGAGGAGAAAGGGAAGATCTAGAAGAGGTTAAAACTGGGAGGAAGGGGGAGGAGGATGAACAGGAAGATGTAGGGGGGGAGGAGGGAAAATTGAGACCACGACCTGGGGTTGGAGGAGGAGAAAGGGAAGATCTAGAAGAGGAGGGGGAAGAGGAGGAAGAGCTAGGGGGGGAGATGTGAAGTGTGAGAGGAGGGGACCTGATAGTGGAGCACCGGGAGGAGCTGCTGGAGGAGCTGCTGCAGAGCACCGGTGCAGGGACCCTCCTCAGGATCAGCCTGGGGCTGCTGGGCTCCTTGGGGTTGGGGATGAGGATAGACGTCCAGACGAAGCGCTGAGAAACAAGGAGAAACAAACCTTAAAATCAACTGTTTGATTATTGATTGATAACTTGTCCTCACATCTTTGAACTGATTGATCAATACTATAATCCAATAAAAGTTCATTCATATTAAAAAGGTTACAAATATCCTGTGCATATTAGCTAGCATGTTAGCTTTAACTTAAGCTAAGATGATAACGTAATTCATGTTGGCATGTTAGATAGCACACTAACATGTTAGCATGCTAGCTAACATGCTAACTTAAGCTTAAATGATATCGGTAATTCATGTTGGCATGTTAGATAGCATGCTAATATGAAGCTAGCATGCTAAAATGCTAATTTAAGCTTAAATGATAACGGTAATTTAATGTTGGTATGTTAGATAGCATGCTAATATGTTAGCTAGTATGCTAACAAGCTAACTTAAGGTTAAATGATAACAGTGATTAATGTTGGCATGTTAGATAGCATACTAATATGTTAGCTAGCAGCTAGCTAGCAATCTGCCCCAAACTTCACATGATACATGAGAGTCCCAGCCTGAACACATCCACATGGCAATAGTCAGTCTAGTTTGAAACTCATCACATGATTTACACATTTTTAAATCCAATTCATACTATTTAGAGCCTGTCTCACTTTTCCACTTATTCAAAGTATTTCAACAAACTTAAAGAGATTTATCATCATTCATACAATTGTGTTATTCAAATTTTACAAGCAGCACTGCTGTATATTGTCAGCTTTTTGGTAAACTTTCAATTTTCACCATTATTCATATTTCATTAACTTTCCATAATCGTCATGCTTCATTAGTTTTTCATATTTTTCAGACTTCATTAGTCTGATTCAACTTCTTCAGGCAGCATTGCAGTGTAGCACAGCTCTTCAGCATGAAGCATTCACACCTGCAGTTTCTTCACAAATCGCTTCTCTAGTTACAGATAAGATTATTCATGTTTGTCTTTTGTGTCTTAATGTACAGGTTTTGACATTTATCTGTAGAAATTAATATTAAAATATTAAATACTAACTAATTAATACTAATACTAATACTATTCACTGATGGAGCTACGCTGCTCTAACGGTACCGCTTACGCAGGAGTACGAATATCAAATCAACGACACACAACTTGAATGATCTAAGACAGTGTTTTTCTCCAGAGACTCATTTGTTTAGCAGCTACAATCTGTTTTCTGCTCACTATCTGCTAACACAGTGTTGCTGTCACAATGGAAACCAATAACTACATTTGATTCCAATTCAAAATTTCTGTACTTTTCATTTTAATTAGGCTTTTTCTCACTTCTCTAAATGATCAAAATGCATAAATACAGCTGAAATAAAAGAACATTAAAATAAAACTTACTGTCGCCATGCTCCAACAAGGTTTGTCCTCGTTAGCTGATCCTCTGCTGCTAATCCAAACGATCGGTTTCTTCCTGAAGAAATATGGTCTGGAAAACTCTGGTCGATGAAAGTTTCTCAAAAAGTCCTGGATGAAGGTTGTTTCTCAGTAAAAGGCCCGAATGAAAGCGTTTGTCTCAGTGAAGCACTTGGATAGAGGTTATCTACGCCAGGTGCAACTGAAAACTTGGAACTCGTCCTGTTTTATACCATTAATTTGAAATGATGCATGTGGAGACGTAGCGTAGCAGCCAGAGAATCGTCCACTCCAGGCTTCCGTACAGTCAATTAGATGATAAAATAACATTATACAAGTATATATTTATGCTTTTACGCATATTTAATTAAATATTTTGACGTCGCAATGGGAATATGTCTATTTCTATTTCAATTAAGAAAGTTTAAAAAAAATAAAAAAATAAAACCGATGTTTTTAGGGTAACGAGGACAGATTTTATGTCATACAAAGAACAGCAAAAGACAAGTTACGATTAAACACGTGGATTTGACAGCAGCTGGCATGAAGCTGCGCAGCTTGTGATCATATATTGGTTTCTGGGTGCAGTAACATTAAAACGCCACCAGATGGTGATGTTTACTGATCTCTGCCTCTTTCCTCCAAAGTGAACCAGACAACACTGAGGAGTTTGTGAAGCCAGTGAGGATCAGTCATTGGCTGATCAATCAGTAGCTAATGATTGATGAAGATATATTTATGTTACGGCTTTACTTGGTGAGGCACATGTCTATTTACTCATTATTAAGTACATGTGTGGTAATGGTTGTTGGTTTTTATACAAATATTGTAATTACCACATAAATTAGCAGCATTAATTAATGGTGTTAATTTAGGTGTAGTTAATAACTTAATAATTAGTCATTCATACGTCTGTTAATCAGATAGACTCTTCATTTGCTGATGCAGTAAACATTAATGCATGTCTTAGTTCCTCAGTTAGTTCCTCCTCTGTGCATTAGTTAAGCATTGATACATGCATATTAGTGCACATGTAGTGTAAACCTAATGTACAATGAGGCTTAAATAATCCTGCTTCCAACTGCATGTATACTGAGAGTAAACAATTCCACCATCTCTTCAGTTCAGTGATACTGTCATGAATTTCTGGCTGCAGACTGACTGATTTGCAGAGTGTGAATTTAACCCACTGGTCCAGGCCAGTGTCGGTGTTTCCCCATTGGCCGATGGACAGTCCAGGTTTTTGAAAAGACACTTTTGAATATCAGTTTATGTGAAGGATCTTAACTTAAAGGCTCAAATTTGTGCTGAGTAGGGCGGAGTATGAGAGAACACGAGCTCTCCATGCACAAAGAGCCATGAGGGAGGCCACACAAAGCATGACGACACAATCAATACAGAGTGACACTGAGATAAATGAGAGACATCTGCAGATAGAAACCTCTGAAACAGCAGTGTAGATTAACAGATCTTCAAAATAGACATAATAACAATTATTAAAATACCTTCTCTTTCAAATCAGACATCCTCAGATATGAAAGTATTGTTCTTGCTACTTAACATGCAGGAATTCACCACCACTGACCCCTTTAACAAACTGGACACATTTTTGCAGACTGATCATACATGTTATACATACATACGTAGTTTTGAGTGAGTCTTTATTTCTTCTCAGAGAACTGAACTTACACAAAACTAAAGCAGGTGGTGAGGTGCTTTGTACCTTATGGCCTACTATTATGCCCCACACCTTACATACCCCAAGTGTGTGGCCACTCTTCTGTCAGCCATACAAACAGAGGTCGTCTTGGATGCCTTCCATGAGGCAGACGTCACATCATCTTATAAGAAAGCCATGGCCGATTGGAGATCTTTGGTCGGTCAGTAAAGTCAGTGATCAGGTGGGTTAGAGGATAAATCTTCTCTCTCTCTCTCTTTCTGCTGCTGTTTCTTACTCTGTCTTTCAGAGACTCTGTTCTGGGAAACCATAAACTCATTGACTCTTACTCTTGGTTGGCTTTTTGCTAAGTTTGCCCAAAACTCTTACGATGTTGAAATGAGCACTTTGTAGGTATGAAGGATACATTGGTCAGGTTTTTGTTACCCACAGTTTTAAATTGCATTGCCACAGAAAACCCTCAGTGTTACACATATTTGGAATGTTCCCCAATTTATTACACTTATTTTATCACAGTTCCATATAGACTGAGCTAAAATGTTTGGGGGGAAAGGCCAGTCCCAAATTGAACTACTTCTATGAACATGTTGTACATAGTTAGACCTCTGTCCATGGGTCTCTTGTGTAGTGAGACAGGATGGTTGGAGGGAGTGTTAAGTGGTGCTCCAGTCAAACGCTGCTGTGAATTCTCCTTGTAATACACTGGTTTGTCACCACTGTATATGTAAACTCCTGCTTTGTCCAGAGTTACAGTTGGAGGTATTGCAAATGTTTGTGAGAATTTGTAGAGAAAATAAAAGCATTTGTTGGTTTAATGCCTGACTTGCCTTAGTTTTTCAGACTCATTTGCTGTAGCTGATGTCTTAAATCTAGAATAGCATCAGTATTGTAGAGCTAACAATAAGTTAATACCCTTAAACTGAAATGAACATGATGACAGGGCCCCAGAATTGTGTCTTATTGATACACAAAAAGCAGCTAATTTCAAGATGTATCATGCTTGAATATCACGTTCTAATCTTATTTCAAGCAGGTGATGGTCTTAACTGGGGAGTGATGAGGAAACACATTGAACCCCCTTAACCTGAATCAACAGGTGGACTGTGGTGGGGTGGGGCTGAAAGAGCAGGCAGCAACAGGGAGAGATGGGAAATCTCTGCAGCTTAAAGAGACTGCCAAAGGGTGGAGGGTGTGTTTGGTGACGACTGAGGAAAATGAGGCATGTTCCACATATACATTAGTGCAGCTCAAGTTGACTGCCTGACCTAGGCTGCAAGCTTGTGTCATTTAAACAATGTATAGGCATTGAATGACCGCTATCATAGGCACAGAGAAAAGCCTGTTGTCATAGAGAAGGCTGAGAGGTGCTGAATTGTAGAAATGGAGATAAGGATGCACACTTTCCAACAGCAGGGTGTTGCATTCAATTGTAGCCATGAAAATGTGTTTCACCTAATATAACGTTAGTAACCTTCTCCCCTGACTGTGTTGCATATAATCCATCCTCCCTGCCACTAAAGTTTGAATAATACATCCAGGGTTTGTGTTTTCTTGCTGATTGAGACAGTATTAATAGTCCACTCGTAATTTCACTTTCTTTCACAGCGACCAATGACAAAAGCAAGCTGTTTAGAATCAGCTTTACAGTTTTGTTGCTTCTAGCCTAATAGATCTTCCCTTTGTTGACATGGCTGCTAACTTTAGCATTCCTCATTTCCAGCAATTTGTTTGAAGCAAACTGAGGCTGTCCATCTAAATACAGGTTTGGATATGTGAAACATGTCTGATCATGATCAGGACCCGGCGTTGTGCTGTGTCACAGCCCGGCAAGAAGGCTAATTCAAACTTGATTGGGATGGCCCAATATGTCCGTCTGAAAAACAGTGACTATAAGCTCACTTTTACATCTTTTGCTCCCCATCCTGGATGTCTCAGTAATATGTCATATTTACATTTTTCCTTTCATCCTCTAATTCGGTACCTATTCGGTATCAATGAGGGCAGCTGCCTCAGATTTTGTCGGATCACTCAATTGTTGTTCAGACAGTTTCTTGTAATGTGACACAAGCTGCAGTTTCTTTGCTCTTAAACACAATTAGTCAGATCATATTTCAGTCATTCACTGAACAATTTCTTATGGAAGTTTGTGTTTGTCATGTTTCTGCTGTAGCTGTTCTCTCAGCCAGCTTATACTGCTGTTAATGATATATTCCCCAGACTCCCTTTGAAGCCCCTCAGAGAAGGACCAGGACTAGAAGGACATTTATTTATTAGTCACAGGGTCAATTATTATTCTTATTGATAACATTTTGGTAAACCCCACTGTACTGACGTTGTGGGTCAATGAAATAAAAATATGATTTTGTATCTAATTTAGGTTTTAGCAGAGGTCTGAAAACGTCTCGAAAGGTTTAAAGTCAGAATTAAGCTAAAGTTTTATTTTTATTTATTTAAATTTTTATTTAATATACATGCACTTCATTTCACACTTCACTTTAGTTCTGTTCAATGTCCCTTCAAGGAAAAGTGTTCATGCAGCAGTCAACTGACTCGTTATCCGATTTCCAATTATGTGCTAAGATCAAAAATGGAAAAAACAGATTACAGGGATTAAGCACAAACATTCCATTTTGTTTGTAGCGTGACCAGGAAGTGATCTGCCCCTTTTTCACAAGACCTACTTCAACACAACCTGCATAAAATAAAAATAGTTACAGGCCAAAACAGCCTCTCACAGTCTTAAATTATATTCATTCATTTTCAAAGTTCAATTTTCCTCCAAAAAAGTTTCTACATTGCGATCAGACAATGGAACTAATTTTGTTGGAGCTGAAAGGGAACTCAGAGAAGCCTTAGCTTCATTCGACCACAACAAAATACAAAAGACTATGGCACAGGATGGAATTAAATGGAATTTCAACCCTCCTGCTGGATCCCATCATGGTGGCGTCTGGGAACGCATCATACGTATGGTCAGCAGAATTCTACACTCTGTTCTTCATCAACAGTGTATGAATGATGAAGGATTTCACACTGTGTAATGTGAAGTGGAGGCCATACTAAATGATCGTCCTATTGCAATGTTGTCTGAAGATCCTAATGACCTTGAGCCATTAACACCAAATCACATTCTTTTGATGAAAGGAAAACCAGTTATGTCACCTGGACTCTTTGAAAAAAGAGATTTGTACATCAAAAGAAGATGGAGACAGATTCAGTATCTATCCGACCTATTCTGGAAGCGATGGGTACAAGAATATTTGCCATTGCTACAAGAAAGACAAAGATGGAATAAAGAAAGGAGAGGCTTTTCACATGGAGATGTTGTTGTTGTTGTTGATTCGACAGCACCTCGTGGATCCTGGACTCTTGGAAGGATATTGCAGACGTTTCCTGATAGGAAAGGACTGGTACGTTCTGTCCGTCTTCAGACCAAGACCAGCATAATTGAAAGACCAGTAACAAAGATTTGTCTTCTTTGTGAAGCAAGTGATTAATATGGAATATTGTAACCCATATTCATTACCAAGAAAAGGCCAGGAAACTGACTATACGGAGTTTTTGTAAAATTGACTGTTTCAATCAGTACATTTGTTTCAAAGGTAATGGCTCCTTATGTAAACTTTGTTTTTGTTTTTTTTGAGAATTGTTTTGTCTTCTGTCAGAAACAATTAGGGGCCGGTGTGTAAGGGCCATTGGTTTGGGTTTTGTTTGTGTTGACCTCCCACCACTAGTGGGAGTAGAAGGCCGTCAAAGTTTGTTGTAATCAGAGGTAATCAGAGGTCATTAAATGCACCGGTGTAATATGATTTGTTTGTTGGAAGGAGGACAGAAGCACACAGTTTTTTGACGGGAATTATGGAAGTATTGTAAGATAGAGCCTTGTTGGCCGTTGTTTTGTTTTGGAGAGGAATCAAAATAAATTACTTTGAATTCATGGAACAGTGGACATCCTCATTTGTACGCGTCTGGACTATGCTTACCTCCAACCGTAGTGGTGACCTTTTTTAGAATAGCGAAATGGTCAGTACATTATAATATATCATATTAAACCATATTATATTTTATTAAATTGCATTATATTATATTTGTTAAATTAAAATATATTGTATTATATTTTATTAAATTATATATTATTATGTTATAATATATTACATTATATTATAATATATCATATTAAACCATATTATATTTTATTAAATTACATTATATTATATTTGTTAAATTAAAATATATTGTATTATATTTTATTAAATTATATTATAATATATTACATTAAATTATATTATAATATATTATATTAAATTATATTATAATATATTATATTATATTGTATATCTTAAAGACAACTGAAGGGCATCCATGTAAAACCCAACATGATGTGGACCAAAAATATTGCTGCGTGTCCTTCCCGATTATCTCCTTCTGTTTACTCAGTGAAGTGCAGTGATGTCAGTGACATCATACTTCATTGGAATGTACTTGATAATTGAAGGTTAAATAGTAGTATGGTGTATAATCCACAAGATTTTCAGCACCCACAAAAATATTGGCTTGAGCTAAATTGGGAACTTCTATCTCATGAGCTAAATAATGATCATTCCACTCAACTGTAGAGAGAGGCTGGCATTCAAAACAACACACTGATGCATTTACAAGATAAATATTTTTCACAAGTCCAAACTCAGGAGTATGATTGTTGACATTAGAAATAACACATGTAAACTGATTTCCATGTCGCTTAATCTACGGTGCAGAAACTATATGTTCAACTTGCTCATTTCCAAAGAAGTCGTTAATGTTTCCTTCTACATAGTGAAGATGTTTCACCTCAGAGACTGGGCCCATTTCAACCTGAAAGAATTGGATGTTTCTCATGCACATTGTGGCTACATTCATACAGCTGGTTGTGCTTAACAAGAGATTTACAAATGTTGTTAAAGCTACTTTTCAAAGCCCACTGCTTGAAAAAGCAATGCTTTGACTCAAAGACTCAAAAACACATATGCCTCACAGTCGGACCAAGTGCCTTAATCTGAGAAGGAAGATGCAGAAGGTAATGCTGCTGAGGTACATTTGTATCTGGGAACAGTTGTTTGAAATGTTTTGTTGTGGCAGAAAGTCAAAGACAGATGAGGAGACTTTAGTTTGCAGTCGACGGGATCATTTACTGTCAGTTCAACATCATCTTCCAAACATGACACATGACATGATCAACACAATAGTGACTCTGCTGCAGTTTCATACCCATCAATACACATGTCAACACACACGTCACGTTCTTTTTGGTCTGCAATACACACTCATGGTTTACATATCACTCTGGCTCCATGACTGGTCTGCATATCTTCCACAGAAGGTTACAACATATTTATAACTATATATAGAATATACTAGAACTAGAACTAACTGTAACTAACTATACAGGTTCATTCCATATAAAGATGAAAACCCTGCTTGACTGCATTCATTCTCATTAGCAGGGAAAGTTCTTTATCGTCCTCTTCCCGTTAGAGCGACGGCCTTCTGACACGCAATGAACCTGTATACTCTATGAACATGTTCTTATTAACTATAGGACTAAAACTCAAATGAATCACTGTTCTCATGCTTTGGTTCCTCTGGGATGTGTTTGAAGTCTCAGAGTCTCTTAAAGAAAGATGTAAAAAAACATCCTTTAGTTTATTCTGAGATAAATGGCTGTGTTTTCTCAGACAGCTTTACAGTAAATACTAATGTAAACATGCTGTACAGTGTCTTCAGGACCAACATGGTACATTTAGATTACTAATGATTACCAGTGGATCCTGCTCTTCCATGTGGAGGATGAGGAAGTTGCTTCTGTCATCTCATTTCTTCTCATCTCTCTGTTTGATGTTGTTCCTCATCGGCAGCTTTCATCAGGACGGTTCACTCGTCTGTGTCTGAAGACTCCAGTTTCTCTGCTGTGGTTTGTCCTCATTTGGGGTCTCGGAGTCTCCCAACAGAGATGTGATGGAAAAATAAAACAGAGGAATCTTTAGTTAATTCTGGGATAAATGATTACATTTTTCTAGACAACTTTATTACTGTATATTTTACTTGAAAACATCAAATACCTTTTGAGCCCTTTTATGTCTTGGTATTACTGTTGGTCAGGCTGTTGTTGGTCTTCTGATCTGATCCTGGGTCTGTTTGTCATCTCCTCTCTCATCCTGTCCCTCATCTCTTGTGTCCTACTGGGGTCCTCTGGTGTCTTCTCTTCAGTCTGGGTTCTGGAATCAGAGAGAGAGAAAAAACAAACAGAATCCAAAGCAAAATTTCTCTCCTGTATTTTACCTAATGATGACATATCTTATATTTTCTGAGTAGAAACTGTATGGAGATCAGTTTATACCTGGTCATTGTTTATGCAGTGGATTAATATTTGGGTAATATTGAAATTATACTGATTTAGTGAGGTAATTAACTCCAGTGTCTGCATTCTGTTTATCATTATCTAGGGATGATTTCTGAAAGTTAAAAACATTTTTAAAGTATTTATCTAACAATCAGCAGACCAACAGCACAAACAGTAAATAGTACAAATTCAATAGATTTCAAACTCACCTATCTGTCTTAATATAGCAACTGAGTCACAAGTGCAGTGACACTGACATGTTTTACATCAGTGTCAAGTCAAACTTTTTAGATTGATTTTAATAACATTCTGATCAGATCAGATAAAACCATTGAAAATTATTTCACATCAAATCACTTCAAATTACTTCAAATCACATTTTGTCAGATCAATATAAAATTACTTAAAATTACTTCAAATAAAATCTGATCAGAGTCTATTAAACAAACCAAATATAAGGCCAAATAAACTCAGATTACATTTAATCCTCTTCCTCCCGCTGTAGGAATAGTGCGGGGAGGAAGAGGAGGAGGGGGAGAAAGAGCCAAGGGAGTAGGAATAGGTGGAAGAGGAGGAGGAGAAGAATGAAAGGGAATGGGAGGAGGGAAAGGAGCTTAGAAAGGAAGATCAGTCAGTCTCACAGAGGAGCGAGGAGGACCAGCAGTTCTCCTCACTACCCCACGCTGACTGTTCCTCTCCTTGATGAGGGCCCGTACGTTCCTCACCCACTTTGGCACAGGGCCAGTTGCCCACACAAAAGGTTTGGTGGAGGACCGAGAGGAGGATTTAGGAGGGTGATAGGACAAGCGGGAAGAGGAGGAAGGAAAGAGACCACGACCTGGGGAAGGAGCAAGAGAAAGGGGAGATCTAGGAGAGGAGGAGGGGGAGGAGGAGGAGGGCCTGGTGTGAGAGGTAGAGGGAGAGCTAGGGGGGGAGATGTGAGGTGTGAGAAGAGAGGACCTGAGAGTGGAGGTGCTGCAGAGCGCCGGTGCAGGGACACTCCTCAGGATCAGCCTGGGGCTGCTGGGCTCCTCTGGGTTGGGGATGAGGACAGACTCCCACAGACAAGGTTTAGAGGAGGACAAGGGGGAGGGGGAGGAGGAAAAGAGACCACGACCTGGGGTAGGAGGAGAAAGTGGAGATCTAGAAGAGGTTAAAATTGGGAGGAAGGGGGAGGAGGATGAACAGGAAGATGTAGGGGGGGAGTAGGGGAAATAGAGACCACGATCTGGGGTTGGAGGAGGAGAAAGGGAAGATCTAGAAGAGGTTAAAACTGGGAGGAAGGGGGAGGAGGATGAACAAGAAGATGTAGGGGGGGAGGAGGGAAAATTGAGACCACGACCTGGGGTTGGAGGAGGAGAAAGGGAAGATCTAGAAGAGGAGGGGGAAGAGGAGGAAGAGCTAGGGGGGGAGATGTGAGGTGTGAGAGGAGGGGACCTGACAGTGGAGCACCGGGAGGAGCTGCTGGAGGAGCTGCTGCAGAGCACCGGTGCAGGGACCCTCCTCAGGATCAGCCTGGGGCTGCTGGGCTCCTTGGGGTTGGGGATGAGGATAGACGTCCAGACGAAGCGCTGAGAAACAAGGAGAAACAAACCTTTAAATCAACTGTTTGATTATTGATTGATAACTTGTCCTCACATCTTTGAACTGATTGATCAATACTATAATCCAATAAAAGTTCATTCATATTAAAAAGGTTACAAATATCCTGTGCATATTAGCTAGCATGTTAGCTTTAACTTAAGCTAAGATGATAACCGTAATTCATGTTGGCATGTTAGATAGCACACTAACATGTTAGCATGCTAGCTAACATGCTAACTTAAGCTTAAATGATATCGGTAATTCATGTTGGCATGTTAGATAGCATGCTAATATGAAGCTAGCATGCTAAAATGCTAATTTAAGCTTAAATGATAATGGTAATTTAATGTTGGCATGTTAGATAGCATGCTAATATGTTAGCTAGTATGCTAACAAGCTAACTTAAGGTTAAATGATAACAGTGATTAATGTTGGCATGTTAGATAGCATACTAATATGTTAGCTAGCAGCTAGCTAGCAATCTGCCCCAAACTTCACATGATACATGAGAGTCCCAGCCTGAACACATCCACATGGCAATAGTCAGTCTAGTTTGAAACTCATCACATGATTTACACATTTTTAAATCCAATTCATACTATTTAGAGCCTGTCTCACTTTTCCACTTATTCAAAGTATTTCAACAAACTTAAAGAGATTTATCATCATTCATACAATTGTGTTATTCAAATTTTACAAGCAGCACTGCTGTATATTGTCAGCTTTTTGGTAAACTTTCAATTTTCACCATTATTCATATTTCATTAACTTTCCATAATCGTCATGCTTCATTAGTTTTTCATATTTTTCAGACTTCATTAGTCTGATTCAACTTCTTCAGGCAGCATTGCAGTGTAGCACAGCTCTTCAGCATGAAGCATTCACACCTGCAGTTTCTTCACAAATCGCTTCTCTAGTTACAGATAAGATTATTCATGTTTGTCTTTTGTGTCTTAATGTACAGGTTTTGACATTTATCTGTAGAAATTAATATTAAAATATTAAATACTAACTAATTAATACTAATACTAATACTATTCACTAACGGAGCTACGCTGCTCTAACGGTACCGTTTACGCAGGAGTACGAATATCAAATCAACGACACACAACTTGAATGATCTAAGACAGTGTTTTTCTCCAGAGACTCATTTGTTTAGCAGCTACAATCTGTTTTCTGCTCACTATCTGCTAACACAGTGTTGCTGTCACAATGGAAACCAATAACTACATTTGATTCCAATTCAAAATGTCTGTACTTTTCATTTTAATTAGGCTTTTTCTCACTTCTCTAAATGATCAAAATGCATAAATACAGCTGAAATAAAAGAATATTAAAATAAAACTTACTGTCGCCATGCTCCAACAAGCGTTTGTCCTCGTTAGCTGATCCTCTGCTGCTAATCCAAACGATCGGTTTCTTCCTGAAGAAATATGGTCTGGAAAACTCTGGTCGATGAAAGTTTCTCAAAAAGTCCTGGATGAAGGTTGTTTCTCAGTAAAAGGCCCGAATGAAAGCGTTTGTCTCAGTGAAGCACTTGGATAGAGGTTATCTACGCCAGGTGCAACTGAAAACTTGGAACTCGTCCTGTTTTATACCTTTAATTTGAAATGACGCATGTGGAGACGTAGCGTAGCAGCCAGAGAATCGTCCACTCCAGGCTTCCGTACAGTCAATTAGATGATAAAATAACATTATACAAGTATATATTTATGCTTTTACGCATATTTAATTAAATATTTTGACGTCGCAATGGGAATATGTCTATTTCTATTTCAATTAAGAAAGTTTGACAAACAAAATTAAACCGATGTTTTTAGGGTAACGAGGACAGATTTTATGTCATACAAAGAACAGCAAAAGACAAGTTACGATTAAACACGTGGATTTGACAGCAGCTGGCATGAAGCTGCGCAGCTTGTGATCATATATTGGTTTCTGGGTGCAGTAACATTAAAACGCCACCAGATGGTGATGTTTACTGATCACTGTCTCTACCTGAGGCTCATCTCTGCCTCTTTCCTCCAAAGTGAACCAGACAACACTGAGGAGTTTGTGAAGCCAGTGAGGATCAGTCATTGGCTGATCAATCAGTAGCTAATGATTGATGAAGATATATTTATGTTACGGCTTTACTTGGTGAGGCACATGTCTATTTACTCATTATTAAGTACGTGTGTGGTAATGGTTGTTGGTTTTTATACAAATATTGTAATTACCACATAAATTAGCAGCATTAATTAATGGTGTTAATTTAGGTGTAGTTAATAACTTAATAAGTAGTCTTTCGTACGTCTGTTAATCAGATAGACTCTTCATTTGCTGATGCAGTAAACATTAATGCATGTCTTAGTTGCTCAGTTAGTTCCTCCTCTGTGCATTAGTTAAGCATTGATACATGCATATTAGTGCACATGTAGTGTAAACCTAATGTACAATGAGGCTTAAATAATCCTGCTTCCAACTGCATGTATACTGAGAGTAAACAATTCCACCATCTCTTCAGTTCAGCGATACTGTCATGAATTTCTGGCTGCAGACTGACTGATTTGCAGAGTGTGAATTTAACCCACTGGTCCAGGCCAGTGTCGGTGTTTCCCCATTGGCCGATGGACAGTCCAGGTTTTTGACTGTCCATCGGTGTGGATTAACAGATCTTTAAAATAGACATAATAACAATTATTAAAATACCTTCTCTTTCAAATCAGACATCCTCAGATATGAAAGT
The DNA here is from genome assembly GCA_037577475.1 of Chaunax sp. Z400. Lineage (NCBI taxonomy): Eukaryota > Metazoa > Chordata > Actinopteri > Lophiiformes > Chaunacidae > Chaunax > Chaunax sp. Z400. The sequence goes on from CM075184.1 coordinate 4,640,741, forward strand.
ATTGTTCTTGCTACTTAACATGCAGGAATTCACCATCACTGACCCCTTTAACAAACTGGACACATTTTTGCAGACTGATCATACATGTTATACATACATACGTAGTTTTGAGTGAGTCATTTCTTCTCAGAGAACTGAACTTACACAAAACTAAAGCAGGTGGTGAGGTGCTTTGTACCTTATGGCCTACTATTATGCCCCACACCTTACATACCCCAAGTGTGTGGCCACTCTTCTGTCAGCCATACAAACAGAGGTCGTCTTGGATGCCTTCCATGAGGCAGATGTCACATCATCTTATAAGAAAGCCATGGCCGATTGGAGATCTTTGGTCGGTCAGTAAAGTCAGTGATCAGGTGGGTTAGAGGATAAATCTTCTCTCTCTCTCTCTTTCTGCTGCTGTTTCTTACACTTATTTTATTACAGTTCCATATAGACTGAGCTAAAATGTTTGGGGGGAAAAGCCAGTCCCAAATTGAACTACTTCTATGAACATGTTGTACATAGTTAGACCTCTGTCCATGGGTCTCTTGTGTAGTGAGACAGGATGGTTGGAGGGAGTGTTAAGTGGTGCTCCAGTCAAACGCTGCTGTGAATTCTCCTTGTAATACACTGGTTTGTCACCACTGTATATGTAAACTCCTGCTTTGTCCAGAGTTACAGTTGGAGGTATTGCAAATGTTTGTGAGAATTTGTAGAAAAAATAAAAGCATTTGTTGGTTTAATGCCTGACTTGCCTTAGTTTTTCAGACTCATTTGCAGTTGCTGATGTCTTAAATCTAGAATAGCATCAGTATTGTAGAGCTAACAATAAGTTAATACCCTTAAACTGAAATGAACATGATGACAGGGCCCCAGAATTGTGTCTTATTGTTACACAAAAAGCAGCTAATTTCAAGATGTATCATGCTTGAATATCACGTTCTAATCTTATTTCAAGCAGGTGATGGTCTTAAATCTAGAATGATGAGACTATATTGAACTTAAAATAAGTTAAATACACTTGAAATAAAGAGGATGACATGAACATTGAAAAATAAAAAAGCTACTTTTGAGCATTGCAGGCCTATAATTAGTTCCATTATTCCACTAGTTCCATTGAAAGATGTTTTTTTGCTGATTTTAATCAAAAAACACCTTGTATTATTATTTTGTTAACTCACAAAAACACAAGTTCACACACTCACGTTTGATGCCACTCATTGTTCTTCAAGGAAAGTAGTTCAGTCAGACATCTCCTGATTTTACAGTGTTCATTACGTCAAGAGGACGTAGCTGAAGTTTGGCTTCCAGGCACCGACCTCGTCACTCCCTGCAGATACGTTTACGTGGAGATACTGGGGAGTGATGAGGAAACACATTGAACCCCCTTAACCTGAATCAACAGGTGGACTGTGGTGGGGTGGGGCTGAAAGAGCAGGCAGCAACAGGGAGAGATGGGAAATCTCTGCAGCTTAAAGAGACTGCCAAAGGGTGGAGGGTGTGTTTGGTGACGACTGAGGAAAATGAGGCATGTTCCACATATACATTAGTGCAGCTCAAGTTGACTGCCTGACCTAGGCTGCAAGCTTGTGTCATTTAAACAATGTATAGGCATTGAATGACCGCTATCATAGGCACAGAGAAAAGCCTGTTGTCATAGAGAAGGCTGAGAGGTGCTGAATTGTAGAAATGGAGATAAGGATGCACACTTTCCAACAGCAGGGTGTTGCATTCAATTGTAGCCATGAAAATGTGTTTCACCTAATATAACGTTAGTAACCTTCTCCCCTGACTGTGTTGCATATAATCCATCCTCCCTGCCACTAAAGTTTGAATAATACATCCAGGGTTTGTGTTTTCTTGCTGATTGAGACAGTATTAATAGTCCACTCGTAATTTCACTTTCTTTCACAGCGACCAATGACAAAAGCAAGCTGTTTAGAATCAGCTTTACAGTTTTGTTGCTTCTAGCCTAATAGATCTTCCCTTTGTTGACATGGCTGCTAACTTTAGCATTCCTCATTTCCAGCAATTTGTTTGAAGCAAACTGAGGCTGTCCATCTAAATACAGGTTTGGATATGTGAAACATGTCTGATCATGATCAGGACCCGGCGTTGTGCTGTGTCACAGCCCGGCAAGAAGGCTAATTCAAACTTGATTGGGATGGCCCAATATGTCCGTCTGAAAAACAGTGACTATAAGCTCACTTTTACATCTTTTGCTCCCCATCCTGGATGTCTCAGTAATATGTCATATTTACATTTTTCCTTTCATCCTCTAATTCGGTACCTATTCGGTATCAATGAGGGCAGCTGCCTCAGATTTTGTCGGATCACTCAATTGTTGTTCAGACAGTTTCTTGTAATGTGACACAAGCTGCAGTTTCTTTGCTCTTAAACACAATTAGTCAGATCATATTTCAGTCATTCACTGAACAATTTCTTATGGAAGTTTGTGTTTGTCATGTTTCTGCTGTAGCTGTTCTCTCAGCCAGCTTATACTGCTGTTAATGATATATTCCCCAGACTCCCTTTGAAGCCCCTCAGAGAAGGACCAGGACTAGAAGGACATTTATTTATTAGTCACAGGGTCAATTATTATTCTTATTGATAACATTTTGGTAAACCCCACTGTACTGACGTTGTGGGTCAATGAAATAAAAATATGATTTTGTATCTAATTTAGGTTTTAGCAGAGGTCTGAAAACGTCTCGAAAGGTTTAAAGTCAGAATTAAGCTAAAGTTTTATTTTTATTTATTTAAATTTTTATTTAATATACATGCACTTCATTTCACACTTCACTTTAGTTCTGTTCAATGTCCCTTCAAGGAAAAGTGTTCATGCAGCAGTCAACTGACTCGTTATCCGATTTCCAATTATGTGCTAAGATCAAAAATGGAAAAAACAGATTACAGGGATTAAGCACAAACATTCCATTTTGTTTGTAGCGTGACCAGGAAGTGATCTGCCCCTTTTTCACAAGACCTACTTCAACACAACCTGCATAAAATAAAAATAGTTACAGGCCAAAACAGCCTCTCACAGTCTTAAATTATATTCATTCATTTTCAAAGTTCAATTTTCCTCCAAAAAAGTTTCTACATTACGATCAGGCAATGGAACTAATTTTGTTGGAGCTGAAAGGGAACTCAGAGAAGCCTTAGCTTCATTCGACCACAACAAAATACAAAAGACTATGGCGCAGGATGGAATTAAATGGAATTTCAACCCTCCTGCTGGATCCCATCATGGTGGCGTCTGGGAACGCATCATACGTATGGTCAGCAGAATTCTACACTCTGTTCTTCATCAACAGTGTATGAATGATGAAGGATTTCACACTGTGTAATGTGAAGTGGAGGCCATACTAAATGATCGTCCTATTGCAATGTTGTCTGAAGATCCTAATGACCTTGAGCCATTAACACCAAATCACATTCTTTTGATGAAAGGAAAACCAGTTATGTCACCTGGACTCTTTGAAAAAAGAGATTTGTACATCAAAAGAAGATGGAGACAGATTCAGTATCTATCCGACCTATTCTGGAAGCGATGGGTACAAGAATATTTGCCATTGCTACAAGAAAGACAAAGATGGAATAAAGAAAGGAGAGGCTTTTCACATGGAGATGTTGTTGTTGTTGTTGATTCGACAGCACCGCGTGGATCCTGGACTCTTGGAAGGATATTGCAGACGTTTCCTGATAGGAAAGGACTGGTACGTTCTGTCCGTCTTCAGACCAAGACCAGCATAATTGAAAGACCAGTAACAAAGATTTGTCTTCTTTGTGAAGCAAGTGATTAATATGGAATATTGTAACCCATATTCATTACCAAGAAAAGGCCAGGAAACTGACTATACGGAGTTTTTGTAAAATTGACTGTTTCAATCAGTACATTTGTTTCAAAGGTAATGGCTCCTTATGTAAACTTTGTTTTTGTTTTTTTTGAGAATTGTTTTGTCTTCTGTCAGAAACAATTAGGGGCCGGTGTGTAAGGGCCATTGGTTTGGGTTTTGTTTGTGTTGACCTCCCACCACTAGTGGGAGTAGAAGGCCGTCAAAGTTTGTGGTAATCAGAGGTAATCAGAGGTCATTAAATGCACCGGTGTAATATGATTTGTTTGTTGGAAGGAGGACAGAAGCACACACTTTTTTGACGGGAATTATGGAAGTATTGTAAGATAGAGCCTTGTTGGCCGTTGTTTTGTTTTGGAGAGGAATCAAAATAAATTACTTTGAATTCATGGAACAGTGGACATCCTCATTTGTACGCGTCTGGACTATGCTTACCTCCAACCGTAGTGGTGACCTTTTTTAGAATAGCGAAATGGTCAGTACATTATAATATATCATATTAAACCATATTATATTTTATTAAATTGCATTATATTATATTTGTTAAATTAAAATATATTGTATTATATTTTATTAAATTATATATTATTATGTTATAATATATTACATTATATTATAATATATCATATTAAACCATATTATATTTTATTAAATTACATTATATTATATTTGTTAAATTAAAATATATTGTATTATATTTTATTAAATTATATTATAATATATTACATTAAATTATATTATAATATATTATATTAAATTATATTATAATATATTATATTATATTGTATATCTTAAAGACAACTGAAGGGCATCCATGTAAAACCCAACATGATGTGGACCAAAAATATTGCTGTGTGTCCTTCCCGATTATCTCCTTCTGTTTACTCAGTGAAGTGCAGTGATGTCAGTGACATCATACTTCATTGGAATGTACTTGATAATTGAAGGTTAAATAGTAGTATGGTGTATAATCCACAAGATTTTCAGCACCCACAAAAATATTGGCTTGAGCTAAGTTGGGAACTTCTATCTCATGAGCTAAATAATGATCATTCCACTCAACTGTAGAGAGAGGCTGGCATTCAAAACAACACACTGATGCATTTACAAGATAAATATTTTTCACAAGTCCAAACTCAGGAGTATGATTGTTGACATTAGAAATAACACATGTAAACTGATTTCCATGTCGCTTAATCTACGGTGCAGAAACTATATGTTCAACTTGCTCATTTCCAAAGAAGTCGTTAATGTTTCCTTCTACATAGTGAAGATGTTTCACCTCAGAGACTGGGCCCATTTCAACCTGAAAGAATTGGATGTTTCTCATGCACATTGTGGCTACATTCATACAGCTGGTTGTGCTTAACAAGAGATTTACAAATGTTGTTAAAGCTACTTTTCAAAGCCCACTGCTTGAAAAAGCAATGCTTTGACTCAAAGACTCAAAAACACATATGCCTCACAGTCGGACCAAGTGCCTTAATCTGAGAAGGAAGATGCAGAAGGTAATGCTGCTGAGGTACATTTGTATCTGGGAACAGTTGTTTGAAATGTTTTGTTGTGGCAGAAAGTCAAAGACAGATGAGGAGACTTTAGTTTGCAGTCGACGGGATCATTTACTGTCAGTTCAACATCATCTTCCAAACATGACACATGACATGATCAACACAATAGTGACTCTGCTGCAGTTTCATACCCATCAATACACATGTCAACACACACGTCACGTTCTTTTTGGTCTGCAATACACACTCATGGTTTACATATCACTCTGGCTCCATGACTGGTCTGCATATCTTCCACAGAAGGTTACAACATATTTATAACTATATATAGAATATACTAGAACTAGAACTAACTGTAACTAACTATACAGGTTCATTCCATATAAAGATGAAAACCCTGCTTGACTGCATTCATTCTCATTAGCAGGGAAAGTTCTTTATCGTCCTCTTCCCGTTAGAGCGACGGCCTTCTGACACGCAATGAACCTGTATACTCTATGAACATGTTCTTATTAACTATAGGACTAAAACTCAAATGAATCACTGTTCTCATGCTTTGGTTCCTCTGGGATGTGTTTGAAGTCTCAGAGTCTCTTAAAGAAAGATGTAAAAAAACATCCTTTAGTTCATTCTGAGATAAATGGCTGTGTTTTCTCAGACAGCTTTACAGTAAATACTAATGTAAACATGCTGTACAGTGTCTTCAGGACCAACATGGTACATTTAGATTACTAATGATTACCAGTGGATCCTGCTCTTCCATGTGGAGGATGAGGAAGTTGCTTCTGTCATCTCATTTCTTCTCATCTCTCTGTTTGATGTTGTTCCTCATCGGCGGCTTTCATCAGGACGGTTCACTCGTCTGTGTCTGAAGACTCCAGTTTCTCTGCTGTGGTTTGTCCTCATTTGGGGTCTCGGAGTCTCCCAACAGAGATGTGATGGAAAAATAAAACAGAGGAATCTTTAGTTAATTCTGGGATAAATGATTACATTTTTCTAGACAACTTTATTACTGTATATTTTACTTGAAAACATCAAATACCTTTTGAGCCCTTTTATGTCTTGGTATTACTGTTGGTCAGGCTGTTGTTGGTCTTCTGATCTGATCCTGGGTCTGTTTGTCATCTCCTCTCTCATCCTGTCCCTCATCTCTTGTGTCCTACTGGGGTCCTCTGGTGTCTTCTCTTCAGTCTGGGTTCTGGAATCAGAGAGAGAGAAAAAAACAAACAGAATCCAAAGCAAAATTTCTCTCCTGTATTTTACCTAATGATGACATGTCTTATATTTTCTGAGTAGAAACTGTATGGAGATCAGTTTATACCTGGTCCTTGTTTATGCAGTGGATTAATATTTGGGTAATATTGAAATTATACTGATTTAGTGAGGTAATTAACTCCAGTGTCTGCATTCTGTTTATCATTATCTAGGGATGGTTTCTGAAAGTTAAAAACATTTTTAAAGTATTTATCTAACAATCAGCAGACCAACAGCACAAACAGTAAATAGTACAAATTCAATAGATTTCAAACTCACCTATCTGTCTTAATATAGCAACTGAGTCACAAGTGCAGTGACACTGACATGTTTTACATCAGTGTCAAGTCAAACTTTTTAGATTGATTTTAATAACATTCTGATCAGATCAGATAAAACCATTGAAAATTATTTCACATCAAATCACTTCAAATTACTTCAAATCACATTTTGTCAGATCAATATAAAATTACTTAAAATTACTTCAAATAAAATCTGATCAGAGTCTATTAAACAAACCAAATATAAGGCCAAATAAACTCAGATTACATTTAATCCTCTTCCTCCCGCTGTAGGAATAGTGCGGGGAGGAAGAGGAGGAGGGGGAGAAAGAGCCAAGGGAGTAGGAATAGGTGGAAGAGGAGGAGGAGAAGAATGAAAGGGAATGGGAGGAGGGAAAGGAGCTTAGAAAGGAAGATCAGTCAGTCTCACAGAGGAGCGAGGAGGACCAGCAGTTCTCCTCACTACCCCACGCTGACTGTTCCTCTCCTTGATGAGGGCCCGTACGTTCCTCACCCACTTTGGCACAGGGCCAGTTGCCCACACAAAAGGTTTGGTGGAGGACCGAGAGGAGGATTTAGGAGGGTGATAGGACAAGCGGGAAGAGGAGGAAGGAAAGAGACCACGACCTGGGGAAGGAGCAAGAGAAAGGGGAGATCTAGGAGAGGAGGAGGGGGAGGAGGAGGAGGGCCTGGTGTGAGAGGTAGAGGGAGAGCTAGGGGGGGAGATGTGAGGTGTGAGAAGAGAGGACCTGAGAGTGGAGGTGCTGCAGAGCGCCGGTGCAGGGACACTCCTCAGGATCAGCCTGGGGCTGCTGGGCTCCTCTGGGTTGGGGATGAGGACAGACTCCCACAGACAAGGTTTAGAGGAGGACAAGGGGGAGGGGGAGGAGGAAAAGAGACCACGACCTGGGGTAGGAGGAGAAAGTGGAGATCTAGAAGAGGTTAAAATTGGGAGGAAGGGGGAGGAGGATGAACAGGAAGATGTAGGGGGGGAGTAGGGGAAATAGAGACCACGACCTGGGGTTGGAGGAGGAGAAAGGGAAGATCTAGAAGAGGTTAAAACTGGGAGGAAGGGGGAGGAGGATGAACAAGAAGATGTAGGGGGGGGGGAGGGAAAATTGAGACCAAGACCTGGGGTTGGAGGAGGAGAAAGGGAAGATCTAGAAGAGGAGGGGGAAGAGGAGGAAGAGCTAGGGGGGGAGATGTGAGGTGTGAGAGGAGGGGACCTGACAGTGGAGCACCGGGAGGAGCTGCTGGAGGAGCTGCTGCAGAGCACCGGTGCAGGGACCCTCCTCAGGATCAGCCTGGGGCTGCTGGGCTCCTTGGGGTTGGGGATGAGGATAGACGTCCAGACGAAGCGCTGAGAAACAAGGAGAAACAAACCTTTAAATCAACTGTTTGATTATTGATTGATAACTTGTCCTCACATCTTTGAACTGATTGATCAATACTATAATCCAATAAAAGTTCATTCATATTAAAAAGGTTACAAATATCCTGTGCATATTAGCTAGCATGTTAGCTTTAACTTAAGCTAAGATGATAACCGTAATTCATGTTGGCATGTTAGATAGCACACTAACATGTTAGCATGCTAGCTAACATGCTAACTTAAGCTTAAATGATATCGGTAATTCATGTTGGCATGTTAGATAGCATGCTAATATGAAGCTAGCATGCTAAAATGCTAATTTAAGCTTAAATGATAATGGTAATTTAATGTTGGCATGTTAGATAGCATGCTAATATGTTAGCTAGTATGCTAACAAGCTAACTTAAGGTTAAATGATAACAGTGATTAATGTTGGCATGTTAGATAGCATACTAATATGTTAGCTAGCAGCTAGCTAGCAATCTGCCCCAAACTTCACATGATACATGAGAGTCCCAGCCTGAACACATCCACATGGCAATAGTCAGTCTAGTTTGAAACTCATCACATGATTTACACATTTTTAAATCCAATTCATACTATTTAGAGCCTGTCTCACTTTTCCACTTATTCAAAGTATTTCAACAAACTTAAAGAGATTTATCATCATTCATACAATTGTGTTATTCAAATTTTACAAGCAGCACTGCTGTATATTGTCAGCTTTTTGGTAAACTTTCAATTTTCACCATTATTCATATTTCATTAACTTTCCATAATCGTCATGCTTCATTAGTTTTTCATATTTTTCAGACTTCATTAGTCTGATTCAACTTCTTCAGGCAGCATTGCAGTGTAGCACAGCTCTTCAGCATGAAGCATTCACACCTGCAGTTTCTTCACAAATCGCTTCTCTAGTTACAGATAAGATTATTCATGTTTGTCTTTTGTGTCTTAATGTACAGGTTTTGACATTTATCTGTAGAAATTAATATTAAAATATTAAATACTAACTAATTAATACTAATACTAATACTATTCACTAACGGAGCTACGCTGCTCTAACGGTACCGTTTACGCAGGAGTACGAATATCAAATCAACGACACACAACTTGAATGATCTAAGACAGTGTTTTTCTCCAGAGACTCATTTGTTTAGCAGCTACAATCTGTTTTCTGCTCACTATCTGCTAACACAGTGTTGCTGTCACAATGGAAACCAATAACTACATTTGATTCCAATTCAAAATTTCTGTACTTTTCATTTTAATTAGGCTTTTTCTCACTTCTCTAAATGATCAAAATGCATAAATACAGCTGAAATAAAAGAACATTAAAATAAAACTTACTGTCGCCATGCTCCAACAAGCGTTTGTCCTCGTTAGCTGATCCTCTGCTGCTAATCCAAACGATCGGTTTCTTCCTGAAGAAATATGGTCTGGAAAACTCTGGTCGATGAAAGTTTCTCAAAAAGTCCTGGATGAAGGTTGTTTCTCAGTAAAAGGCCCGAATGAAAGCGTTTGTCTCAGTGAAGCACTTGGATAGAGGTTATCTACGCCAGGTGCAACTGAAAACTTGGAACTCGTCCTGTTTTATACCTTTAATTTGAAATGACGCATGTGGAGACGTAGCGTAGCAGCCAGAGAATCGTCCACTCTAGGCTTCCGTACAGTCAATTAGATGATAAAATAACATTATACAAGTATATATTTATGCTTTTACGCATATTTAATTAAATATTTTGACGTCGCAATGGGAATATGTCTATTTCTATTTCAATTAAGAAAGTTTGACAAACAAAATTAAACCGATGTTTTTAGGGTAACGAGGACAGATTTTATGTCATACAAAGAACAGCAAAAGACAAGTTACGATTAAACACGTGGATTTGACAGCAGCTGGCATGAAGCTGCGCAGCTTGTGATCATATATTGGTTTCTGGGTGCAGTAACATTAAAACGCCACCAGATGGTGATGTTTACTGATCACTGTCTCTACCTGAGGCTCATCTCTGCCTCTTTCCTCCAAAGTGAACCAGACAACACTGAGGAGTTTGTGAAGCCAGTGAGGATCAGTCATTGGCTGATCAATCAGTAGCTAATGATTGATGAAGATATATTTATGTTACGGCTTTACTTGGTGAGGCACATGTCTATTTACTCATTATTAAGTACATGTGTGGTAATGGTTGTTGGTTTTTATACAAATATTGTAATTACCACATAAATTAGCAGCATTAATTAATGGTGTTAATTTAGGTGTAGTTAATAACTTAATAATTAGTCATTCGTACGTCTGTTAATCAGATAGACTCTTCATTTGCTGATGCAGTAAACATTAATGCCTGTCTTAGTTCCTCAGTTAGTTCCTCCTCTGTGCATTAGTTAAGCATTGATACATGCATATTAGTGCACATGTAGTGTAAACCTAATGTACAATGAGGCTTAAATAATCCTGCTTCCAACTGCATGTATACTGAGAGTAAACAATTCCACCATCTCTTCAGTTCAGCGATACTGTCATGAATTTCTGGCTGCAGACTGACTGATTTGCAGAGTGTGAATTTAACCCACTGGTCCAGGCCAGTGTCGGTGTTTCCCCATTGGCCGATGGACAGTCCAGGTTTTTGACTGTCCATCGGTGTGGATTAACAGATCTTTAAAATAGACATAATAACAATTATTAAAATACCTTCTCTTTCAAATCAGACATCCTCAGATATGAAAGTATTGTTCTTGCTACTTAACATGCAGGAATTCACCACCACTGACCCCTTTAACAAACTGGACACATTTTTGCAGACTGATCATACATGTTATACATACATACGTAGTTTTGAGTGAGTCATTTCTTCTCAGAGAACTGAACTTACACAAAACTAAAGCAGGTGGTGAGGTGCTTTGTACCTTATGGCCTACTATTATGCCCCACACCTTACATACCCCAAGTGTGTGGCCACTCTTCTGTCAGCCATACAAACAGAGGTCGTCTTGGATGCCTTCCATGAGGCAGACGTCACATCATCTTATAAGAAAGCCATGGCCGATAGGAGATCTTTGGTCGGTCAGTAAAGTCAGTGATCAGGTGGGTTAGAGGATAAATCTTCTCTCTCTCTCTCTTTCTGCTGCTGTTTCTTACACTTATTTTATTACAGTTCCATATAGACTGAGCTAAAATGTTTGGGGGGAAAAGCCAGTCCCAAATTGAACTACTTCTATGAACATGTTGTACATAGTTAGACCTCTGTCCATGGGTCTCTTGTGTAGTGAGACAGGATGGTTGGAGGGAGTGTTAAGTGGTGCTCCAGTCAAACGCTGCTGTGAATTCTCCTTGTAATACACTGGTTTGTCACCACTGTATATGTAAACTCCTGCTTTGTCCAGAGTTACAGTTGGAGGTATTGCAAATGTTTGTGAGAATTTGTAGAAAAAATAAAAGCATTTGTTGGTTTAATGCCTGACTTGCCTTAGTTTTTCAGACTCATTTGCAGTAGCTGATGTCTTAAATCTAGAATAGCATCAGTATTGTAGAGCTAACAATAAGTTAATACCCTTAAACTGAAATGAACATGATGACAGGGCCCCAGAATTGTGTCTTATTGTTACACAAAAAGCAGCTAATTTCAAGATGTATCATGCTTGAATATCACGTTCTAATCTTATTTCAAGCAGGTGATGGTCTTAAATCTAGAATGATGAGACTATATTGAACTTAAAATAAGTTAAATACACTTGAAATAAAGAGGATGACATGAACATTGAAAAATAAAAAAGCTACTTTTGAGCATTGCAGGCCTATAATTAGTTCCATTATTCCACTAGTTCCATTGAAAGATGTTTTTTTGCTGATTTTAATCAAAAAACACCTTGTATTATTATTTTGTTAACTCACAAAAACACAAGTTCACACACTCACGTTTGATGCCACTCATTGTTCTTCAAGGAAAGTAGTTCAGTCAGACATCTCCTGATTTTACAGTGTTCATTACGTCAAGAGGACGTAGCTGAAGTTTGGCTTCCAGGCACCGACCTCGTAACTCCCTGCAGATACGTTTACGTGGAGATACTGGGGAGTGATGAGGAAACACATTGAACCCCCTTAACCTGAATCAACAGGTGGACTGTGGTGGGGTGGGGCTGAAAGAGCAGGCAGCAACAGGGAGAGATGGGAAATCTCTGCAGCTTAAAGAGACTGCCAAAGGGTGGAGGGTGTGTTTGGTGACGACTGAGGAAAATGAGGCATGTTCCACATATACATTAGTGCGGCTCAAGTTGACTGCCTGACCTAGGCTGCAAGCTTGTGTCATTTAAACAATGTATAGGCATTGAATGACCGCTATCATAGGCACAGAGAAAAGCCTGTTGTCATAGAGAAGGCTGAGAGGTGCTGAATTGTAGAAATGGAGATAAGGATGCACACTTTCCAACAGCAGGGTGTTGCATTCAATTGTAGCCATGAAAATGTGTTTCACCTAATATAACGTTAGTAACCTTCTCCCCTGACTGTGTTGCATATAATCCATCCTCCCTGCCACTAAAGTTTGAATAATACATCCAGGGTTTGTGTTTTCTTGCTGATTGAGACAGTATTAATAGTCCACTCGTAATTTCACTTTCTTTCACAGCGACCAATGACAAAAGCAAGCTGTTTAGAATCAGCTTTACAGTTTTGTTGCTTCTAGCCTAATAGATCTTCCCTTTGTTGACATGGCTGCTAACTTTAGCATTCCTCATTTCCAGCAATTTGTTTGAAGCAAACTGAGGCTGTCCATCTAAATACAGGTTTGGATATGTGAAACATGTCTGATCATGATCAGGACCCGGCGTTGTGCTGTGTCACAGCCCGGCAAGAAGGCTAATTCAAACTTGATTGGGATGGCCCAATATGTCCGTCTGAAAAACAGTGACTATAAGCTCACTTTTACATCTTTTGCTCCCCATCCTGGATGTCTCAGTAATATGTCATATTTACATTTTTCCTTTCATCCTCTAATTCGGTACCTATTCGGTATCAATGAGGGCAGCTGCCTCAGATTTTGTCGGATCACTCAATTGTTGTTCAGACAGTTTCTTGTAATGTGACACAAGCTGCAGTTTCTTTGCTCTTAAACACGATTAGTCAGATCATATTTCAGTCATTCACTGAACAATTTCTTATGGAAGTTTGTGTTTGTCATGTTTCTGCTGTAGCTGTTCTCTCAGCCAGCTTATACTGCTGTTAATGATATATTCCCCAGACTCCCTTTGAAGCCCCTCAGAGAAGGACCAGGACTAGAAGGACATTTATTTATTAGTCACAGGGTCAATAATTATTTTTATTGATAACATTTTGGTGAACCCCACTGTACTGACGTTGTGGGTCAATGAAATAAAAATATGATTTTGTATCTAATTTAGGTTTTAGTAGAGGTCTGAAAACGTCTCAAAGGTTCAAAGTTAGAATTAAGCTGAAGTTTTATTTTTATTTATCTAAATTTTTATTTAAATTTGTATTTAATATACATTCACTTCATTTCACACTTCACTTTAGATGGTCTCAAAGAAAAAACATGGACAGAACAAGGCCCAGATCTAGATACTGTTAAGCTTATTGAAGTCCTTCAAGCTGATGTTCTCGAAGTGAAGAAAATGATGAATGAGACATTTGAAGCAGCAAAGCCAAGGCAGAGTACAGACAACTGGCCACCATCAGCTATAAGAAGAGCTAGAGGATGCAGAGAAGCTCAGGTTGGTGATACATGTAGACACTGTTATCGCTGTGGGCAGGAAGGCAGGGAGGGGGCTGCTGAGCTGGGACCCACAGTAGCCCACCCACTCTCCAGGTCCCAATTTGATTCTGTTTCTCTGCAAAACACCCCCCAATCTTCACATAAGCCACCAAGTGATCACATCCCCTCAGCCACCCTACAACCAGACATCAGCAAACAATTTCAAAATGACACACCCACTGCTTTGTGCCCTCACAACGCCAAACGAAGCTCATCAATCTTATTGGGAAAAGATGCATGGTCCAGTGCCATTTAGATAAGATACCAGTTAAAGCTTTATGGGACACTGGAGCTCAGGCAAGTCTCATCAACAATGAATGGCGGAAACACCACCTTCCACACAGCACTGTCAAGCCACTTTCTGAGATTCTGGCAGCAGATCCATTTGTAGCACTAGCTGCAAATGGAAGTGAAATTTTCTTTGATGGCTGGATAGAGACAGAGTTTTATTTTGACTGTGACACTCACCCACAAAAGACACTCCTAGTCCCCATGTTAGTATCCAGTGATCCCAACTTTGCAAAACAACCAATTATTGGATTTAACGTGATTGAAGAAGTAGTTGGTAAGTGGGGCAAGTGGCAACCAAAATCACAGAGCGTCCACAAAATTAGCAAGATCTTCTCAGTATCAGTTGAAACAGCTAAGTCGATGCTAGGGCTACTATAAACACCAGATCCAAGCCAAAGTCTGGGGACAGTGCAAACAGGGAAAAGAGAAATACGCCTGGCCGCTGAACAGATAAGCACCACATATGTTCGTGCACATGTTGGGGCTCAGTTTGCAAGACAAATCCTGTTGTTGGTTCCCAGTGAACTGTCACAACTACCTGAAGGTCTGGCGATTCAAGAGGGTCTAGTCACTGTGAGTGAAGGAAGACCAGGATACATCCCTGTATCAATTGTATCAATAACTAACACCACAAAACAAGACATCACCTTAATCCCTCGTACTGTTCTGGGTCTTCTGGAAGGAATAAAAGCAGTGTACCTAATCACAGTAGAGTCCCCGGATAAGACAACAGAGACAACTGAACAAAACACCTCAGAACCTCCTATCCTGCTCAGTGAGGTAACTGGCAACACACACCACATTCAGAAGCCATCCCAGTGGGATTCTCCTGTCAAATTAGACCACCTCAGCCAAGACCAGCGGCAGGTAGTGAACAAACTGTTAAGGGAAGAATGTCATGCTTTTGCTTATGATGACAAAGATATTGGATGCATTCCCAATTTAAGTATGCACATTACACTGCATGACACTACACCGGTTTGAAAAACCTACATATCAGTGCCAAAACCTCTGCATCAAGAGGTGAAAGACTATCTTCAAGACTTGCTAAACCGTGGGTGGATTTCAGAGTCAAGGTCACACTGCTCCTCTCCGATTGTGTGTGTTCGCAAAAAGTCAGGTGAATTGAGGTTGTGCTGTGATTACAGGGAACTCAACAGGAAGTCGATACCAGACAGGCACCCGATACCCATAGTGCAAGACACCACTTCACTGTCAGCTGGCAAGTCTCTCTCACAAGAGGATATCAGGGTGAGTCAGGAGAAAGATGCTGTGATTGGTCGTGTCTTACAGTATAAAGCCAACAACTATCTTCCAAAAGCACACACCCTTAAAAAGCAACCACCTGATGTAAAAATCCTGCTGAGACAGTGGAGCAGACTCCATGTCAATGAGGATGGAGTCCTCTACAGGAGAGCTAATGGCAGAGACCAGCTCCTCCTTCCCAAAGAACATCATAACACTGTATTCAGAGAACTGCATAAAGATATGGGACATTTGGGGGTAGAAAGAACTTTAGGTTTAATAAGGGATAGGTTTT